>JARHVA010007523.1:492500-640000 GCA_037957365.1 Torreya grandis | reverse complement strand
TTCTGATCACTGGCCTATCAAGCTGTCTATTGGCTATATTGATAGGCCCAAAAAGCCTCCTTTTAAATTTCAGATGATGTGGCTTAGAGACACCTCACTCCATGATCTCATGGCTCAGTGGTGGAGAATGGGGGGGGCTCCATATGGTACAGCCATGTATGCCTTTCTAAAAAAGCTCCAGTTTGTGAAAAGAAAGTTGCAGGGCTGGAACAGGACTTGTTTTGGAAACTTGCAATGCAGGAAAAAGCAAGCTCAAGGATAGTTGGATGAAATAACCAGGCAAATAAGAGACTGTGGATTCTCAGAAGATCTTCGCTCTGAGGAAGCTAGAGCTACCAATGCTTTAGCGGAATGGGAACTTCGGGAAGAAATTTACTGGAAGCAGAAAGCCCGCAATGACTGGCTTCAAGAGGGAGACAAAAACACAGCCTTTTTCCATAAGTCTGTGCAGGCTCGGCACAATGGTAATTTTATCACCTCTCTTGTTACTCAGGATGGAACTGTCTTAACCTCTTCCCAAGCTATTAGTGGAGAAGCTGTCCGGTATTTCTCTGAGCTTTTTGCTAGTGATCCGGTGCTAGACGAAGGGGCAAAAAATACTGTTACATCATGCATTCCTAGATTAGTGAATGAGGAAATGAATGAATGCCTTTTGCAGCCAATTGCTTTGCTGGAAGTGGAAGAGATGGTCTTCAGCATGAAGAGGGGTAAAGCCCCTGGCCCTGATGGTTTCTCGACTGAATTCTTTCAAGATTTTTGGGATATTATAAAGCAAGATCTAATGGAGGCGGTTCAGGAATCGTATTCAAGCAAAGCAATGCTTAGAGCCTTCAATGCTACATTCCTGGCACTTATCCCAAAAAAGGAATAGGCTGTTAATTTGGAGATGTATAGGCCCATTGCGCTTTGCAATGTTATTTACAAAATCATTTCAAAAATTATAGCACAGAGATTGAAAGGTCTCCTCCCAGGCCTTATTTCGGAAGAGCAAGGGGGCTTTGTTGCTGGAAGACAGATTTTGGATGGAGTGGTTATCGCTGCTGAAGCAATCCACTCTATGAGCACTTCTCAGGAGAAGGCTATGTTTATAAAGCTAGATCTTGCCAAAGCCTACGACAGAGTTAGCTGGAGATTTCTGAGCAAAATCCTCCTTGCTTTTGGTTTTAGTCAGGAGTGGATCAGCTGGGTTTTTAGTTGTATTACAATGCCTTCCTTTTTTGTTCTTATAAATGGAGCTCCTACGGAGCTCTTTGGTGCTTCGCGTGGCCTTTGACAAGGAGATCCACTTTCACCATATTTGTTTATAATTATGGCCGAGGGGCTTGGGAGGCTCCTCAAATTTTGGGCCTCTTAGAATACCTTACAGGGATGGAATTGGGGAAATGGGATCACGACCTTGACTCATTTACAATTTGTAGATGACACCATTTTAGCAGGTAGAGCGTGGATCCACGAAGCGGAGGCTTTTCGTCACACCCTTGATAATTACTTGGAGGCTTCGGGACAAAAGATCAATGAGCACAAGTCTTCTATTTTCTTCTTCAACACGCCAGATTCTATTCAGAGAAGAATAGCTGCCATTCTGAGATTCCAAATTCATACACTACCAGTTACCTACTTAGGCATTCCCATTGTTGTGGGGAGGCAGCCCAGGCTTTTTTGGCAGAATGTCTTGGATAAGCTAAGATGAAAGATCAGCCATTGGACCCATAGATGGCTGTCCACTGCAAGTTGTGTGATTCTTCTGCAATCTGTTATTCAGGCGTTGCCGATTTACAGGTGCATGATTCAAACTGCCCCAGCCTACTTTCTCAAAGAGTATGATGGCCTTTCCAGGAGATTTTTGTGGAGCGGGAATCTCCAAAACACCAAGTGGAGCCTAATCAACTGGGAGACGGTGTGTAGACCAAAACAGGGAGGAGGCCTGGGATTACGGTCAGCCATTTTGGGCAGTCAGGCCTTGGCTGCGAAGTTATATTGGAGATGGTGCTCTAATCAATAGGCTCTCTGGGCCAAAATTTTGACTGCTAAGTACTTTCCTGATACTGCGCCTCAAGACATTTCTAGATTTCCTCTTGAGGGCAGAGGTTCGATGGTTTGGAGTACCCTTAAGGCTGGTGCGCAGTTAGTGAAGCAGAATCTCTTCTGGGTGTGCAACAGTGGTTCTAAAGCTTTGTTCTGGGAAGACTCTTGGGATGGTAAGCCTCCCCTGCTGGCCACACATCCTCACCTTTAGCCTTTTGCTGAAATCTTTCTCGTAGCGAGTTGGAACACCGTGTGGCATTATAAGGAGACTATCAGCATGGGATTGGCTATTGGATATAGATGGAAAAATTCTTCTGACTGGCCACCGGGAGGATCTGTTGAGTTTAGAAATGAGCTTCGCCATATCCTGGAGTTCAGAGGATGTAGTTCTGTTCAGGGGTGTGATGTCCTTGCCTGGGGTGGAGATGCGTCTAGACAATACTCTGTCTCGTCTGGGTACACGCTCTTGGTTAAACAAATTTTCAATGTTGAGCAGGTTCTGTGGGGGAAAAAAGTTTGGAATCCGACTTCTTGGCCCAAATGCAATTTTTTTCTGTGGACCCTGACACATAACAAATGTCTCACTTGGGAAAATTTATGTAAACGTGGTTTTCAAGGGCCATCTATCTGTATTTTCTGTTACAGCAGTGAGGAAACAGGGGAACATCTATTTTTCCAATGTCCCTTTGCTAAACAGGTTTGGCACCTGTGGTGGTCTGCCTGGGGCGCTCCATGCCGCCATGTGCATTCGCTGTGCGAATTCTGGATTAAAATCGGGCCTAGTTCTGCTAGGAGTTCGCTACTACAAAAGACATGGGAGGTTGGTCCTTCTTTTATTTTATGGAATTTGTGGTTAGAAAGAAACAGGAGAATATTCAGGGGTGAGCGGCTTGAGTGGAGACAGCTGTGGTCAAAAATCCTAAATTCTTTGCAGGAGACTTTGCACGCCAAGTGTCTGAATGGAGCTGATTTGGACGCTGAGGAGGGTAGTCAACTTCAACGGCTGGGCTTAGTCTTAAATCCTGGTAATGAGTCTGCGCTGGCTGGTGGTGCGCAGCCAAGAAACAAACACAAGGCGCGGCCTGTTAATAGAGAAGGGCGCTGGCAGCACCCTGAGCCTGGGATGATCAAAGTTAACACGGATGGATCCTCCCGGGGTAACCCGGGTGAGGCTGGAATAGGAGGTGTTGCTCGGGATAGCTCCGGAAGAATCCAGTTTCTCTTTTCAATTTACAAAGGCTATCATACTAACAATATTATGGAAGCCATGGCAGTTCTGGAAGCTTTGAAACTCTGTTGTCATTATGGATGCCACAATGTTATCTGCGAATCAGACTCGCAAGTTGTGGTTAATTTGCTGAACAATGATTTGGCAGGTAAAGTGGATTGGCATCTTAATCTCATTGTTCTTCAGATCAAACAGTTAAGTATCTCGTTGAATTCCATTGCTTTCAAACATATTCCGCGTGAATGGAATGGTGTTGCTGATCGTCTTGCCAAATGGGCTTCGGAAAAGGGATCCATGTGGAGCGTTACTGATCTGGGAATGCTCCCAGCTAGTATGTATCAGGAGATGGTTCAGCTGATGAACCAGGAAAATGATTTGTAATCTGGTTTTTCCGTTTCTTTTAATAAATTTTTACCCCTGTTAAGTTCAAAATATATATATATATATATATATGTGTATATACATATGTATATATATATATATAGATGTATACATATATGTATATATATGTGTATATGTGTATATGTATATAGGTGTATATATGTGTATATCTATATATCTATATATATATATATATATATATATATATATATATATATATATATATATATATATATATATATATATATATACATACACACATACATATATACACAAACACACATAGATATACACATACATATATATACATAGACACACATATGTATGCATGCATGCATGCATGCATGTATGTATGTATGTATGTATAGATGTATGTATGTATGTATGTATGTACACACACACACATTAATTTTAAACAAATATTAAAAATTATTCACCAAAAAAATGGTGATGTACCACAAAGCTAATGCACTAGACCATGCTAAAAAAATATTAAAAAAGCAAAAATCTAACAATTAAAAAAATTGAGGAAAGGCAACAACTTAGTCTTGTCCAAACATCAAACCCATAAAATAAATAATAATAATAAGAAAATTAATTAATTATTTAAAAAAATAAATTATTTAATTTTATGGAAATAGATGGAAAAAAAGTAAAACTACAACATACAAAAAGGTGGTCTTATTAAAAAACTTTATAGGTGTATAAGCAATATTTTTCTTTGTACAAGTTTCAGCGAAAACATGCATAATTTCCATGAAGGAGATACTATTTTGAGTAAGAATGCCATCAACCCTTAAATGTATAGGGAGTGATCCAAAACTTATAAGTTTTGATTGACAGATATTTCAACAACATAAAAATAACACAGTAAAAATGAATTCTCTGGGAAGAGATGTTTTATCATTCAAGATTGTAATACAACTATATGTTTATCTTTGAGAAGAGATGTCTCCTTTCCATTTCGAGTTACATATTCATTTATACACATTTTGAAAGTAGGAGGAGGATGTGTAAGTTCACCAATCTTGAGGGAGATTAAGTGGTTTGACTTCCATGATTTAAAATAATACAAAATTTGAGGAATTACTATTTTTAGAAACTTACTATTTTTAGACTACACTACTAAAATTGAAATTTAGGATACTTTCATTTGAATTTTTATGGTAAAAAACCACCAATCAAAGCTTTATGCCATCTCACCGTGTTTTCCTCAATCTTATCTTTCCAACAGTTTAAACGAGGAGTCAATTAGAGATACGGTGCAAAATTTATGGTTCTCAAAAGTTCTATCATTAATTGGGGTAGAACCATCACCCGAATTGTCACCTAAATTATTGCTCAGGTCAGGGAGATTAATCACCCTTACCCAAAATTGAGCTATCTTTGGATTTTATTAGACAAAATAAGATTTTGGTTTCTCTAGACAGAAAAATTGGGGCCTCTACTCACACACATGATCACAATTCTCTTCAGAGCTATAGACAAAAGTAAAGAATCTTCTTAGCTCCTAGCAGATATTTATTTCTATATTTATTTCATATTGACCTAAAGCATAAGTTTTTAATTCATACACATATGAATCCTAACATACAAACTTGAAAATATTGATCAATTTAGTCAAGGCAATCATTTATTGTTCTACTTCATTATGGTTAAATGTAATAATCATCTCTTGCTCTGCCATAATGATTAAACCAAACTTTATTTAGAAACTTATATCTCTTGCATTGTTGGCATATTCTCATAGATCTAAAACAAGTTTGGATCTTTGGTTGTATGAGACAACAAAATAATGAAATATATAAAATGAGGAAAAAAACATAGAGCAAGATAGATATTTTAAACACAAAAGAATAGAGTGGGTAAGGGAAAGTCTATAATAAATACAAGCATGGACCAACAATGTCCTTTTGTGATGGGTGTTATCAAATCATATGCACCTCTATATAGCTATGTGTAATAGCTACATCATTTGGTGGTCAACTGCTTCGCAACATGACTGTAAATAACCTCAAAAATAGATAACAAACTTTACTTGAAATATGTGTTTTTTTGTGTATGTGCGCACACGCATGTGTGTTAATAAAATTATTTTTGAGTAAAAACTATGTAAAACATTTGATCCGACATGTTTCAAATCACCATTTATGATTCACTATCGAGAAGTTTTCCTAATAATGATTCACATATGGCAATTGAAAATGCATTATATCAAATATTTTACACAATTTTTATCCCAAATTCCTTTTTTCAATCTCATGGAATACGAAAACTAAAACCTCCTAAAACTATTTTACATCAAAAATAGATATAAAAATTTATTCACCAAATAATAAGTTGATATGTTACAAAGCCAACACACTAGACTATAACAACTTTTCCTCTCTTATAATAAATTACAAATGATGATTCAAAACACGTCGAATCATAATACAAATTTTAATCGAAAACCATTTTCTCCATTTCATGATATATGAAAACATAAAAACACTTAAAATCTAAATAGTTCTGACAAAGTATTCACCAAAAAAAAAAAAATACCCACAAAGACAACGCACTCAATTGTACCAAAAAATGTAAGAAAACAAAAATAAAAATAAAACACACACCAATTGAAAAATCGCTGAATGACTACAACTTAGGTTTATCACACCACCACCACCACGTTAATCGTCGTCGTCATGTTGTTAAATTTTATGGAAAGGGACGGAAAGAAAGAACAATTAGAACAAACAGAAAGGGAATCTTATTAAGAAGTGTTATATGTGTCGTTTCATCATCTTCTTCATGTTGTTGTGGTCCGATTTCGACTAAGTCTGTTTGGAAGAGCTTATAGATCCTGCGTGTTTATCGTTTACTAAATGTTTGCCGTAATCGCCTGCACCTTCAGTCACTAACAACAAACACGCCTCCTCTTTACGTGACAACAAGGCCTTGCCTATCATTTTGCATATAAAGCCTTAAGCTTTTCCGCTGATATCCTTGCTTGGATTTTATATCCATATCGCAAGCCTTGCCTGTCATTTCCACAGAATATTTTACACTTTGCCTTTTCACTCAAACCCTTATTCTTACTTCTCTATCGGTTCAGTTAGGTTCACTTTAGCTTAATTCAATGGAAAAAGCTTCCTCTTCCACTGCGACATCGTCTGCGTCTGCATCTGAATTAAATAAGCTGCCTTACGATGTTTATATTAACCATCAAGGAAGTGATGTTAAAAACAAACTCGCTAGTACAATTTACCATACACTTGATCTTATGGGATTGCGCACTTTTTTTGATAAAACAGATTTTCAGTTGGGCGATGGGACGCCATTAGACCAAATACAGCAAGCAATGGTTAGTGCCTCCCTGCACATTGCCATTATTTCCCCAAACTATGCGCAGTCCCCCTTGTGTTTGGAAGAGCTATCCTTCATGCTCCAAACTGGAACTAGAATCCTTCCTATTTTCTATAATGTTGAGCCCTCTGACGTCAGAAGAATTTATCATGGCAAAGGAGTCTATGCCGATGCCTTTTCAGAGCATGAAGAAAATGGTAGATATACCCCAGAAAAGCTTGATGAATGGAAAAAGGCGCTCTATAAAATTTCTTCGATTTCCGGGTATGAGGTTAATGAAAACGAGTAAGTACTCAATAATCGATTTCCTCAATTTTCAAATCTATAAGCATAATTATTAGAGTTAATCTATGTAATTTGATCCATTTTGTTTTTTATTTCCCGTTCTTGCTGCAACTGTTTAGGGATGAGGGGAGACAGCTGAAGAATGTGGTGGATAAAGTTCTCCGCTTCATGGAAAAGATTCCGTTAGAAGTAGCCAAACATCCAGTTGGAATGGATGAGATTGTATGGGGCTTTCAGCAAATGACATTTCAATCCGCCAAAGAGCCAGACCGTAAAAATCGTAGGGATCGTCGGCATGGGAGGTAGTGGTAAAACCACATTGGCCAAAGAGTTTTTCAACAGGAAATGCTCCTCCTTTGATAGGCGGAGTTTTATTTTCGATATACGGGAAAGTGCAGCCACAAATGCTTTGCTCAATAAGCAGGAACAACTCTTGAGAGACCTTGGTGACTTCCGTATCCATTCCTTGCCATTGTATAGTATAAGCCAAGGCAAAGCAATTTTGGCAAATCGTTTGAAATCTCTTCGGGTTCTCATCGTTTTGGATGACGTGGATCACATCGACCAAATGGACGCTCTATTGCCAAATACGACATTCCTTGGATCGGATAGTATTGTTATTGTAATAACTCGGGATTTGGGCGTTCTTCGATCAGCGGGTATCTCCGGCATTTATCGTATGCCACGACTGAGCCGATCAAATGCCAGGGAGCTTTTCTGCTGGCATGCTTTTTCACAACCCAACCCGCCCGACGAATTTGATGAACTGATTGAAAAATTCGTAATGGCCTGCAATGGCTTGCCATTGTCTCTTCGGCTACTAGGCGGAGAGTTACATGGACACAGCTTCAAAGGTTACTGGGAATCTGAATTAGATAAATATTCAAGAATATTGCATCCCGATATCAAACGAAAGATAGAATTAAGCTTCCATGCGATCGATCGAGAGCAGCAAGAGATATTTTTGGATGCAGCTTGTTTTTTCATCGGAGAAGATAAAAGTGTGGCCGTTTCAGTGTGGGATGGATCCGGGTGGAGTGGTCTACATGGCTGGGAAACACTTGTGAATAAGTGTCTTGTCGAATTGGATAAGAACAACCACATAACAATGCATAATCATCTTCGTGATATGGGACGAGAAATTGCATTTTTCCGCTCACCATATCGGGTTTGGTCTGCAGAACAGATTCTCAACGTTAGGAAATCAGGGGAGGTAATATTAAAATTTCCTTTCACCGCTTTTCTGTAATATTAAAACTATTAAATTCTCTGTTTTCTCCGTTCAGGAAACTGTGTTGATTCGAGGGATAACGGCGGCGGCAACAGAGGATATTAGAGATATTACTGGTTACAACCATTTTAGCTACCGGACATCTTTGAAAAAGCTAATGAAGGTTATGAGGATCTTAACTAGAGGGCTTAAGCAGCCTGGATTACAACTCCTTGTTGTTAGAGGAAATGTTTTAAACCAAAAAGTTGCCAAACTATCGAGAGACCTGATCTGGCTTAGATGGTTTGAATTTGAACACGAAAGGATTCCGCCGTGGCTTTCCCTCAGAAATTTAAGATGTTTAGAGCTTCGTCAACCGAAGGCCTTACAGGAATTGTGGGAGAATGCAGATGTAAGTATCTTCCTTTACCTATTTTTTTTGTAAAATTTTTACTTCTAACCATAGTATTGAGAGTTTTAGGGCTGGATTGAATTACGTGGTAAATTTTATTTTTCACAATGTTAAAATTTTATTACATTTTAAATCTATTTTCTAAGATTTTTAATATATTCATTTAATTTTAAATATTAATAAATTATAAAATAATAAAATTTAAGACTGAATAGTCGACTTCTATTTTTATAATTCACCGATTCATATTCATGCTGAAATACCTTAATATGTTTAATCTATTTTATTAATTATTTATATGTTGTTGATATGATATTTTTATAATATATGAAAATATATTATATTTTAAAATTTAAGATTTTTTTTTAACGGAGTCGTATTTAATTTTTACCTGCTTACCGAGTTTCATCGCGTCTGATTCAAAATGCTATATTTATAATAATTTGATTTCTTGTTGAATAATTAAAATTTTGCTACAGCCTCCTTTGCAGTTGAGACAGCTTATTATTACTTTGAGCGGTAGTTTCAAAAAGTTTCCCAAGTCAATTGGGCTGCTGAAACACTTAGAGAAGGTAGCCTTGTTGGTAATGCGAACGTAGAAATGTCTTCAATTACAGAACTGCCAGAAGAGTTTTGTCTTCTCCAATCGTTACAGCACCTGGAGCTCCGATATTGTACAATGCTATCGTCACTGCCTACCGGTTTCGGGGATTTAACGAGCTTGCAGCATATTGATTTGCTTGGTTGCCTGGAGCTGAGGATGTTGCTTGATTCTATTAAGCACCTAACGCGCCTCCAATATCTCGATTTATCAGATTGTATGAGGCTCAGTATCTGCTCAGACACATTGGAAATCATTTCAGCACTTGAGAATTTGGTATTTTTCAGGTTCAAAGAAGTCAAAAAAGGCAGCAATCTAATTGATCGACCCCATGCGAGTGGATCCAACCAGTCATCAAATCAGACATCCATGAAGGAACCGACAATTTTGAGAATAACTCAGAAAGATGAAACGACAAGCCCGGCAGCTACAAGGCAGCTTGATATTTCAGAAATCACTGAGAATTATCTAATGACAAATCAGGCGTCAAGGACAGAGCTGAAATTTTTCGGAAGCGTTCTAAAGTTTCCGAAATCTATTGGACAGCTGCAGCATCTAGAAATAATTGTGGTTGATGGTTGTGTGAACACAACTTTGAAGTCTCTACCCGATGAATTTTGTCATCTGAAAGCGTTGAGACACTTTACCCTCCGTTTGTGCAGGGCATTGACATCTCTTCCCACACATTTTGGGAATCTGAAAAGCTTGCAACATTTGGACATTGGTTTTTGCAACCAATTAAAGGAATTGCCCAACTCCTTTAAACAATTGAAACAGCTTAAGTATTTAAATTTTGAGGGTTGCAGCAACCTGGGGATACCACCTCATTTTCTGGGCCAAATCAGGACACTACAGCACTTGAATTTTAAAGATTGTGCGAGGCTTACAGTTCTACCCACTCATGTTCCATGTCAGTTGTCTCTGAGGAGCCTAAATCTGCTTGGTACAAGTTTAGAAGAACTACCGAACGAAGTGGGGATGCTGATTAGCTTGGAAGTGCTGGAAATAGGAAGCCCTTATCTTACAGATTTGCCAGTTTCTATTGGTAACATGATGAATCTGCTACAATTGAATGTGGAAGGTTGCACAAACCTTACATGTTTACCGGGCACTTTGCGACTGTTAGACAATTTAACAATAAATGCTCCTCAGGATCTGAAGGAAACCCTCGAAGAAATAGCAGAGGAAATACCCAACAGGCGCTGGGGGATTTTTTAGCACCTCCTTACGCTTAAGTTCGAGTCTGGCACGCTTAACTAAAGCTGTGTTGGAACTTGACCATGATGCTGCCGCCCATCAATTACAATTTGGAAATTTAATTTTACTGTAGCTAAGCTCTGTCAATGCATTTGTGTCTGTTCTATGTTTCAAAGTGATCGTAGCTACACCGTCTTCTTCATTCTTTGTAGCGATTTTTGTGTATGGTGTAAATTGGATCCTCATAACAACTAAGTCATTGTCCCATTTAGCACGTGGAGTTTTCCCCGTTGACAGATTAATATTCTTTTGATTGGTTTTTTAAATTGTCATGTCAATGAAACATGCAAATGTAAATCTATTAAAATCGATTGTTTGGTAAAATATTTATAAATTATTGATTTATTGTAACATCTTTCAAATAAAGGTTTTTTTCTTGCTTCACATAAAACATGTATAATAGATATATTAATTAAACTCGTAAATCAAAAACAATGTTTGCAACGACGATGTTGCATGGAAAGGGCGATGTTGCAGGGAAAGGGCGATGTTGCTGGTAACGGGCAACATTGCCCTATTCTTTGTTTGTTTGGACTCATATCGTCTATTGTCATTCATTTTTATGTCGTATAATTGTATACACCTAAGCACGGCCATGAGGCATTTTTTAGTTGTTAAGTTGTATGATGGACTATTTATCAATGATTAGTTTAACATAGACATTATTAGCAGTTTTTTGCGTTTCGTAGTCTTCCCCTCTTCTTTTTATTTTATATTCTCACCTTTATTTTTTTCTTTTCTTTTTTTTTTCAATTTTTTTTTTGCGTTTATGGGCACACTATCAAGTGTGCTTTCAACATTTTTAGGTATATTTGAAATGCCCTTAACATTTTTAGGCTTTTTTGGAGAGTCTTCGATATTTATTGTTCATTATTTCGATCCTTCCACGATAAGGTGTACTTTTCCCCTTTGTCTTTTTCTTTTTTCTTTTTTCTTTTATTATTTTAATATCATTTTACTGATAATAAATACTTAATTTGAAATTAATACATTATAATTATATAAATATTATAATACGTTTATATAAAAAAACCATATAGAGATTACACAAGGTTTTGTTAGAGAATTTTTTAGCACTTAAAAAAATTCTAGAGTTCAATCAATCACTAATGTAATGATCATTGTTTAAAGCTAGTATTTTTAGTGGAGTACTTTCACTGCATGACCTAGGGTTCTAGATATCATAAGAATTATTTTGAATCATAATTAATTGTTTTTGATACATTATTTATTGTTTAGGCACCTGTTAATTAAATGATGCTTTAAGAATTCAACTAACCTTAAACACAAACTCCTAAACATTAATTTTTTCTGAAGTTTCAAATATTCGTTCCAATCTATGGGGGTTTAGAGGAGTGTGTGGCCTATATGGATTTTTAAAGTGGATATTGCAGAATAGGTTTTAGTTTAGAGAGAGTATAAATGCCTCTAAGAAGTGTAGGAAGAGTGATATTGATGATCGCTGATGTGGAAGGAAAGTTGGATGAGTTATAGAGATGTTGAGTGTTTTGTAGATAAGATTATCTTTTGTTGAAGAGGAAATAAAAAAATTGATTTGAACCAATGGTTAATGTCAGTGA
Source organism: Torreya grandis (assembly GCA_037957365.1). NCBI lineage: Eukaryota > Viridiplantae > Streptophyta > Pinopsida > Cupressales > Taxaceae > Torreya > Torreya grandis. The sequence continues at coordinate 627,676 of JARHVA010007523.1, read as the reverse complement.
TGTATAAAATGAAGAATTTTATAGTAAAAGATATGGGAGTAACAAATGCATGATTGGATGAAGGACAAGATATGAATTATAAATCCATTTCAAATATTAGTAGAGTAGATAAGGTTAAGGTTATACACTTTTCAATAACTTTGAATCTAAAGGATTTGCTTGATAAGATCGATGAAGAGGAGAATTATTTATAATTTGATGAAGTATATGACCAAAGGAAGGTGAATATGGATCATACTCAGTTGAAATTTCATGTATCCATATGTTGGAATGAGGGGAAAATAGAGAGGAATAGAAGGGGTATAATGAATATTAAACCTTGGGAGATGGTAGCTGTAAAGTTGAATGTGAACTCTCCGCATTAAAATTATTACATATATTTATTTAAGAGGATCCAAAATTCGAGGAGAAAGGATATGAGTATGAAAGACTATACGAACGAGTTCTGAAAAATCAGAATCCTTTCTATTCAGGGTGATGTTAACCAAGGGTAGGTAGCAACATACATCAATAGGTTACATCTAAATATTGAAAATGATCTCAACCAAGTGAGATACATATGGTGGGATAAGTATACTAATATTCTTTAAGGGTACAATAAAATTTGTCTAGAAAACAAAAAAGTACAACTAAATGAAGAGCGAAGTATGAAAGTGGTGGAAATAAATAATCACATGAATTTAGTGAGTAGTGGAATGAATAATAAGCCAATAATTCTCTGGAGAAAATCAAGAATGAGGATAACCCACCTCTGCATGGGGAAGTAGTAAATGTGGATGAGGGAGAGGAAGAATGCTCAATTGGACATCATGTTGATGTAAAAATAATTTTGGCATCATGATTTTGAGTGTTCACATGTTCAATGTGATGGTTTGAAGAGATATAGTGAAGCTAGTGTACAAGTTTCACAAATTGAAGTGGAATTTTTACCATCACCTATGCATAAAAATGAATTATAACAAGGAGAGATTTTATTATCAAGGAGGATATTATCTAATTTTGATAAAATGGATGATTATGAGTATCAAATGAGGAAAATTATAAGAACTAGTTACAAAAAAAGAGTTAATTATTGCATTGTTATGGTTGATAGTGGTCGTTGACTTTTTTTTGTATCCATGGATATAGTCTACAATATGAATTTTGTGCGTACCCTACACTCAAGGCCATATAGAGTTTGTTATAAGGATGTAAAAATGTTTTGATTGATCCCTGTGAAGTGTAAGTGTAGAGTGGTAGATATCATGAAAAGATTTTGGGTGATGTATATATGTTTTGTTCGGGAATCCATGGTATTTTGATAAAGATATGTTGTATGATAGGAAGGTTGACATTGTGAGTGTAATAATAATGAGAAGAGGTATATCCTAAGTCCCTTGAAGGTAAATATGGATGAGATGAGCATAAGAATCATTTTATGAGGCATTTTGATGAGTAGACATTTCCATAGAGAGTGAGAGGACATTGTTTCTTATTAAAGGTAGAGACTAAGGAGGTTGAATATCTATCTATAGTAATTAAGAAATATATATAGTGGTCCAGAATGATATCAATTCAAATGTGTTTAGCATATAAAAGGAAATAACTATATAGATCTCACATAAGAGGTCATCCCAATGTGTAAGGAGGATGGGATGAGAAATTTTGGAATGTGTTTAGTGAATGAAGTTAGTTTTTAATCTAAAAACTAAGCTATAAAATATTATTATATATCACATCATGGATTTTTTATAGATGTCTGAATCATGGTTTTACCACCAATCTTGTGTGTTATCACATTTTGGAATTGACTAGTATTATTAACTATAATTAATATAAAATGAATTGAATACTAGTATATGTTGTAAATAAATTGAAACTACTAGAATGAAAGTAAAGTATTGAAATGGATATTGCTTTAATTAATGAAAGAAGATAAATATAAAAATCATAAAGAGGATACAAAGGCTTAGTTGATTACTTCCTATTAGGTCGACACTATGTGACTTAATTTTTTTTTATAAATGATCAGATCATACCAATTTATGTTAGTGAAAATCATACAAGAATTGTCATTATTTTGTGTTAGAATAGACTAAAAATAGTTGGGATCAAATGTCACTCTTTACCCTTGTGGGTCAATCTTGACCAACATGGGAAATAATAAAATTGATGGTATAATCACCTACACCTCATTTAAGTATGGTTGTATATAGAATTTATACCTTTGGTAGTGCGTGCATGACTTCTAAATGACCTCTTCAAGGTTGAAACCCCATTAGGCCTTGTGATAGCTAAAACTTACAAACTTGAGGAGGAATGTAATGGGATTTAAGCTGACCCCCATCACTCCCATGATAATTTAATTGCTTCCTACATATATAGAGTACTATGAAGAGGGAATCAAGACTCACGTAGTTATCCCACCCAAAGCACTTGGTATGATAGTGTTCCTTTGATACATGTATGCATCTAGAGATGACTTAAATATTTGAGAATGTTTTTATTGACTTGTTTAGATTAATCTTGTGACTTGGATAAGGGTTGATCGAAGTGAATAGAATTTATTTTTTTAAGAATATGGAATATTTTCTCAATGTGTAATAGTATAAGTGTGCCCTAATAGTGAAATTTATAATTTAGTAGATTAATTGGTTTCGATTTGTGTTTATATAGATCCAATTGGTTTAAACCTCAGTCTACCTATTCTAAAAATACATACTGAAAAAAATCTTAATAATTTTAAATGTTTGTACAAGTGGTTAGAAAAGTTTTTATAAAGGTGTAAAATAAAATATTAGAAGGAATGGGCCCATAGTAGTAATTATGATAGAATGAGGTGGGAAAATGAGACCAATATAAGGGTCCATGTCAAGTATATTATCAAATATTCATGAGCAAAATTGAGTATCTATATTTACCACACCATCCCCCACTTTAGTCTAGAAATTAGATTAATATAATAAAAGGAAATATAAACCTAAGTGTTTACAACAAACATTACCTTTAGGAGGAATATTTGATCATGCGAGGTATCTCATAATAAATCCTACAATGATGCAAAATTAGTTATTATTTATATGTGAAATTAAAAAACATAAATATAACTTAAATTTGGAAATATTTTAAATAATAATAAACTAGTACACTTATATGTGTGAAACTAATGTTTCTCTGGTAACATTCATTGATGATGATGCTTCCTTGAAGACTTGGAGAATTGGTGATTACCATGAATCACTTGGAGGGACTAGTTTCTCTATTTATCCCTAACAAATTGAGGACAATCAATGCCCAAATTAAATTTATTTTTAATATAAAATATAACCCATTGATGGATGGAGAAACTCAATTTGCATTGTTGATATTTGGAACTCCAAGATGGAAATGGGTTAGAATTCATAATGGATTTGCATGATCCAATGTTGAAGAGCATTGAATCTCCAAAATGCACTATGCACTTAACTAAATCAACCACTACATATGCCATATAGATTTTAATAGCACTTTGTTCCTTAGTTTCTATGATACTTATAATAGAATATTCAAATTTTAAAATTTTATAGAATAAGATAAATGTATACTTTCCCATATCATGAATTAGTATCAAACCCCATCATAATAAATATAAAATCTGTAATTGCATGTAGATACAAATTTTGTGATTTTTGTTTGAATCTTGAATCCATATTTCAATGCATGTGCAACCAAAATATATGAATTTATAATATATTTCTATAATGTGAATGCATTTACATGGCATACACCCCCATAATCTTTACCAGTTTATGAATTTTTAAACATTCTAAATTCTTGGAAACTATATTCAATACCCAAAACTTATTTCTTATCGTATAGGATTATCTCATGTATGAAAATACCATAGAAATGAATCCCTTTTTAGGTCAGTGATGTGTCATTAAACTCACTCTATGTCAAAATAAAATTTAAGTTTATCATCTATATCAAGATATAATAATTGACTATTGTAACATATGTGAAAGGATATGTCATCATCATAAGATATGAATCATTTGAATAATGTTTATATCATATAATTTAAGGCATAAAGTGTCAAATATATAGAAATGTATTAAATAATCTCATAGTATTAATGTGAATAAAATAATCTTATATAATACTTAATTATTGATATAGATCATAGAACTCATCAAATGTAATAAACACAAAAATTAAACACGAAAAATGTCTCTCAAATAGTCAACGGACAAATGAATTTATTGTGTGATACACTTAAATAAGGATAGGATCAACACACAATATATCCAAAATCCATTCTCTCAATGGACATGAATATATCTCAATCACACACAAGGGCCAACATCCATTCACTTAATAAACATGAATATGTCACAATAACATACAAGGTCAAAGTGCCACATATAATATAAAAGTAAAGTCGAATATACTATGTATAAATATCAACACCAAAGGATCATAAAACTAGAAATATAATCTACACCATGTTTATTTAATATGATAATATCATATAAAATAGCATATACATATAGACATTACAAGATGGATATGTTAGCAACGCATTTGTAAAGACTAAATAACTTAACACAATATAAAGATTATATAATGGTAACACTTATAAATATTTTAACATTTCGATAGTATGCCCATAACATGGCATGTATGCTAGGTAAAGTAAATTCCAATGTCTAAGTCAATGTAAAAATTTATGTCCTAAATAAAAATCATAAATAATAATAAAATGTGCATTTGATAGAAAAATATTATTTTATACATCAAGCAAAATGTCATTCAAATGACCAAGATAAAGAACGTGAAGGATAAAATAATGTCATAACTCAAATAATACCAAGAGCCACACACAATAAGGCCATGATCCATTCTCTAAATGGACATGAATATGTCTCAATCACACATAAGGGTTATTCACTCAATGGACATGAATATGTTACAAAAACCAACAAGAGCTGAGGACCATACATACAATAAAATTAAAGTATAATATAATACATGTAAAAATTATATTATCAAAGGAGCATAGAACTAGAAATATAATCTACACTATCTATATCTAATATAAGCATATCCTATAAAGCAACATATAAACGCACACAATGTAACATGGTTATGTTAGTAAGCCCTTTCTAAAGAGTATATAACATAACCCAATATCAGGGTTATAAAATGGTAATACTCTCAAATGTTTTAACATTTAGATAAGATAACCCCAACATGGATTTGATGTTAGGTAGAGTAAGTTATAACATCTAAGTTAATGTAAATTTGTATGTCTACCATAAAACTTTTAAATATAATTGAAATGTATGTGTGATAAAAAAAATATTATGCTATATACAAATTGTGAGATAGATGATGTGAAATAGAATGCTCGCATATTGATTTTTAATTTTTATAATATTTTGAATGTTTATATATTTTCCATATTTTCTTTTTTCAAACTTTTTTGAATTTTATAACAAGAATAATAGATACTAGTAGATAAAAAATTTGTTTAAAAGTATAAGAAAGGGAAGGAATATGAAAATTCCACATGTCAAATTAAATTATTTACTAGATATGATGGCATGTTCATGTATTAAAAATATGATCCCATTATGTATCTAAACTATAGCTAAAATGCATGCATGAGAAAAAAATGGATGTATAGGAATGATTGTGCATCCTCATATCATCAAATATACAATTTTAAACATATGTAATGTGTATGTATGAGAAATGGAGTGTATAGATAAACATTTTTCATGAAATATTACTGATTATTATATTACAACTGAGTTTATCACCAATTTTTTTTACGCATTAAGGATTTTCTTGACTGGTTATTTATTTGACTATGTAGAAGGCTATAGGTCAATATCAATGGGTTTAGTGGACTAGTGATAATTGATATTGATTATATTTGGTTCAATATTATCTATGATGGAAAATATAGTTTGATTTGCTCATAAACTAAAAATAACATGATAAATGGCAAAGGGTGGTAGTATCAGATCATAGCTTTTGGATTGTTAAGGTTAGGTAAGTGAAAAAGATGAACCAACAGGGCAATATTACATAGAGAAAAGGGATATAATATTGATCAAATTATTCATGTATAAAAGGTAGAATAATAATATAATGTTCCCAGTCAAGAAAATATGTACGATAAATTTTTGATTTCTTGATTATTTAAATTTTTTTAATCTATTTTTTTATTGAAATGTGTTATCTAATGACCACCTCAAGAGGATAATGGCAATGAGGATCTATAATAAGCTATGCAAGGGTCACATTTTATGGATGAAAATTGATAGATGTGAATGAATATAAAATAAAAGAGGTATTAGGTGTTTTAATGTAACTATGTAAATAAATACTATTGTGGAAAGAGTGGCTATAAAGGACCTCTGATGGTTTGAAATCTAATAAGGATAAGTAAAATATTGTTCTAAAATTTGTGTTCATTGTAAAAAAAGTTGATTTGTGTGTATCACCAATTTAAAATATTTTTCATGTGACATTGCTTTTATGAATGTACCAATTATTTTTGATATATTTTTTATTTTTCTATTATTTTCTTGTGAATTTATTGAATTTTTTTTATGAATTGGTTGTATAGAAATATTTTGCATAAGTACAGTAATTGTAAATGTGATTTTTATTTAATAAATATATCAATGTGCTGAGGTGATGGATGTTAATGAGGAGGTGTTATATATTATAGAGGGTACTCATATTCAAATCCTAAAACTATGTCCACTTGGTTCTAATGCATGTACTTGAGGTATCTATGTATCATGGTTAATACAACATAAATATTACATAACCAATGCCATTGTAATATCATGTCAAATACCCCATTTTGTCAAATAACTTGAAAGGGAGTGGATAATATATAATGACACACCTAAAGAGGTAACACAATATGCCCAAAAGTGGTTTGTTGTTCCCATTTATTTTTTTACAATTTTGAATCTTTTTTTAATGTAATTTTATGTGTGACCTAATGAATGGATTAATGTCATTGTACATAAAATATTCATTGATCCATTATAAATTAATACATTGTATATGGGTAGTTGATCAATATTTCCTTTTATACAAAATGAATGGAAATCTAAATCATCATTCCTTTCTCATTATCATCAATCATGATTGTAGGTTGTGGTTATGAAATTTGTATAATAATACCAATAATTACATCTAATGGATGATCATATGTCTCCAGTGTTTCAATGAATTTATGCTTATTATTTTAGAAAGGGGAAAATAAGAAAATAAGTATGGGTATGGTTGAAAAAACTATTTGATTATACATACGTTTAAATCAATAGATTGTGAATCACCCCTATTTGGCTTGGGAGGATGACCTAAAGATAAGAAAGCACTAAAGAAAACATGTTTGTTAGATATATAGTTGAGTGGATTTCCTAGAGATAGCTAGATATTAGAAGCAAGAGCTTCCTTAGGGGCTTTCAATCCACACATTTTAAATGATTAAATTTACAAAACCTAAAGGAAATCACTTGCATCAATAAATCAAAGATACTAAAATTAAATATAAGAATGCTTGCTGAGAAATAAGCTAGAAATGATTAAATTAATATTAAACTAATTGACACTAGTGCTAGGTGGTTGGGGTCAGTTTAAAAAAATCATAAGGGGATCTATGAATAAGTAGGAACATAGAAAATTAGGTTTATTTGAGGGTAGGTGGGTGAAGACAACTTGATATTTTTCACTGCCATAGTGATCATTGGTGGTTAAGGTGACCATTAGTGGTCAAGGCTATAATTAGTAGTTGGACAAACCATTGGTAGTCGAGTCAACCATTGATGATTACCATGTAAGGATCCGAGTTTCCAATTTGGTTGATTGGTGAGATCTAAAAGAAGGATTTTGAGAGGTGGGTAAGACCTAGGTTGATTGCAAAATGTAAATAAAGTAAATGAATACTGATAAATAATTACTTATCTTACGATAAGTTGGTTGGGTGGGTGTTTGAGGTGTTTACCTATTGATGGAATCAAGCTTGGTTTTGAAATAGTAATGGTACCTAAGAACTAGGTGGAAAGGTGGTGTCAAGTTGGATCTCTGATACAATTGCTAGATTATTAGATTATTGATGGTAATTGACTTACAAGAAAGAAAATCATAGATGTATAAGCTCTTGATCATGATTGCAGATTTATTTCACATCCCAACTCATCTCTTCTTATAGGCACAATCAAGAAGTGGAGGTTTAATTGGGTTATCTAATTATAACTCATCTATGCAAATGGCTCACAACAAGATTTATAAAAGTTATATTTATAAATGTTAGGTAGGTAGTTTTCATGTTTATGGTTAAGGAGGTGAACCCTAAACATCGATGTTCAAGATGACCATTAGTGGCCAACCTAACCATCGATGGTCAAGGTTGAAAGGTTAAAATAGGTGAAAGCTAGGTTTGAGTTAGTCTGTTCATATTTACTATGGGTAAGCTTTGTTAGGGGTTATGGAGGTGATGGGGGATGAGACCAATGATAAATGGGTGTGGTTAGACTAGGATGGGATGAAGACAAGATGGTGGGTGAGATAAGGATAATGAAAGAGATATAAGAGGATAAATTGTACAAGGAGATGATGTCAAAAATAAAATTGAGACAAGATGATATGAGAATTATTACAATTATGGTGGAATAAGAGGTGGATAAGACAAGATCAAGTTTAGATAAATCAAGGTGAGGTGGTATTAAGACAATGTGTGACTAGGATATGTGAGAATGACTAGCCTAAGATAAAATATGAGATAATGGAAAGGCTATAAAAAGAAAGGATGAAAATGTTATACAAGATGGTGGGATGATGATGCAAGAATATACAAGATGATATGTAAAAAAATATTATAAGATGTACAAGATGAGTTGTGCAAAGAAATAGATAGGTGTGTATAGGTTTGGGTGAAGGCTAACTCAGATCACAAGTAACATGGGTCTAACACAACACACACCTACGAAAACCAACCATAATCTATGATTAGTAAACTCAAGGGTGTGTAACCTTATATTTTCATAATCCAATGGCTTCAAAGGTGAGGCTATAATTTGATGACCCATTATGGTATCAATTGAACCATTTCAACCACACTCACACTTAGTGACTACTTCATATCTAATACTAACTCTTATAGTGATACACATGTTACAAATGAAGGCTCCTATGATAGGTTTGCACATGGATCTCTAGGTATGTCTCATATATACACAAAGGTATTATGGGGACCAAGTTCATGTAGGATGTTATATGATCATCCTTTGTCTTGAATCTTGATTTCCCTTCACTCCATGAAACCCTTTATGTGGAATTTCACTTATACACATAATGATATCACTTTCTTGATATTATACTCCACTTGAACATGAACTTTAGTCAAATATATGGTGGTTAAATCCATGTCACTAACCCATGTAAAAAGGAAAAAATAAAGGGGTTTATAGGTGGTTTTCATCTACTAAGAATCAATATAAGGATGCAAGGGAGAGAGCGTACACCAACTGTAGCCCCAAGACATAAGCAAGCAAGATAAAATATTAATTACGAGATTAGATTTAGATTATGTGATTATATAAAAGAAGAAAAGAAAGAATATACAAGTAAAGATAATGATATATATAAATAAAAGTGATGAAAAATGATTAAAAAAAGATTTTTAAAGTTCCCAAAAGATTCTTTGATAGGTGACTTGCAATCACACAAGTTAGTAATTTTATGAGGGCACTTCAAAGAGGGGTCCTGCAACATGAGGATTAGTAGTTTCAATAAATCACTTTTGAGGGGTAACCTATTAAATAAAATGTTAGACCCAAAATATGACCTAAAAAAAGATGATGTTAGTAAGACAAAATAACCCCTATAATAAAAAATATGTTAGTCAAATATGACTTAATAAAACACCCTAAAAAAATCATGTTTGGGCTCTATAATTTCTTTACGGTTAGTAAAACATGACATGAGGGTCTAAGGGTAGCAGTCCCCAGTGGCGTCAAGGGGCAGTGTCCCTTGTGGGGTCAAGGTACCAAGCCCATTTCATTGTCTAGGCTTAGCACCCTATGCATGCTCCCTATCATGGTATAGGTTCAGGTTGTGGGGTGGAGCCCCTCATCACCAAAGGCAAATTGGGCCTTGCAGAAGGTCCAAAATGACTCAAAAACCATTAAAAATGACTTCTAAAAGATAAAAAAATAATACAAAATCATAACTAGGGGGTACAAAAACATAGATTGTGAGTTGCAGTTTTGTAAAAATTAACTTAACCATGATGGTTAGCTACAAAACTATCATCGTCTAAATAAAAATATGACTTCAATCAATAAGGTCGCTACTTGATAAAAATTGAGAGTTATGGTTTTATGATAAACTACAAAAGCTCCCAATTTTAAATATGTGACACTGACAAAGTCATAGATAAGTATGAAAAAATTATTTGAATGGCCTAAGAACACTAACTTACATGTGATTAAACATATTTAAAGACTGATTATGAAATATTTACAAATGAATACTTAGATTTTTAACAAAATGATCCCAAAATTCAGATTACCCTGATCAATATAAGATGGTTTTAAACAGATATTACATCCTAAATCTACCTTACATGATCTAGAAAGGAATAACAGATAGAATAAAAGTTAAAATGACAAAATTTTCAAAATCATGAGTATGACTACAATACTAATATTCCACATTACAAGCCAAGAATCTAAATATTTCAAAAGTTGTAGTTTTATATATTATATAAAGGTTTAAGGATGTTTTGTTTTTCTTGGTCTACAAACGATATTCTATTCTAGTCTCCCTCTTTATAGCTTGCCAATCACATAGATACAAACTTTAGAGAATAGGGTTAACAATTATATATATTATTATATTAAAAACCCTTAGGATGTAGAAACAAAAGAGTCTATGGGAAATGAAGTTTCACACTATGTGATGATTGAACCCCTACAAAAAAGTAGATTACTAAAATCCTACAGATTAGAAAACCTATATCAATTGTTAGGAGTTTATCAAAAATATACAATATCACAATTCCCAACCATAATATGGTGACTTACAGGTCGAAGTCATGACTCATAAAGTCACGACTCACAAAGTCACGATTTTGTATAGATATAGAAACCTGTAAAATAGACTATTAATATCTAAAAACAAATAATAAAAAATCACTACTGTACTGATAAAGTATTAATTCATGGGTTGTGATATTATTGAATGACAAAAACATGAAAATAGCTAGCAGTTAAGGAAAATGGTTAGCACACAATCATTACTGATAGGACAAGATCATGACAGCATAGGACAAAGTCATGAATACCAGTGCAATGTCACAACTTGAACCTATACATGTAAAATTTCAAAAAATCTAAGAATTTTTTATTGATCAAATCTATAAGCTATCAAAAAACACTTCTTGGATGAAAAATTGTTAGTTTGGGAGGGATTGTCCCACCATGGTTGACAAAATATGAGTGAAATTTGAGCTCTATGATTAAATTATGTAATTTAAATAATTTAAATATCTAGATAAATTGTAAATCCATTTTTACCTAAATATAATTGGATTAATTAACTATTCAATCCTACACTTAAATACTAAATCTTAAATTCTATACACCATGACAAATGGATTCAAAACAAAAGAGATTGGGTTGGCATACCTTAGACTCAGAATGACATTATGATGGCATGATGAATATTGCTTGATGGTTGATTCAAGGATGTTTGAAAATAGATTTGGCATGAAGATTCTAGTTAGCTCTCATGGATGGATGATGTTGTTTAAATATTAAGAGAAGGGAAGAATCAATGGTTGAGGTTTAATGTTTGGGGAAGAGGATCAATGATTAGGAATTATCCAAGCAATTTAAAATTCCTTGGAAGCCTCTAGATTTAGAGGCTTCTAGAGAAAATGATTATAATAGAGAGGATTATATAATCCTCTAATTATAGAATCCTCTTAGGTATTACTTAGGCTTAGGGATGGGATTAGATAGGGATTAGGTAGGTGATTAGGGACTAGGGGTGTAAGAGAGCCTAGGTATAGGCTACTAGTGGGGTCATGGGATTTAAAATTCCCAAATAATAGGTAAATGTGATTAGAATAGGATAATTGGAGGTTTAGAAGAGTTAATGATTGGTGGGGATGGGCAAGGTAAGTATATGAAAAGGAATATTGATGGGGGTATATAGATAGATGGACTAGGAAGGGAGGATTAATTAGTGGAATAAATTAGGATAAGTGAGATAAATGGAATTAATGTCAACTAATATTAATATTAGTGAAGTTAATTATGTGAGAGATATTAGATGCATACTATTTGAACTGAAATAGGAAATCTTTCAATTAAAAAAATCTATAATATAAGAAACTTCAACTAAAAAACCAAAACATGGAATGTAAAATACATTGAATAGAGGGTTGATAGGACACCGATAGATGAAATGTTAGGGTTTATTGAGATTTTTCAAGGCCAAACTCAATCGATTATGATTCAACCTCAAAAATCAATCAATTAAATAAGATAATACAAACTTGACATTAAAAATTTATTATACACTTATTATTGAAAGTTCTAAATATAAAACTTGCATGTGGAGATGATCTAGAAGAAAATCTTTGATGTTTCAAAATATGAAAGGAATGGAAAGATGATTATGTAGTCTCAAAATCTCTAGATTCTTCATGTGCATGATGTGATTTTGAACCATTTTCTTTTCATGTCATAGAGGCACAAAATCTAACCTTTAACAAACAAATAAATAGTAAGCTTTAAATTTATAAAAATTTATAAACTAAACCATTTAGATGATAATTTGTAAACAAACCTCTATTTCATCAATACACAAAGCATTTATGCTCATTTTTAGATGCAACATAGTTGTAATCATAGCTTTTTGAAGGTTATATAAGGCATAATAGTACAAGGCTAGTATTAAATTGGATAAGAAAATTATGCAACTAGGATTGGTGTAAGCATAATTAAATTCTAACCTAATCCTAGAAGAAATAAATGTACACTAGTCATACCTCAAACCTGAAAGAGTATAAATAATGTAAACTAGACCCTAACATGGATTGGTACAAACATAATTCAATTCTAACCTAATCCTAAAAGAAATAAATGTACACCAATTATACCTCAAACCCAAAAGAGTATGAAGAATGTAAACTACAACCTAAATGGGAATGTCTACTAGTCTTCCCTATAATACTATTCTTGAAAATAAAAATTCAACCATTGATTTATAAAATGGGTCAAAAATGTCATCAACATGAAGGTGCCTTTTCTGACTATCTAAAATGAATGTTAAAAATATGAATAAGCTAAAAGTATGAAAATTACAAAACTTGAATTTCAAATATGAAAAATAAATTTACATACTATTTCATCTGATCTACATGTTGAAATCTAACTCCAAATATTTCTTATCATCATCTATCAACATTTATTTTGGAGTTACATGGTTAGCATTGTGGAATGAAAGCCATATCAAATTATGAATGCTTGTAGTTGATGTGTCAAATGAGGTTAACCTAGAGTTCATGTTTAATTTGATCCTCATCTCTCTAACATCATAATAAGACATTAGTAATTTTAGCAAACCATTGTCTATTTTGTATTGGGGCATGCATAATTAGCCACTAAAGTTGTATGTAGAAATAAAATCATTGAATACATATAAATAATGTAACTATTGTCATGATATCTTTCATTCTAGAAGAGGGTGTTCAATCATCTTCTAGATTTGGGAAACATGGGAACACTTCTAGATATGTGGGTGTATCTATAATGGAAGTGAGCCTCTAGATTTAAGGGTTAGCTCCCTAAATGTGTCTTGAATGCTTATCACCTAAACTAGTGCTTAATTATGGGGAAATGAGTTAATATTTTCACTAAATGGAAAATATTCTAAGGAGGTGATTCACTAATATGATTTACACATGATGATCATATTCCTATCACATTGAAACAAGGCACATAAACTAGCTTCTAAGTCTTAAAGGATTTGAACATGAGTGTTTCAATATAGAGGTGAGATGCATGAAAAAACACAAGGAAAAATAAATAAAGGTAAAATTACACACTCCAAGGACAATAATACACTTCTAAGAGACTAACATTGACTACACTCTATATGGCCTATTAGAATAGGAAATCTTACTCAAACATGAAAGAATAAGGTAACAAAGGATAATAATTATCACTTTACATCACCATAAATCACTTTAACATTTATATAATTGTTCATAAACTCAAAACTAAATTTTAATTAATGTTAAAATGAAAAATATGACATCATTCTTTTATGTCTTCACCATACATGGTGTGGTATTAGATTATAAAGGTTAAAATGGCAACTACTTATAGAACCTCAGAGAGAAGTGGGAAAAGAGAAGTATAAGAGTCATAATAACACTTTTCATTTTTAAATAAAGAGTTAAATATGTAGTATAATTAAGTAGGAGATATACCATGTAATGGTTTTTTGGAAAAATGGCCCTTCAAAATATGAAACTCATGAAATGTGGCATACGACTCCTCATTTTGAACAAAAACATTACCTTCATTAATTGTCCCTTTTAGAACGTCCTAAAACTTACTATGGTTATATATAATAATTTAAATGAGATTCATGGGTTTTATACATGATTTAGCATGCTTTGGTTACATCCCTAATCATTTGAATTCTTCTGAAAGAGAGCCATCACTGCCTATAGTCAAATAAACTCCTCTTTTACTTACCCCTCACACTTGGCCTCAAATTTGGATTTATTTTATCATTAAAATAAATTAAGTGGGGTGAATTAAACATTTAATGCCTCCTATATCCTTATATTCCATAGGTACACCTTAAAATTCATCCACTTGAAATTCTCACCCTTCTTATTTTTCTTGTTTACTTTACCAGTTTTGACTGGCTGAGATGAAGGTGATATTAAACACACATAGGATTTTTTTTTAAGAATTAAATTAAAAAATAGAGTTATATTAAGTCTTTATATTTCTTCCAAATTTTTTTTAATCTATTGAAAGTCTTTATAACCTAAAAAACAACCAATATATTCCAAGAAAGCCAATTTTCCTCTTGTATGTACAAGTAGGGAACAAGTCAAGTGGATGGGAAGTGTATATGGAGATTTTTATACAATTTTAAAACACTTTTATACCCATTTCATCTTTTATATATAGCTCTCCATCCTTATTTTCTTAGTTGGGTCTATTTTCAGGGTTTTTGATAGTTTTGACCTTTACTAATGTTTCATAAAGGTTTGACATTAAATACTTACATAAAATAAACTCAAACCTTATTATAAAATATCTATAACTTATCTCAACTTTCCAATATCCTATGAAAGGTCTCCAACTAGATGTGAGTTTCCAAAACTATCCACTCAAGCTCTTTCTTTCATTTTACATAGGCATGAGCTTGTTTTAAGCCAAAAGTGGATTCTCTGTGGATCCATTTTAATTATAAGAACTTGGAAAATTTTATTATAACCCCATAAATATTATATAATACATTTAAGTATTCACCTAAGGTTTTAAGTGAAACTGACCTCCCATTTGTGCTTTAGACTTAGACCATACCTAATAGGCTTGTTTAAATCCTTGGAGGTCCAGACCACCCTGTTGACATTCTTCATTATATGTAAGGTTTCTTATATTTTTTAATATCTCATATAAATTTTCACAGCTTATTATAAGTATTTATCATTCCCTATCTCATCCCCTAATTTTTGTTGTCCAAAACTACAAAATTTGTGTTATAGGGAAGTACCATCTATTTGAGACAAAACAAAGGGTACTTCACCTATTTCCTCAAAAAAATTAGAGAGTTATCACTTTTCATTATCATACATCACTTGCACAATTATAAATTTTTTTATAAACTCAAAACTAGATTTTAATTAATTTTAAAAAGCAAAATAAGACATCATTCCATTAGGCATTCATCATACATGACATGGTATTAGATTACAAAAGACAAAATGGAAACTACTTATAGAACCTAAGAGAGAACTAGGAAAAGATAATTCCAAGAGTCATAATAACACTTGTCATACTAAAAAGAGGGATTAAATATGAAATATAATTATTTATGAGATAGATCATGTAAGCTCTAATAGGACAAATGGCCCTTCAAGTTATGAAACTCCTAAAATGTGGCATAAGATTCCTCATTCTACACAAGAAAAATGCCTTCATCGATTATCCCTTTTGGAATATCATAAAACTAACTAATTAAACATATCATGATTTAACTAAGAGGGAGGGGATTTAGAAATGATCCACCATGCATTGGTTTCATTCCTAATAATCTAGATTCTTTTAGAAGTGAACCATCACAACCTATAGTCAAAGAAATTCCTCTTTCACTTACCCCTCACACTTGTATTCAAATTTGGCTTTATTTTCCTTTCAAAATTAATAAAATGGGGTGAATTAAAAATTTCAATGACTCTCATACACATATATTCCTCAAGTTCACCTTAAAATTCATCCACTTAAAGTTCTCACCCTTATCACTATCTTGTTCACTTTTCTAGTTTTTACTAGATGAGATGAAGGTGATGGTAGAAAAACTTATTAGCTTTTATGGATCATTAAATGATCATAAATAGTTAGATTAAGTATTTATATTTCTCCCAAAGTTTTTTGTATCTCTTGAAGTCCTTAGAACCTAAAAAACACCCAAAATAGTCAATGAACTCCAATTTACTTCTTGTCTGTACAAGAAGGCAACAACTCAATTGGATGGGAAAGGTATTTTTAGAGTTACCTAAAATTCTCAATTCCCATCTCATCTCATATGGATATCTATCCTTACTTGTTTTCTCATTTGGGTCTTTATTTAGGGTTTTGTAGGGTTTTAGATAGTTTTGACCTTTAGTGATGTTTTATAAATGTCTAACATTAAATCCTTACAAAATTTTCACTAAAAGAATATTATATACCCACTCTAATTTCTCTAAACTTCCTTATCTCCCATGCAAAGTCTCCAACTATATGTGAGCTTCCAAAACTATCCAATCAAGCTCTTTCTTTCATTTTTCATAGCCTGATCTTATTTTAAGATAGAAGTGGCTTCCCTATGTAGCCTTTTTCATTAAAAAATATTATACAGATATATTATATGTTATGATCCTAGTGGGTGGATTCACTAACAGTCTGGGCTTTTGGTGTAGTGGTTCATTACATTTGGTATCAGAGCAACCACCCGTGTTTGAGTCGCAGAGCGGGTGGGTTACGTCAGCATTGCAGTGTTCGTCTGAGGCTCGTACACGTAGTGGATCTCATGTACGTGCACAAAGCCTAGCCCAGAGTCTGGGCTATGAAAGCGTGGTGGGATGTTATGATCCTGGTGGGCGGATTCACTAACATTCTAGGCTTTTGGTGTAGCGGTTCATTACATTACAACCCCATAAACATTTTATAATCTATTGGACTGTTCACCCAAGGTTGGAAGTGAAACTGGGCTCCCATTTGGGATTTATGCCTAAACCATGCTTAATAGCCCTTTCTGCATCCTTGGATGTCTAAAACACCCTATTGAGATTATTCCTTTATGAAATGTTTTTTATTTTTGTTTATGTGTCATCCAAATTTTCACACCTCCTTGTAATGTTTGATCATCCCGTAGAAGATTGCAAAATTTATGTCTTAGGGATATACCCTTTATCTGAGACAAAACATAGGGTACCTTCCCTATTTCCTCAGACAGATTAAAATTTGGATAGGATTTTCTAGTTCATAGATACATTTTGTGAATATTTTAAACTATTTAATATACCATTATACCCCTTAATTCCTTAAGACCCAAGATACACTATGGATAAGGGTATTGTGTGCAAGGTTTGGGATATAAACTATATATTGCTTGATTAGAGTCCTTTTTTTTATTACTCCCATATTATGAGGGTATACTTAGGTAAAATACATATTATTATATGTATTTATAACATATTTATCTTCTTAACCCCTATCAACACATATCATTGCATACCTCTCTGTTTGACTAGTTTGGACTGTGGACTGTATCCTGATTTAGGAGGGGCTCTTGTAGGTGGTCATACATGGTTGGACATTGGATATAGTGTACCAATAAATTATTTGGGTGTTATTTTAAATATAAATTTCATTTTTTTTATTCTAATCATTTTCATGTCATACAAACACTCACAGCCCTCATAATTGCTCATTGTTTATTATAGTCAACTAAAGTCAACTATATTAAAACATGTAGGATCTTATAGGTGTATATTTCACTTTGAATATATTTCACATAACCTTGGTATCCTATGAGTAATTTGGAATCATCTTCCATCAATCAAATTTGGTGTTTCCATGCTTAATTCCTTATCATGGAGGATGTAAGAGTTTGCCCTTAGTTGTTGTAGGTGAGTTGTCTTGGAGTTAGACACACCTATAGGTGTGGATAGGGTAAAAACCCTAATATTATAACCTTCCTAAATGACCTCTAGATCATAAATATTATCTTAAACTACCTAGAACCATTTTTCATGTCTATACATGTCCTTGTATAAAAACCTTGGGTGTGAGGGTCAATTGGTATGCAAATATTATAGATCACATTGTCTGACTTTAGTGTTCAAAGGTGCATCTTTGGGTTTTTCAATAGCTACCTTCCACTAATCATCTACCCTCCAAATTTTGAAGAACTAATCCCCTATGTTATGGCTACATGATATACACATTTAGTTGCATATAAAATCTTGGTAACCTTGTTTTATGATATAAATAAAATGACAAGGTTATTTGTTTGTGCTTCTAGAGAAATGGTCTTTGAACATAGTCTTTTCATCTTTGATCATGGTTTCCACTCCCATTTTCCAACCTTACTCTTCAAGTATGACTATCACAGTATCTCTCACATTTTTGTCACTCCAAGAAAGTTTCAAAATATGTACTAATCTCCTCTAATCAACTTTTCCATGTCTCTGATAGTGCCACCTATAGCTGAACATTCTAATAAATAGGTAGTGGATGAACCTATTGGGACCAACATACCCCATTTTAAAAATTTTGCACCCTAGAGAAACCTTGAAGTTTGAACTTGAAAATTTATCATGTTAGGATCATTTTTGGAATTTGAAGATCATTCATTTTGTTAAAAAGTAGGCTTACTTAGTTTTTTCTTACTTTAATTTGGACTAACTATGCTAATAAATGTTCTTTATGGTGTTTATTCATAGGTTCCATGGTGCTATTATTGGGAAATTCATGTCCCTAAACCTTGGAAAACCCTCCATTTAAATTTAAATGTTGACAAGAATAAAATTGGTAGGAACTATTTTAAAATCCATTTTTGACATAAAGATAAAGCCCATGTTTTAAGCCTAGTCATGTTTTTTAACATATTTAAAACATAAAATAAAATGATTGGTCCCCTTTGTTATATTTCCCCTTTAAAGGTTCCTATATATGCCTAACTAGGTTTTCATTATACAGGGACCTTTTAATATCTCCTAATTTAGCCTAAGACTTTAGCACTAAGGCCCCATACTATTTATTAATACTAATGGGACCTTAGTCACAACACCTTAGCCTAATTTTGGTTCCCCAAGTCCCCTTGTATGTTATATTAATCCTTACCTTATACCTTAGCCTAAGGTTTTAATCCTAAGGCCCAAATGTATTTATTAATATGAGAAAGAAATTAATCTTAACACTTTAAGCCCAAGTCTTATACATATTTATAGTCCTAACTTAACTTCCTTGCATCTTGTAGGATCTAATGTCCCAAGCTTCATCATGGCCTTTGTTCAAATGATGTGAGGAAAAATGACAAAATATTGCATATATCCCATCATACCAATCACATTTGAGCCCTTAAATCATTATCAATATTTCTCACTTACTCATAAAGACTTGATTAGATAGTGTGAGCCATAGTTGAAAAGTCAAAATACTATGAAAGATCCAAATAATCGACACAAGGCACCCTTGTATTCAAATATTAAAAGCAAAAGGGCCCACTTGACATAAATATCCAATCATAAGCAAGATCTTGGATCATGATCTTATGTTTGATGATTCATCATTAATTTTGATCTGATGGAGTGAATGTAGCCCAAAATCTTGGGAGATCTTATAAACGTACCAAGTGGCATTCTCACACTAGGTCATAATAATTTTACAAGCCTAAAATTGACATTTGTGTAACCATCATTTGACATTTGTGAGGATGTATTTGACATCTATAAGAATATCAAATTCAAGCTAGTGAATTATTATACTCACAGTCAAAATTCACTCCCAAATCTTGCTAGAAGACTCGAAAATGGCTTTATAGGCTAAGGGAAGTACTCAAAAAAATTTCAAACACTAAAAGTCTTCAAATTGCAAAATATGGAAATGGTATTATAATCCAAGTGTGCAAAATAAACCTAGTCTAAGTCTATACTTTCAGGTCCCCATGACATTTTATTCAAAACATCATGAACATTAAATTATAGGCTTATACTAATTCCTATTTTTAAAAGAGAGTATTTATAGATTAAAGCTTAGACCAAGTGCATCTAGCTAAATGTTTTAATGGGTTTTATCAAATACAATAAAATCTTGTGTTAATAATGTAAAATCTTATTTGATATTGGACCATTATGACATGTTGACCCTTTGAGCATATTTTAAAGCCTTGGCATAAATATTTTAGACCAATGCATACATGGTGTTTATTAAACATGATGTAAACATTGTCCTAAAATGTTTAGGCAATGGCCCTCTTTGCATATAAACCTAAAAACTTAGGCATAAATACATTAGCCTAAGGTTTATTTCATACTTAATGAGTGAAACAAACCTTAGCCTAAGGGGCTTAATCCTAAGTTATCGTCTTAATAATATGTTAAATTAATGTTAGGGCATCTTTCTAGATCAACAACATGTGCTTTACCATTGGATATTTATCCAATGATGTCAAGATGCCCAATGAATTTTCAATGAGGCCTCAAGAGCCCATAAACTTGATTCATGGTGAAAGCACATTTAAGGTAAAGCTGACATGATGATCTGATGCTTCATTCTTTATCACTAGATTTCAATCCAATGGCACAAAGGAAATCTTAACTTTTCATATGCCCACAAAGTCACCGCATGGCCAATGCTCATTTTTTAATGGACTGACATATGATTTAGAGTGTGAAGAGGCACCCAAAAATGTCAAGTGTCATAACTATAATGTTGGCAACAAAAGGATCCAATCACGAGTAAGGGCCCAAATCATAATTAATGGCTGACACTAATCTTGTATTCTGATCCAATGAATTGAAATAGAAAGGGAATTTTTAAATGACAGTGACTAGTTCTCAAAAGGTATTTATGAAAAATACCATTAAAGACCCAAATTGATGCCACATAGGCACCCCACAAGTAGAAAAGGATAAGATATAAGATCTTATGGGCTTGAAAATGTAAAGATATAAAGGAAAAGGTCTAAATCAAATCGAAGGCATGTATAATCCAAAGCTTAGATATATTCTACCATTAAATCTCCAAACCCTAAACCCTATATAAAAAAACTCAATTGTATTCATTTAGTCACCATTCAATAAAAAGAGAGTTTAATTATGTTTTTGAGCACAAGATAACTTTCACGAAGACCATTTGATACTAGTATAAACAATTTGTATGACTATATACAATGGTAACTCACAAATAGATATTTAAGAATGAGAGCAAACTGTAGTTATTAATGGATAATGAAGGCTACTTCTTCAAGGATACTAAGTTAGATATTGTAGCCTTGAACTATCCAAATGTGAGGAACTGGTTTGAGCTCTTTTTCATGATTAGAGAATTGAAACCAATCATAAAGGAAGAATAAAGGATTGTTGTAATGAGCTATAGATATTATTAGATAGTCATTGTTTATATGTCAGGCCTCCACCATGTTGCATCAAAACCTAAGGTAATACATTATATTAATATCATTTACCCTATTTTTATTGATTATAAAATTAATAATGAGCGGATCATTAAGGAAGGAGACTCAAAAAGGGTAACACATGTTTATCTTGCAACATTTGAAGGGTATTATGATCTTCCCACTCCCCATGTATATTTATCCAAAATCAAGGAGTGGACCTCCAAGCAGAACCTAGACTCTGTCTTAAGACCCTATTTATAGTAAGGACTCCATGTCTTAAGAGATTTTGAGGGAAATATCCCTATAATCTAATTTAAGGAATGAATTAGGGTTATAATTACCCTATTAAAGTGAACCTTTGGAGCCCCCTCAACCACCTATGTAAATAAAATTTAGGTTTCCTTCATCCATTTCATGGTGGAACAAAAGCTTACCCCTCCAATTAGATATTTAATTAGTGTCTTCCTCACCAAGCAATTCACTACCATGAAAAGGAAGACCTCCAAGTAGTTATAATGATTTCATACCTACTAAATTCCCTCCTAGCCTCTATTTCTTTTTTATAAATTAAAAATTGGTCCCTAGATAGTAAAACCACTATTTCACACCATTACTCTAAATTGCATATTTTCAAATATAGAAACCACATGTAGTTCATTTATGACTATGTTTATTTATCCATAGTTAAGGCCATCATAGGTGTTTATATGCCCAAAATTCATCCCCTAATCAATAACTAAATTGAATTGCTAGGTGATATATGGTACTACCCTAACTGCATAGTAATTAGGATTGAGGGCATCATGTACTAGCCTTTTAGGTGGCTAGTATATGTTTCTAGCAAACTAACTAAAAATTAAATAGCTTACCAATTCCTAACTAGTATTGATAACACTTGTAAAGAAAAGAAGAAAAAGTATTCTCCAACCTTTTCCCCTTATCATTAGGAAGGCCATGTTATAAGACTAGAAACAAATTGAGACCATGGCCAAACATAGGGATTCATTCAATTTTAAACTCGATTAACTTAAGATGTGGGACCCTAAAGGTATGGTGGATAGTCACTTGAAACACAATAAACTCCTAAATATTGAATATGTACATCTACTTGGTGTTCATAACACCATGTACATCAAGGCTAAGAATTATGAATAAGTGTTGGAAAAGATTCAAGGTCCCAACATCAAGCTGGAACATAGGTTAATTAGAGATGACAATCCATCTAGGAAAAGATGGTAAATGCATCCTTTTAAATATCATTTATTGTCAGGTCCATCCAAGACACCCCATTTAGAGCATCATGAGTAATGTCAAGGTATGAAAGGCCAAGGTAAAAAAAGTAAGGGAAAGGAGAAAGTGGGAGAGGTAAAATTAGAAGAGATTCCTAGAGAGGGACCCTCATATTCAACACTCCCATAAATACCACCTTCTCTAGTATAATATTTAGACATGACTAACTTGAAAATAGAAGATACACTTGAGGGTGCCCTCAAGGAGCTTGCAAAAGCCTATCACTCAGATAGGGAGGTAGAAACTAAGGAAGATAAAATAAAATAGCTTGTCCCTATGGCATCCACATAAAGAAGAAAATAAGAGTTAGCATTGGTTCCTATGGGACTAGGGAAAAGACCAAGGTTGACCATCCTTCATGCCACAAGTGAGGTAAATTTTTTCAATGATGAATTCCATATTCATGAACCAGTCATTCCTAACTAGTTCATTAATGGGAAACTACAAAATATTCCCTCTCTTTCCCATTCATGGGCTATGACAAGAGTTGCTGACGTTGAGATTAACGATAACATGAAACCATGGATAAGGGCTATGGTGAAAGATTAGGAAGAGAAGAGAATTATGGCCATTTAGGGACTAGAAGGAAAGAAGATGGATTCTCTAAGAGCATTTTTAGCTTAGTTGTGGAGGTCCTAGAACCTTCCAAATTCAAGGATCTAATTACTACCATCTATGTACACCTTGAAATAGCTGGGTTAGAGAGAGTAACAACCAAGATATAAATGGTTGGAATAAAGGAGTTCACCTTTCAAAAGGTATAACCTTGTATGCGATTAACCCCAATGGGAGGCCAATAGCTTGGTGAGGCTACCATTCATAATGAGGGTGTGGAAAGCTTGATTGAGGCCCATTTAGCATAGGACAAGGCTAGAGTCTAGTGTATGAAATAGAGGATCCTAAATTTGGAAAGGTAGAAAGAGAACTTGTAGATGCATGAAATTCTATCAATGATAGATGCCATGACCAAAATGCTTGATGAGTTATTTTATGACACGTTTGAAGCACTTAAATTAATGAAACTAAAGAATAGTACATTAGAGAAGAAATGTGCATTGGCCAAGAGCCAGGTCACCCAATGGCAAGCCTCAAAAGACAAAATTTCCCAACCTCTCAATATTTAATTAAAGAGATCGATCCTAGGCTTCAAGTCCATTAGTTTGAGACACTTAAGTATAATTCTTGGAATTATTATTGAAAAAGTTTAAAGTTTGAGTGTTTGGCATAATAATGTGGAAAGACTCCTAGATGATGATAAGGAGATAATTATAAGGATTGAGTAGCTTCTTGGAAATATGATTATAGATATTGCATAACCCATCTCCCTTGGAATCATAATTGATGAATAATTTAAGCATAGGGATACTTTAGTAACCCAATAAATCAAAGGAAAAATCAAAATCCAATTTGGGTCTGAAAACAATAAAATCTTGGACATGATATTTAATGTAATGGAAAGGATAAACAGAGCCAAGAGCATTAAAGAGGGCATGGATAGGAATGATAGGGAACTTGATGACATCATAGATAATTTATGAAGCCTACTATGGATTTGAAACTAGCTAATGAGAAACATGCTAAGGCCATAAGCATCCTCTAACAGAGGCAATCAAAGGCCCCACCAAAAAAATAAGTAATATTCTTTTTTGTAGATTTTTGTAACATTTTGAAATAGAATATTCCATTATAAAGGTATGGGCTAGTTTGTTAGCATATTTACCTCTAGGTCAGTAAGATTGTGAAAATCATGTATATTTTAGAGCTTGTAAGGACAATTATCCTTATCTTTGTACACCGACTGGTATGCTACCTAATCTTTCTACAAAGGCATGTATTACCATTTGTAAAAGAGAGATTTTTTGGAGAAATTTTTTAAAATTGAAGCAATTAATAAAATCTAGGAATTCTTCAGGGATTGTCCATATTTGATGTGTTAATTCTTAATATAGTTTTTTCTCTCAATTACTACTAGAGGTCTTGAATTTGAATGGTGTCTTTAAATTTTGAATGGAATTTTCTAATCACAAGGTTTCTAATTTATGCTTATGATATATTAGTTGGAAGGTCCTAGGTTGTGATTCATTTCATTTTGCTATGTATTCAGATGTGCCATTGCTATTTGATTATAGTGTTAAATCCTTAAAGTTGATCTGATGTTTATTTGTAACTCTTTACATTTTCCTTTGAAGTTTCCCTAATATATAGTGGGATTTGAACTTAGCCTATGTTTCATTATACATTGGTTAAATTCATATTCAATTACAATTGATGATTTATCATAATGTTTGACACTAAAATTGGCAATCAATCATTTCTTTTTTGCTCTACCCTTCCCTTTAGTCCTTTTTACACCAAGATCACTTTATAGATTTAACCTGAAGCATAATTCACTAAGTGTTAACATAGATTCCCTATAATTCATGAAGAGTGGACCAAGGTGGCTCCCAACCACCAAGTTATATAAATATTTTGGAATAGTTTATCTTGCTCTACTATTATTTCACCATAGGAAACTAGATTGCCAAAACCTGCAACTCATGCTCTAAATTTTTTAAATTATAAAATGGGAAGTGTTATTTAAATACAAAGAGGACATGTGGTCCATTTAGAACCATTAACAGGATAACTCCCACTAGCGCTAGAAGGAGGGCCTAAATTCCTCAAATCTTTGATTATTTTAGTTTGTTTTATCTAAAGATCAGTATATCTTTGTTTTTTTGATTAAATTATTTGCTTAGAAGTAGAAATATCATTGATATTTTCTATTTTTAGTACATCTTTGTGATTCATTTGAAGTTATTTTGGTATTGATCCTTGCTTTTTTGGTAAAATTAGCTTTAACTTTGAAAATATGTAGTATCTTAGGTTAGGACTGCTCATTTCGAACAAAGGTAGGCATATATTTCATAGATTTTAGTTCCTTTATGATTAGACTTGTAAATATCGACTATATTTACATAGTTGAATGCATCTTTGAGCTAATTCAATCAAATATCAATATCCTTTGTTGTTTTTATACAACCTTTATAAAATAGGCTTAATGTGTAAGTCTAACTCTTGTTATTTACAAAAGTTAAATTGACAGTTCATATTTTAGGTAGGATCTTTAAATTTCAAGATATAATTTTTGAGGATTAGAACAATATCAAACTCACTAAATAAAGAGCCTTTACTTGAGCTTAAGGTATACAAAAGATCCAAACATGATAAAGGTAGATGTAGGATATCCAAGTCTCTTGCAACTTCACCTCTTCAAGTTACCTATGCTTTTGATGTTCATCTAGGTATGGTATGGTATGGTTGGGGGATTCTTCAATTAACATGCCAGGGGTGGTTCATGATCTCTCAAGAAACCTTGAGATAGATCTACCTACATTTATTCCAACTGGAATAGTAACTACTAAAGAACACATAAAGTCTTTTAAAGTTATCTTAAGTTTACTTAATGTTGTGCATTAGTATGTAGCATGTAGGCTATTTCCTTTCACTTTTAATTATACATCTTATGATTGGTTTTTAAACTTACCTAACAATTACATTAGAAGTTAGAATGATTTCAACAATGTGTTTATTAATCAATTTGGTAATATTATTAGTCCATGTGTTATTTATTATCAATTCACCACCATTATAAGGGAGGCTAGTGAGCCTATCAAGTCATTCAATGATAGATTTCAAAATATCTATGGACGGACCATAGAGCTTTATAATCCTGATGATGTTCTAGATTTGGAGATCTAAAAAGATGCATTTGATCCTATGACCTCTATATTCCTAAAGAGATCCATCCCAGCTATAGCTTCATTGGCCCAGGCCTACTCTAAATCAGTGACCATTAATAATCAAATGTAACCCCAAGGGCAAATGGCTTACTCAGTCGTAAATATGAACCCACATATGCATGAGATGAACTTGTTCCCCAATAATAATCAAAATATCCTAGCCTTAAACCAAATTCAAAACTTAAATCAATTACCCTTAAGTCATGCAACCCTTAATCAAAATCTAGGATTCTTAAGTCATCTTACTAATGTATTTAGTGCAAATGATAAATGAGCTTTAGTACCAATTGTGGGTACTAAAAACAACTAGGTACATAATTATAAAACTCCTAAAAATGAGAACAAGTTTATCTTGAAAATGACTAAAAAATTAACCACTGATTTCCTTCAGTGACATAAATAAGTAGCCAATATTAGAGAACACTTTGGTAGGAATTTATCATTTCAAAATTTTAATAGGTCAAACAACAGATTTTAGAATGATAGTTTTCATAATAACAAGGCTAATGAACCATCTTATATTAATAATAATGTGGACATTAATCTTACTAATATTGTATTACTTGACTATTGTATGCTACATTGCATAGCCTAGCAAGGGGAAATTGAATGTATAGAAATTTTTAAACACTTTGAGGGTTTTCAAGAGGAGTTGGATACATTATATGTGATCCCTAACAAAGAAAGTAGTACAATTTCCTCTGGATCTAATTCATTTGAGAAAGACTTCATGGTGGACACCTTTGATTTCCCATTTTAAGAGGAAAATGAACCTGATGAGATCCCGAAGGAGATCTAATCATTTTATTATTTTTTGAAGAAGACTTACCCCTTGAGAAATAGAGAGCAGAGGTATTTTTTGACTACCTCAACACCTCTAAATAATTTTTGGACTCCTCTTAACACCTCTTCAATAAATAATCCAAAGCCACCAAAAGGGAGTACTTCTAAAACCAATGTTGATATCCCTAGTTCTTATAGTAAAAATGGGTATAAAATAGCTAAGGACATGAAGAAAATAAAAGATAATAACACATTGCATGAACTCACATAAATTTTAGAGAAAAGGGACCTCCTATTTGAATCCTTGTCAAAGAAGCATAATAATCCACCCAAGGATGATGATGCCAACATGACTATGCATAAATATAAAACTAAGTGTCCTCCTTTCTAGCTCACTATTAGGATGTTTGGTAAGAAAGTTCATAATTTCTTATTAGATTCAGGAGCATGTACCAATATCATACCTACAAGTATATTTAAACAACTTGGTTTAACACCTATAAAGTCTAATAGGTTTGTCACCTAATTAGACAAGTCTAGAGTCAAGGTTGTAGGAGAATTATTATATGTTATTATGCAATTAGATTTAGAGCCTAGGGTGCAACAATTAATTGATATTAAAGTTGTTTACATACCTAATTTTTTTAAAATCTTACTAAGCAAGGAATGGACCAAGGCTTTTAAAGGTTAAATGTCCATAGACTACTCATATATGTAGATACTTTGGAAGCGAGTCCCCAATCAAATTAGGGTTGAGAGAGAACTAATAATGAAACATGTCATAACTAAGTCATTTGTTTTAAATTATATGGTCAACATAATTGACTCAGACTTAGGGTTCTTCATCCTAGAGACTGATAAGTTGTGTGATCCCAAGAATGCTCATGTTGTCCTTACACTAGTGAAATTGCATTTTGATAGTGCTAAGTGTAGTGTTGGATCAGGTGTTGGTGTTGTCTTAACTAACCCTAATAATAAAAATTATCACACTTCTTACAAGCTCTAATTCCCTTGTACTAATAATCTTGTTGAGTATGAAGCCCTTATCCTAGGTTTACAATTTGCCATAAAGAACACAGTCAAAGAATTATTAGATTATGGGGACTCAAAACTAGTGGTTAACCAAGTTAAAAGCAAATATAAATGCAAGCTCTCATATCTCAAGAGATATAAGTTCAAATTTTATGATCTAATTGAATCCTTTGATTCCTTTGGCATCATTTCTATCCCAAGTGAAGAAAACCAAATTGCTGATGAGCTGGCATCTACTGTAGCCAACCTCATGTCCATCTAAGATTCCCCCAATTTTAACATTGAGTTGATCCCTTATCCTTCAATGCCTAATAATGTTAACCATTGTAAAGTTTTCAATGATGATGATCAATAGATATTGAATTTCATGACCAATTTTGGATCATTTGATGCTCACATTATTGATGAGGCTAATGAAAATACATCTAGGGAGGATAAATTTGATGGGAAGGTCATTTAGTTGAATGACAATAAAATTCTCAAGGGGATGATTCATTTTGAAAGGATTTTTGATCAAGATAAATTTTTTGAGGCTTCTAAGGTTCCCAAGGTAATTTGGAAAGATTATAATGCTATTTATCTTGGCCTACATGATCAATCTTATCTCGTAAATGTTGGGAAGGTCTATACAATCATTGAGAATAAGAAAGCTAAGGAACTTTTTGTCAAATATAGAGATGTCATAGCATGGTCCTATGATGACTTAAAGATATTTTATCTAAGGCTCATCACAGATACTATACCCCTTAAAGAAAACTACAAACCATTCAATTAAAATCAAAGGCCTGTAAACCCTATCTTAGAACTGATGATCTTTAAAGAGATTAAGAGACTTCTAGATGCTAGGATATTCTTCCCCATCAAACACTCTACTTGGGTGGCTAATTTAATGTTAGTCAAGAAGAAGAATGATGAGATTAGACTTTGTATTGAATTTAGAAACTTGAATAAATCATTAAAAAGGGATAACTACCCCCTTCCTTCCCTAGACCAAGTAATTCAAGTTGTTTCAAGTCTAGTTATGTTGTATTTTCTTGATAGATTTTTAGGTTACAACCAAGTATTGGTTTATAAATAGGACATGATGAAGATAGCTTTCACCACAAAATGGGGGACCTTTACTTACAAGAAAAAGCCCTTCAAAATAATCAGTGCAAGAGCCACCTTCCAAAGAGCTAAGGACCATGCCTTCCAAGGCTTGATAGGTAAATGAATCATTATTTATATTGATGATCTAACAGTTTTTTATAAAAATAGGGAAGATCACTACATGCATTTACAACATGTTTTTGAAAGATGAATAATGTGTGGCATTTTCTTGAACCCTAAGAAGAGTACCTTTTGTGTGACTGAGGGAAAATTACTAGGTCATGTTATAACCAATGATGAGATATCTGTAGATCTTGAAAGAGTGGAGGCCATATCTATAATAAAAACCCCAAATAGTAAGAAAGAGCTAAAGTCATTGTTTGGTAAGATAAATTTTGTAAGAAAGTTTATTTTTGATTTTTTAAAAATTGTTAAGCCACTAAAAAACATGTTGCAGAAGGATGCCAAGGTCACATGGAATGAAGATTCCATAAAGGCATTCAGTGATATTAAGAGGGCCATTTTCCAAGATCCAATTCATATAGGTCCTAACTTCTCAAAGGACTTCTACCTCTATTACATCACGTTTGACTATATTATGGCTATCATATTAACTCAAAATATTGAGGGGTGTGATCACCCAATAGATTTAATGTGTTACATCCTATTTTCCTCTGCCAAGTTTTAGATTGATGAACTATTGTCCCTTTGTCATATGTGTCACTATGACACATTGGTTATGGTACATGTGCTTACATTTGTTTATAGATATGATTTTATTGTTGTGATTTTCATGATTAAATAAAAAAAAATCTGATTCTATGAATAAACTATTAAAATAAATGTCTCATTAATGCATATTTTAATAGTAAATTAAAATAATATTAATTTTATATTTAATTTTTCATAATAAATATTAATTATAATCTCAAATTGTTTAATTATATTAGACAATTATTAAACTATGATATTTAATATATTATTTATGCTAATTAAATATGGGTATAAATATTAATTAAAAACTAGGATGAACAGATGATCATTAATTATATATATAGACAATGCCAAACTACATAAATTATTTTTTTGTTATTGTGGATTGATGGGAAGGATAGTAGGAAACACACATTTAGTTGGGTTAAATCTATACGTATAAATATTTAATCAATATGGTTTAAATTTATATGTATAAATATATAATAAATATAGTTAGATATTAATTAGGTTGAGAATATGTGATAATATATTTTATTTAATATTAAATTTTATATTATATTAATAATTATATAATTGAGAAATTATATAGTGGATAGTAGGATTATAAATTAAGATCACTATATGTAATTATAATAGGATTTTTCCTTTTAAAACATATCATAAATGAAATTTGTTGAGATAGATATAAATTTAATGTCATGGAAATATGCAATTTGATTGTCGGCATTGTTTTATACTCAATGATTAAATTATGTAGGGGTAGGGGATTTTATTTCATTTCTTAATATTTGGGGTTTTATATGAAATGAAAGATATTATAAGGTTTATGAATAAATAAATAGAATATATTTGAAAATGATTGATTTGTAGTAATACATATTTTATGTTATTTTCAAATTTAAAAAAAATGGATTATTAGAGACTTTCATGAATTTTGTTGGTTTTAGGGGAAGCCAAACTTAACCATTTTGGAAAATGTCTGAGAAATATTTATTTCCTAAATATACTTATTTTGTACAAATAATTGAATTATGCTTAAAATTACCTATTATAATTAAGTTAATATAGACTTTGATTGACATATTTGGTTGGCATGGTTTTGCCAATGTAGCTTAATTATATCAAATATTGCATGGATGTGATCATGATCCTTAGATTAGTTTACTTGGATGGTGAGCTTATGCTTTGGATTATTTATCTGTTATGTATATTATGTGGTCCGCATTGATGATACTACCTAATCAAGGAGATGATCTCTCAAGAATAGTTAACATCACCAATGATGGGTATGGATAACTTGATCAAGTGATGTGTTATGAATTTAACTGATCTGAATGATCATAAGTTGTTTAATAAACTTTTGTCAAAGTAATGTTAGATTAATATTGTCATTTTTTATGTATGATTTTCATGTTGTGAAATATCATAATAGAAACATATTTTACTTTATGATACACAATATGTAGTAGAATATTACTACACATAGGGGTAATAGCATGTCTCATTATAGATTCTTGCACCATTCTATCTACCTATCTATGAAGGGAGGGTGATTCAGTGATAAGAGATTTTGTAGGGGATCATTACCCTGTGGTTGGAGTAGTAAAGACCTTAGATGATACTCTCCCTCCCACACTACAATACATTCTTAGAAACAATTCTTGAGGTTATCAGAGATACATGAGTTGGTGCAAATCAATCCCTAGAGAGTTAGTTATTATTAAATTGTATATAAGGCTAAAATGCCTATGGAATTTATAAAAGTAATATTATTTTACATGAATAGTCATTGTTGTATTGTGAGACTAGCCATAGCTATGTCATTATGTAGTTATTAAATACTTCAATGCTTAATGTGCATTTAGACATGGTAATTTATACATTTTGTGACTGAGACAAACTTGCTTATATTTTATAGATCGTAATAAATTTTACTATGTACAATTATTTATTTATGTACAAATGTGTGTGTGTGTGTGTGTGTGTGTGTGTGTGTGTGTGTGTGTGTGTGTGTGTGTTATGTGATAATGTACGTCTTTGAAGTCCTAGCTTATGTGAGTTTTGATGCAAGTTATATGTTTGGAAGTCCGATAATTATTCTCACTATAGTTAAGGAACATGGTTATCCTTACTTATGTATGGAATTTTTAAGTAATCATGTATAAATTTATTATTTGGTATAACTACATCTAGCCCTAATTATGTGTATCTAAGAGACATTTTAGATATGTATGGTAGATTAGGGAATGAGTAAGGGTATAGAAAACTAACCTTGATAGGTATATTTTAGTATGACATCTACTAAAATTTCTAGTGAAAGAAAATAGCCTTCTTGTAGCATGGTATTTTTATGCAAACATATTAGTAAGATCAAGTTTGTCACATCTTGTAAGGATGAGAACTTGTATATAGTATATTTGATGAGAAAGTTAACTATGCAAGTGACTATACATTTTTAGAATAACATAGTGCATTGTGAGGTATGTCTAGAGATTATGTTCTCTCAAATTGTTACTAAAGGTATATTCAGGTAGTATTATATTGACTTGCTTATTTATTATGGTTGGGTGAAAGATTGTTGTTGTTATTGAGTCAGATATTCAAACATAAAGACCTATGATAGTATGGGATGTCATAGAGTTTTATAGTATGAAAAGTAACTAGATGGTACATATTGTATTCATTACATCTTGACCCATACCTAAATAATTATATATGTTATGGTTGTTAATGTTTGGGTAGAGTTATCATCAACTATGATAGTATGGGATATCATAGGATACTTTAGCTTATATGTATACACTTAGGTCATACAAACTATAGCCATATGTTTGGAATATCACCTAAATTGATTGTTATAATGATTTTGTTGGTTATTACTTGAGTAATATATTCATATAATCTAGTAGAACAAAATTTATACATGTATACAATCTGGCGAGTATAAATGAATGAGAGGTCCGATTGTTATATACTATATGTCTTACTTTATTTTATATTTTGAGTTGCGTCTAACAAGTGATTTTATTTAGAACTAGGAATGTGTATTCCTTCATCATTGCTTATATATAGGTTATATGTGAGAGTGTTTGGGTAAGAACACAATACTAGATTAACAAGATGTTATGCTATAGTTTATCACTTAGATATGGGATTAGACTAGAGATTTAGAAGCTAGTCTATTTCACAAGTAGTATGTTCCCTATTTAGCTTAGAGTGAAAATCCCTTTGGTGATGACATGTCATGTAGGAGACCATCATAATTAAATGGAGAACTACATCAAACCCTGATTTTGAAGAGAGGATATGTAGACTACCCAAGTTGTGGTGAGGGAATCAAGTCTATATCCTTAGGCTAGGCTTGGGTAGACTTAATTTCATAGTAATCTATGTGATTTATTGAATTGGTACTAGTAATTAGTTTGGAATTTGGATTGTGTAAATTTCCCTAGTATGATAGTAAACTTTTTATATCTTACATTTTATTATAATGCTTGCAATATTGGAACACTGAAACGATTACTACTTGAAGTTGTTGATTGTATGATTGACTAAAGTATTCTAGAAACTATGGTTGAATGAATGTTCAATATTTAATTTTCAAAAATTACTGTATTTTATAAGTACGCCTAGGTGAGTTGTTACATTATGAGCACCATTTTTAAGAATGTTAAGTTAAACTATTCATTGATTGATAAACAGGCCTATGCATTAGTTAAGGTAATTAATAAACTTAGGCATTACATCCTTAGAAATAAGTTTCATGCTATCTTACCTAACCAGGCCAACAAACTCATGTTAAGTCAAAATGAATTTGGAGAAAGTAGATATAAGTGGATGTTAGTCCTATAGGAATATAACCTACAGATGAAAATTGAAAAATTGGTAAGATGCCAAGGTTTGATTTAGATGATTGATAATACTAACCCTAGGCTAGTTATTATACAAGTGGATTAACAACTCTTTCAAGTTAGTGAGTGGTATGATTCAATCACATACTTGCTAATTAATGGTACTTGTCTTACAAGTCTATCTAGGGAGTAAAAGAGGGCCCTAATATTTAAGGCAACACACTACTTAATCAATAATGGGGCCTTATTCAAAGGAATTTTGAGAGAATTTACCTAAAGTGTGTGTCACAAGAAGAAGCCACCTAAATCATGAGCACTTTTCATGAAAATTTAGGTAGTGTACATCCATTTTGGAGGATCATAACCCATAAAATTATTATATCTAGCTATTATTGGCCAACTATTTTTAAGGACACTCACAAATATGTGAGGGAATGTCACTCATGTCAGATATTTAGCACCATGGAGCTAAAGGCACTGATGCCTCTATATCCAATCATGATTGACAAACCCTTTGCTCAATGGGGGTTAGACTTTGTTGGGGCAATCAACCCCAACTCATCTGAAGGTCACAAGTATGTCCTTACTACCATATACTATTGTACAAGGTGGACTAAAGATATAACCACTAAACAATGTAGGACTTAAGAAGTGATCAGCTTCTTAGAAGAAAACATTTGTACTAGGTTTAGAACTTTAGTATCGCTAGTATGTGATAATGGGTTTACATTCATATCTATAGATATGACCAAATGGGCTTGTGATAATGACATCACTCTCAAGTTTGCATCCAACCATTATCCCTAAGGAAATGGAGTCTCTAAGTCAACAAATAAGAAACTAATGAAGGAAATCAAGAAAAATATAATAGATAAACACAAGAATTGGCATAGGCTCCTTAAATTTGTGCTTTGGACTAATAGGATACTAATCAAGTAATCCTTAAGAGGCTCACCATTTCTATTGTTGTATGGATAGGAACTTATCTTTCCTATCACTGTCAATTTTCCTACATATAGATTTATGTAGGAATACATGGAAGAGAGCCAAGAACTTGCCAATTCAAGATTGTTGGGCATAATTCATATGAAAGATGCAAGGGAAAGCCTTTGCCAATTTTTGTAGGCATCAAACCACAGTCAAGAGTTGGTTTGATAAAAGGTCCAAAATCAAAGTTTTAGACAAGGAGACATAGTTCTTCTTTGGGACAAAACATCTGAGCCTAAGGAAAAACATGGTAAATTCACACCCTTATGGATTGGTCCATACCAAATTGTAGAAACACTGGGGAAAAACACCTTCAATCTCAAATATCTACAAGGAAAAGATTTAGCATTGCCCACCAATGGGAAATACCTCAAGAACTACTTCTCTAATGCTCTTCTAGAGGTCTTCATGGCGTAAACTATAAGATGGTTAGATTTAGAGTAGGTAGGCTGGCTAATTTCTTTTCAATTCTTTCCTTCCTATATATTATTTGTACATAAGCATGTATATATTCATTTGTTTTCCTTTACTATCTTTCTTTCCTAATTTTCGATGTGTTTTTTCTTGTTTCTTTATTCCTTGGTTCCGATAAATCTTCTTGAATAATCCTAATCTCAAAGTTTTGATGTTTTCTTGAAAGTTCCCAAATTTTGGAAATATAGGTGTGGTCCCCCATGCATAAGATGACCATGGTTATAGAATATGAATCATAATGCTATAACATGGAGAAACTGGTAAAGACAAATAGAAAGGCTAATCATTATATGAGAACCCAATCATCATCGTAACCTCAAGCTACTTCTAAGAAGACTTGTAATTATATGGTGAAAACTTAAATTATCATGGTATACCCATACTAACACTTAATCAACATCCTTTCTTAGTGTAAATTTTTAGCCACAAGTGATTTTCCAAAAAAATAAAACATTTGACCAAACCCCAAGACCTAGCTACCCTGGTTCCCAACCTTGATGAAAGCATAAAGATCTAATAAAATACATAAAAATTAAGGATACAATGCAAAATCACAAGCTTTCAGGCATAGCTAAATCTGGTAATCTCCAGCAGGGTTATAGATGCATGTATATCAATGGAAAAAGTTTATGAGTGGATCCAAAGGCATCTCTATCAAGGATATGGACACTTGGCTAGTAGTAAAGTAATATCTAAGCCTTACCTAAGCTGAAAACATGGTGCCTAATGAATACCCATAGATGCTATAAGTCAATATTAGTGATTGAGGATAAACTTAGAATTTGTTTCTTATACTCCATGTCTAATAGCAAGTGAAATTAAAGCACACACACATTATGGTTATGTCATGGTTTTTGATCCTATGTCTACATATGCAAGGTTTGTTTTAACCATAATTTGATCTAGGTGATAGTTTTGATCAAATGAAGTGAATGACCTAATTATTTTTATAAATTAAAGCCTCTAAGTAATAAAATATCTCTATTTTTCCCCATTGAGTCACCATTTTTTGGGACCAACATAACCCCATTTTTGAAAATTGGGACCCTATAGAAACCTTGAAGTTTGAACATGAAAATTTAGCATAGTAGGATCATTTTTGGAATCTAAAGATCATTTATTTTGTTAAAAATTAGGATTACTTGGTTTTGTTTTTCTTTAATTTTGACTAATAGTGCCAATAAATGTTCTTTGTGACATTTAGTCATGGCATCGTTCTTGGGAGATTCATGTCCCTAAACCCTGAAAAACCCTCAATTTAAATTTGAATGTTGTTAGAATCAAATTGGTGGGAACCTTTTTAAAATTCATTTTGGACCTAAAGATAAAGGCCATGTTTTAATATTAGTCATGTTTTGTAACATAGCTAAAATTTAACTTAAAATGCTTGGTCGCTTTTGTTGTATTTCCCCTTTAAAGGTTCCTTTATATGCCTAACTAGTTGTTTATTCTACAAGGTCCTTTTAATATCTCGTAATTTAGCCTAAGACTTTAAAACTAAGCCCCCATAGTATTTATTAATACTAAAAAAACCTTATTCATAATGCCTTAGCCTAATTCTAGTTCCCTGAGTCCCCTTTTATGTTAGATTGGTCCCTAGCTTATACTTTAGCCTAAGTTTTTAATCTTAAGGCCCCAACTTATTTATTAATACTAGTGAGACCTTAGTATTAACACCTTAAGCCTAAGCCTTTTACATCTTTACAGTCCTAACTTAGCTTCCTTTCATATTGTAGGATCCATGGCTCCATGCTTCAACACATCCTTTGATTGAATGGTTTGGGGAGAATAAACAAAATCCCATATATAACATATTGGACCAATCACATCTGAGACTAATCAATGCTTCTCTCTTGCTCATGAAGACTCGATCAGAGTGTGTGAGACACATTTGAAAAGTTATAAGACTATAGAAGACCCAAATGATCAATATGTGGTATCTCTGCACTCAAATATTAAACATAAAAGGGCCTATCTACTTGATAGAAATAACCAATAATAAGAAAGCTCCTAAATCATGATCCTATGGCTGGCACTTCATCATTAATTTTGATCTAATGAAGTGAACATAGTCCAAAATAGATCTTGTGGATGTACCAAGTGGAAATCTCACACTGGGTCATAATAATTTGATGAGCCTAAAATTGATGTTCACATGACCATCATTTGATGTTTGTGAAAATGTATTTGACATCCTTGAGATTGTGAAATTTATGAATTATTATACTCAGAGTCAAAATATAGCCCCAAATCTTATTGGAAGGCTTGAAAATGGCTTTATAGGCTAAGGGAAGTACTCAATAAACTCTCAAACACTAGAAGTATTGAAATGGTCTTATAATCTAAGTGTGAAAAATAAACCTAATATAATTTTATGCTTTTAGGTCCCCATTAAATTTTATTTAGAACATCATGAACCTTAAATTATAGGTGTTTGAAATATTATCATTGATTTCAAAAGTCTAATAGTATTGGTGACAAAGGTCCCATATATTTTATAGTCTAAAGGTGTTTTTTTAATGTTCATATCTTGGCTAAAGAGTGTTTATATTAATTAAATATTAATAGATATATTTTTGGTTTCATAAAGACAAAAGAGGGCCCATGAGGAAGTCAAAGAGTCACCAAGTAAAGACAAAAGAGGGAAAGGGCATGTTTTACCATTAAATTTTACCTTGAGGAATTAAAAGAGTCACCAGATAAAGACAAAAGAGGGAAAGGATGGTTTTCCTCATGAAGGGTCACCGTGTGACTTTTAAAATGAAAGAATGCAAAAGCTAATGCAAGTTTGGTGCCATTTTACATGTCTATTGAAAGGTCTCAAAAGGTGAATGCCAAAGGTTATTTGGAAAGCTATAAAAAGAGGCTTGGGAAGCCATTTGTAATAAGTGTATTATTTGTAATTCACCTTTCTAATCATTTTATCTAGCCAAGAAGAGTAAAAGGAGATGAAAGAAAAGAGAAGAGAAAAGAAAGAGATATAGTATTGTTCTATCATTTGTTGGGAGATAAACATTGAGAGATAGTTGTTTTTTCTATACAAGAGGGGTTGGTGCTCCCAAATAGTTTTTGTGATGGTGCTCAAAAAATGGGTTGTTGCTCCTACAAGTTGATGCTTGTGAACATTTTAAACTTTAGTTGGTGCTCATTTACATATTTGAGATAGTTATGCATGGTTTTTCCCACTTTGAGTTTCCATGTAAAATTTTGCTCTCTCTCTCTCTCTCTCTCTCTCTCTCTCTCTCTCTCTCTCTCTCTCTCTCTCTCTCTCTCTCTCTCTCTCTCTCTCTCTCTCTCTCTCTCTCTCTCTCTCTCTCTCTCTCTCTCTCTCTCTCTCATGTGGTGCATGTTATTTCTTGTAGTTTTATTACATATCTTGAATGTATGACTAA
Organism: Torreya grandis; assembly: GCA_037957365.1. NCBI lineage: Eukaryota > Viridiplantae > Streptophyta > Pinopsida > Cupressales > Taxaceae > Torreya > Torreya grandis. The sequence continues at coordinate 588,367 of JARHVA010007523.1, read as the reverse complement.
GTGGTTAAAGTAAAGTAACTTGATTAAATAAAATATTTAAAAATATATATGATATATTGATTCACCCCCCTCTTACTATATCCTATGCTTAACAATTGGTATCAGAGTAGGTTCATTTTAAAAGAGTTTAATAACTTGAAGGTAGATCAGGGAAAGCACAATGGCCAGAGCACATGAAGGATTTTCTATAAATAAGTCATCTTTGTTTAATGGGATAAATTATGACTTTTGGAGTGTAATGATGATTACTTACTTGTTTCTCATAGATTCGACATTTGGTAGTAAATGATAAAAAAATACAAAGAGCCACAGACACTTGTAACTACTCCTGTGGATAAAAAGATAAGTGAAAATAATGTTAAAGGTTTAAATGATATTTTATGTGTTTTATGTGAATCAAATTTTTTTAAATTTATGCAATGTAAATCTGCTCATGAGACTTGGGTAAAACTCAAGAATATTTATAAAGTTGATGGAAAAGTTTAGAAAGCTAAGTTCTAGACTTTTAGAAAATAGTTTGATAGTCTAAAAATGGAAGAGGAAGAAAATATAACATGTTATCTCTTACAATTTGATAAAATATTAAATCAAATTGAAGGTCTTGTAAAAAAATTATAAGAGTAAATGGTGGTACAAAAGTTTTAAGGTCTACCATTGATATATGATGGAAAGGTATCTTCAATGGAGGAAATGAAGGATCTAGCCAAGTTAAAGATGGATGAGCTACATGGTATTCTTATATTAAATGAGATGTAGACCAAATAAGAGAAACCATCAAAGAGGGAAGTTGGTTTAAAAACATCTAAGAAAGACAAGGCCAATATTCAAGAATCAAGTGATAGATCCAGTGATGAAGAAGATGACAATGAAGCCCTATTCTTTCACAAGCCTAAAAAGGGCACATATAAATATCATGGAAAGTTGACATTTAAATGTTTTAAACATGGAAAAATTAGACATTTTGTATCTAAGTGCAAAACTAAGAATAATAGTGATAAATAAGAAGTAAAGCCTACATACAAGAAAAACTTTAAAGTCAAATACAATAAGATTTTATATTATAAAGAACTTACCTTAGTCAAAGACAATGGAGTCAATTACTCAAATGAGGAAGAGATTTTATTCATGACCATAGATGAAGATGCCTCTACAAGTAAAAGTACAGATGATCAAGAAGAAGAAGAACATGATGATAGTGAGAATGAAGATATGATGAATCTAGAAGGAGAACTCATTTGTGCCTTAGAAAAATTAAAATATCTTGAGAATAAGAATCAAATATTGAATATCTACATTGATAAAAATGAAAAATGGGTCAAAGTAAATAATCGAATATCTACAAGCACACATTAAAGAAGCCAAAAATATTGAAAAATATCTAACATCACAATTGCAAAAATTACGTAAAGAATGTGAAAGGTATGTTGTTGAAATTACCTCTTTAAAAAAATATATCAATAAAATAAATAAATAAATAAGCTACTGATAAAGCAACAAATTATTCAAAATTTAAGAATAACACTAACATGTTGAATAAGATATTAGAAATTCAAATATCATTGTCAGATAAGATAGGTATCAGATTTGAAAAAGAGAAAGGGGAGGCCACTACTTTCATAGAACCTCAAGACAAGGTTAACACACAAAAATAAGATATATGCTTGAGCCCTTACAAAAGAGGAAATGAAAAAGGAATAATTTAAGAATACAAATGTTAGCTCAAACAAAGAAGGATGGAAGGAATATAACTATAAAAGATAACCAGGTTAAAGGTACACAAACTAGAATAGGTTCTATTTTCATGGTTATTATTTTTATTGTAATGGTTATGGTCATAATAAAATAGACTATAGGAAAAGAGATAATAATTTTAGAAACAATGAGAAGGGAACTCATGCAGGGTCAAGTAAGAAGCCACAACTCTTTTTCTCCTCTATCAAGATTTAATGAATAACCCATAGTATGCTAAAAGTGGAATTATCTTATACACATAGCTCGGCATTATAGAATCATGTTAGATTTAGTCATGAAAGACCAAGGCTTCAAGGATCTATTCATCAAGAAGAGAGTTCAGATAGATTCATGGAAGAAAAAACAACATGAAGATTCTATGTTAGTCCATATATCTTTACATGTAATAAATTAAGAGCATACATGGTTCATCGACAATGGATGTTCGACACACATGATAGGAGACAAGAGAAAGTTCATAACTCTAAAAAGATCAATGGTGGCACAGTGAAATTCAAAGTAAATAACACTACTAGGATAGCTAGAAAAGGTACATTAAGCTTTGATAATGGTAGAACCAAGACTAAAAATGTATTATATGTATAAGGTCTTATACATGATATATTAAGTGTAATTCAAATGTGTGATTAGGAACACACATTAAAGTTGCATGCAGAAGGTTATGATATTAGAAGAAAAGATTCAAATGTGTTGATTGTAGATGCTCATAGGATACGCAACAATTTATATATGTTATCAAATATCAAAGCTCAAAAATATTTTTTGAGTCAAGTTGAGGAAGTTTGGTTGTGGCATAGGAGAATGGGACACATAAATGTTAACAATATTTTCAATATCATCAACAATCAAGCAGTTAGAGATCTTCCAAAAATTACAAATCCCCCTAACATGCTTTGTGAACCATGTCAACATGGGAAGCAAGTTAGAAGATGATTCAATCGAAAGGAATACTCAACTACTTAGATGTTAGAGCTTTTTCACACTAATCTATGTGTACCTATCAAGACTCAAAATACTCAAGGTGACAAATAATTCATGTTGCTTATTGATGATTTTACACATATGATTTGGGTGATGTTTTTGAAGAAAAAATTAAAATCTTTTAGTCACTTCAAAGAATTCAAGGCTTTACTTGAGAATGAAATTAGTTTGAATATTAGGTGCCTAAGATCCAATCAATAAGGAGAGTTTATGTTAGATAATTTTATTGAGTATTGTGAATCCCATGGGATAAAGAGATAGTATTTAGTAGCCAAAACTCAACAACAAAATGGACTAATGAAGCAAAAAAATAGAACATTTTAGGAGATGGAGATAATAATGCTAAATGAATCCAAGAGACATACGAACAAAAGTGCATATCTAGAATAGAGCATAAATGATATTAAAAAGTGACAAGGCTCCTTATGATTTATGGAAAGGTAGACTAGCTATTATTAATTATTTTAGAGTTTTTGGTACTAAATGATTCATAAAGAGAACTGATGAAAATTTGGGAAAGTTTGAATCCAAAGCAAATAAATCTATATTTCTTGGATACTCTATCAAAATTAAAGATTAAAAATGCTATAACAAAAGAACTAAGAAGATAGTTGAAAGTGCAAGTGTCAGGATAGATGAAGATTTAACACAAAGAGCTAGTGATCTGGTAGATATTCTTGAAATCATTAAATAAAAATATTTTTAAGAATTAGATGAATATGAGAAGGAATGAAAGGACACCAAAAATCCATCCAAATATGTCCAAAGAAATCATAATTAAAGTGACATCATTGGAAACATAAATTAAGGATTTTGCACCAAAAGAATGATAGTAAGTGAATATGAACAAATTAATTTTTCTTTATTATCCAAAATTCAGCCTATAACTTTTTCAGAAGTTAGACATGATGAACATTGGGTTAAAGCAATGGATAAATAATTATATCTAATAAAAAATAATGATACTTGGGAATTAGTGCCAAGACCAAAAGATAAAAATGTTATAGGAATAAAATGGGTTTATGGAAATAAGTTAAATGAATATGGTCAAGTTACCAGGAATAAAACAAGGTTAATATGTAAAGGATATGCTCAAATTGAGGGTATAAATTTTTAAGAAAAATTGCACTAGTGGTGAGGCTAGAGGATATCAGGATGTTTCTTGCATATGCATTGTTTAAAATTTTATAAGTGTTTTAGATAGATGTTAAGTCTACTTTCCTAAATAAGAAGCTAGAAGAGGAGGTATACATTGAGTAGCCTAAGGGATTTATTTTTTCAAATGATAGCCGATATGTTTGTAGATTAAAGAAAGCACTGTAGGGATTGAAACAAGCTCACAAATCTTGGTATGCAAGGATTGATAGGTACCTACAAGATCAAATCTTCAAGAGAGGTTTTGATAATAGAAATATCTACATCAAAATAGAAGGTGAGCATGAGTTTATTATTATGGTTTATGTTGATGACATAATATTTGGAGGTAACAGCGAAAACAAGACAAAATAATTTTTTGATAATGGGAAAAAATAATTTGAGATGTCTATGCTTGGATAATTGTCATTTTACTTAGGATTGCAAATATCTCAATTAGATATAGACATTTTCATATCCTAAAGTAAATATACCAAAGAGATATTGAAAAAGTTTGGTTTTGAGGATTGTGCACCAGCTGACACACCAATGGGTATATGGAACAATGTAAGGATGATGATTCACCTGATAAATACCAATCCTTGTATAGATATATGATTGGTAGTATTTTATATCTGACAACATTGAGGCTAGACATCATGCATGTAGGAGGCATGGTCATGAGATATCAGGCAGCACCAAAAGAGAGTCATGTTTAGTTGGTGAAGAGAATATTTAGATATGTCAAGGGGACATTATATTATGGATTTTGGTATCCCATAAGTAGATATTTCACTTTTATTATTTATACAGATTTAAACTAGGAATCTCATTTAGATTAAAAGAAGAGTACAAGTGGAGGAGCTTTCTTCCTCAGTGATAGCTTAGTATCTTGGATAAGTAAGAAGCAAAACTTAGTATAAATTTCTATAGCTAAATCAAAATATATTACAGAAGTGTTTTGTTATACTCAAGTGCTTTGGATAAAGCAAAATTTAGAAGACATCAAGGTATAATATGATGAACCTATCTTTATTTACTATGACAACACAAGTTTTATTAGTATTTCTAAGAATATAGTGATGCATTCAAGGACAAAACATATTCCTATCACATATCACTTCTTGAGAGATAAGTTTTAAAATCAATAGTTTGAGTCGGAATATATCAGTACTACAGAACAAATTGTAGATATATTCATAAAGGAACTACCAAAGGACACATTTGAGTATCTATGAGAGAAGTTGAGAGTAATTTATTTTACTTCCTACCATTAAGGATTAGGATAAATTTAGTAAGAGATAAGTGTTAACTCTAGGACAAACCCTTTCCCATTGATGTCAAAGGGTAAGAAGTATAGGTATAAGAATAGGTTTCAAAAATAGGATGTTATAGTAAGGGTGAGTTACTATATGTTTTTAGTTGGTTTAGTTTGTAGTTTGTGTAGGTCTCAGTTTCAGGTTGGCATGTGTAGTATAAGTTTCAAAATGTTCTAGTTTTAGTTTGAGTTTGCCATCAATGATAAAGTTGGAGATTATTGGAAATATTTCCATTGATGTTAAAGGTCTAACATTATTGGTGACAAAGGCCGCATATATTTTATTATCTAAAGTTGTTTTTTAAATGTTCATATCTTGGCTAAAGTATGTTAATATTAATTAAATATTAATGGATATATTCTTAGTTGCATAAAGATAAAAGAGGGCCCATAAGGAAGTAAAATAGTCACCAAATAAAGACAAAATAGGTAAAGGGTATATTTTTCCATGAAAGGTCACCTTAAGGAATTTAAAGAGTCACTAGACAAAGACAAAAGAGGGGAAGGACACTTTTCCTCATGAAGTGTCAGCATGTGACTTTTCAAATAAATTAATTCAAAGTGTCATGAAAGTTTGGTTCCATTTTCCATGTGTATTAAAAGGTCTCAAAGGGTGAATGCCAAATGTCATTTGGAAAGATATAAAAGGAGGCTTGGGAAGCCATTTATAATAAGTAAGTGCATGGTTTTTAATAAAATTTTGTAATCATTTTATCTATCTAAGAATAGTAAGAGGAGAGAAGAGAAAATAAAGAGATATAGTAGTGTTCTATCATTTGTTAATAAATCAATATTGAGAGATAGTTGTGTTTTCTATGCAAGAGGGGTTGTTTCTCTTGTGAGTTGGTGATCACAAATCATTGTTGTGTTGGTACTCATAAAGGGGTTGGTACTCCTGTAGGTAGTGTTTGTGAACATTTTAAACTTTAGTTGGTGCTCATTTACATACTTGAGATAGTTATTCATGGTTTTCCCCACTTTATCTCATGGTGCATGTTATTACTTTTATTTTTATTACATATCTTGAATGTATGACTAAGTGTTTAAAGTAAAAGAATTTGATTAAGTAAAATATTTTAAAAGACATATGATATACTGATTCACCCCCTCTCATTATATCTTGTGCTTAACAATAGGCTTGTATTAAGCCCTATTTTGAAAAGAGAGTCCTTATAGTGTAAAACTTAGACCAAGTGCATCTAGCTAAAGGTTTTAATGTGTTTTATCAAATACAATAAAATCTTGTGTTAATACTATAAAATCTTATGTTTTATTGGACTGCTATGACATGTTGACCCTTTGAACATATTTTAAAGCCTTGGCATAAATATTTTAGACCAATGCATATATGGTGTTTATTAAAGATGATGTAAACATTAGCCTAGAATATTTAGGTCATGGCCCCCTTTGCATATAAACCTAAAAACTTAAGCATAAACCCCTTAGCCTAAGGTTTATTTCATACTTAATGAGTGAAACAAACCTTACCCTAAAGGACTTAAGCCTAAGTCATGGTTTTAATAATATGCTAAATTAATGTTCAAGCATCTCTATAGATCAATGGAATGTGATTTGTCACTAGATTTCAATCCAATGACATGAAAATGCCAGATGAATTTTTAATGAGGCCCTGATAACTCACAAAATTGATGCATGATGAAAGTGTATTTGAGGCAAAGCTGATAATATGATTTGATGCTTCATGCTTTATTTCTAAATTTTGATCCAATGGCATGAAGGAACTCTTGACTTTTCAAATGCCCATAGACTCACCACATGGCCAATGATCATTTAGTAAAGGACTAACAAAGTATTTGAATCATGAAGATGAACCTAAAAATGCCAAGTGTCACAACTATAATGTTGGGAACAAAAGGAGATAATCATAGCCAAGGGCCCATACCATAATCAATAGTTCATGTTAATCCTAGATTTTGAACCAATAAAGTGAAATATAGAAGGCATTTGTAAATGCCAATGACTAGTTCTCAAAAGGTATTTATGAAAAATGCCATGAAATACCTAGGCTAATGCCACATAGGTGACATGCAAGCAGAAAAGGATAGGATACAAGATATTATGGACTTAAAAATGCAAAGATATAGAGGCAAAGGTCTAAATAAAATACAAGACATGTATAAGTCAAATCTTAGATATATTCCACTAGTAAATCTCCAAACCCTTAACCTTGCATATAAATTACTTAGTTGTATTCATTTTGTCACAATTCAATCAAAAGAGAGCTAAATTATATTTTTGAGTATAAGAGAACTTTCATAGAGACCATTTTCTTCGAGTATAAAAAATTCATAGGAATAGAGATAATGGAATCTCATAGATAGATCCTGAAGGAGGAGATCAAACTATACTTATCAATGGATAAGGAAGGCTAGGTCTTCAAAGATAATGAGTTAGATACTACAGCCTTGAATTCTCCAAATGTGAGGAATTATTCTGAGCTCTTTTTCATGATCAAATAATTCAAGGCAATCACAAAATAAGAGAAAATGATTTATATAGTGAGCTAGAGATAGTTTGACCTAGTCAATATTCATATGGCAGGCCTCCACCATGTTGCAATGAAACCTATGGTACTACATTACATCGATATCCTTGCCCCTATTTTTGTTGATTACAAAATTGACAATGAGTGGATCATTAGGGAAGGAGACTCAACAAGGGTATCATATATTTCACTTATAACATTTGAAGGTTATTATAAGCATCCTACTCCCCATGTATATTTATCCAGAATCAAGGAGTGGACCTCCAATCATGACCTAGACTCTATTTTAAGACCCTAGTTACAACAAGGACCCCATGTCTTTAAGGAATTTGAGGTTAGGATCCTTATCATCTAATTTAAGGAAGGCATTAGGGTTATAATGAACCTATTAAATTGAGCCTCTGGAGCCCCCTTAACCACCTATGTAAATAAAATTTGGTTCTCCTTCATCCATTTCATGGTGGAACAAAATCTTACCCTTCAAGTTGGAGATTTAATGAGTATCTTCCTCACCAAAAAATTCACTACCATAAAAAGGAAGACCTCCAAGTAGTTTGACATGATGTCATACCTAATGGATGCCCTCATAGCCTCTATTACTTTCCCATGAATTAGGAATTGGTCCACATATGGAAAAATTGATATTCCACACCATTACTCTAAATTACATATTTTCAAATATAAGAACCACATGTAGTTCATTTGTGACTACATTTATCTGGTCATAGTTAAGGCCATCACAAATGTTTATATTTCCAAGATCCCTCCACTAATAAATAATTAAATTGAATTTATAGGTGATATATGGTACTACCCTAACTTCATAATCATCAGGATTGAGATAATCATGTCCCAACCTTACATGTTGCCAATGTTTGTTCCTATCAAAGTAGTTTTACAATAAATAGCTTACCAATTCCTAACTAGCATTGATAACACTTGTAAAGATAAGCAAAAATGTATTTTCCACCCCTTTCCCATGATCATTTGGAATACCATTCTATAATAATGGAAACAAATTGAGACCATGGCCAAACATAGGGATTCATTCAATTTTCAACTCAATGAACTTAAGGTGTGAGACCCTAAAGGTATAGTGGCCATCCATTTTAAAGACAAGAAAATCCCAATGCCTGAGTATTTACATCAACTATTAATGACACCATGTACATCAAGGTTAATATTTATGAGGAAGTGTTGGCTAGGATTCAAGGTCACAACATCAAGATGGAACATAGGTTAATCAGAGATGACAAGTCATTTGGGGAATGATGGAAAATGCATCCTTTGCAATACCTTTTGTTTCTAGGTCCATCTAGGACAACCCAACTAGATTCACTTGAGAAAATTCAAGATATGCAATCATAAGATGAATAAGGTAAGGTTTGAGAGAAAGTGGGAGAGGTAAAATTAGAAGAGAGTCCTAGAGAGGGACCCTCATCTTCAACACTCCCATAAATTCCACCTTCTCTAGTACAATAGACATGATTACCTTGAAACTAGAAGAGACACTTAAGGGTGACCTTAAGGATCTTGCAAAGGCCTATAACTCAAATAGGGAGGTGGATCTTGAGGAAAATAAAAGAAAAGAGATTATCCTATTGGCATCCACAGAAAAGAGAAAAGCAAAGTTAGAATTGGTTCCTATAAGACCAAGGAAAAAACCAAGGTTGACCATCACTTACCCCAAAAGTGAGGTAAATTTTTTCATTGATGGATTCCCTATTCATGGACTAGTCATTCTTGATGGTTCATTTATGGGAAACTACAAAATATTCCCTCTCTTTCTCATTCATGGGATATGACAAGAGTTACTGATATTGAGATTCAAGATAACATGAAACCATGGATAAGGGCTATGGTGAAAGAGTAGGAAGAGAGGAGAAATGTATTTTAAGGGATCAAAAGGCAATAATATGGATGCTCCAAGAGCATCCAATCTAGTAGCTTAGGTGTGGAGGTCCCAAAGATTTGCAAATTTAAAGAGCTAGTTACTACTATCTATTTCAACTTTAAAATAGATAGGTTGGAGAGAATAACAACCAAGATAGAAATGGTTTGAATAGAGGAGTTTACCTTTCAAAATATGGGAGAATTTAGGTATTAACCCTAATGGGAGGCAAATATCTTGGTGATGCTACCATTCATTAGCAGGATGTGGAAAGCTTGATTGAGGACCATTCAACACAGGGCAATGCTAGAGTCTGAGGTATGAAATAAAGGATCCTAAATTTGGAAAGGGAAAAAGATAACTTATAGATACAATAAATTCTATAAGTGTTAGATGCCTTGACCAAGATGTTTGATGAGTTAATCTATGACATGTTTTAAGCACTTAAGTCAATGAAACTAAGGCAACATCCATTAAAGGGGCAATGTGCATTGGCCACATGCTTGGTCACCTAATGTAATCCTCAAAAGGCAAAATTTCCCTAGTTCTCAATATTTGATCAAAGAGATAGATCCCAAGCTTCAAGACCATTAATTTTGGACATTTAAGTACAATTCTATGAATTATGACTGAATAATTTCAAAGTTTGAGTGTTTGGCATAAGAATGTGGAGAAACTCATGGATGATGATAAAGAGCTAATTACAAAGATTATGTGGCTTCTTGGAACTATGCTTATAGATCCTGCACAACCCACTTCCCTTGGAATCATAAGTGATGAAAATTTTAAGAATAGGGCTACTTTTTTAACCCAATAAATAAGAGGAAAAAGCCAAGGCAAATTTGGGGTTGATAACATCAAAATCTTAGACATGATATCCAATGTAAGGGAAAGGATAAAAAAAGCTAGGAGAATTAAGGAGGCCATGGCTAGGAATGATGGGGAACTTGATGACTTGGTAAATCAAGAAAAGTAATGTATTATGAAGCCTACTGTGGATCTAGAACTAGTTGATGACAAACATGATAAGGCCATGATCATCCTCCATCAATGATAATTAGAGGCCCCACTAGTAAATTATGTAATACTATTTTTGTAGAATTATTTAAAATTTTGAAATGGAATATTCCATTGTAAAGGCATGTGCTAGTTTGTTAGCATATTTGCCTCTATGTCAATATGATTTTGAAAATCACGTGTATTTTAGAGATTATAAGAATAGATATCCTTATCTTTGTACACCTATATTTTGTAACTGATCAGTATGTTGCTTGATATTTCTTTAAAGGCATGTAATACAATTTGTAAAAGAGAGATCTTTTGGATCAACTTTGTACACTTGCAAGGATTATCCATATTTGATGTGTTAATTGCTAATATAGGTTTTTCTCTTAATTTCTATTAGAGGTATTGAATTTTAATGGTGTCTTTGAATTTTGAGTGGAATTTTATAAACACAGGATTTCTAATTTGTGCTTATGCTAGATTAGTTGGAGGTCTTAGGTTCTGCTTCATTTCATTTTTCTCTATATTTATATGTGTAATTTCTATTTGATTATAGTGATAAATCCTTAAAGTAGACATATTTCTTACTTGTGAGTCTTTACATTTCCCTTTGAAGTTCTCTTGATATATAGTGGGATTTGAGATTAGGCTATGTTACATTATTTATTGGTTAAATGTATATTCAGTTACAATTGACTCTTTGTCATAATGTTTGAGACTAAAATTGGTAATCACTCATTCCTTTTCTACTCTACCCTTCTCTTTACTCATTTCTAAACCAAGATCACTTTAGTTTTAGGTTCATTATTAACATCCACTTATATAAGTCTATAGATTAACCCTAGAGCATAATTCACTAAGTATTAACATAGATTCCCTATAATTCAAGAAAAATAGACGAAGTTGGCTCCCAAGAACCAAGTTATATAAATATTATGGGACAATTTTTCCTTCTCTACTACTATTTCACCATAAGCAAATGGATTTTCAAAACATTCAACTCATGCTCTAAATTTTCTAAATTCTAAAATTAGAAGTGTTCTTTAAACACTAAGAGCACCTATGGTTCATTTAGAAGCATCAATAAAACATATAACTGGCATGCATGATTTATGGGTTTCAGTGAGGTTTATACCCTTTTAAAGGTTCCAAATATACTCTTATCATTATATAAAATTTTATCTAGCTCATATATTTCCTCTCAATATGATTAGTTCCTATGAGGTCACCCGTAGGTATAATTTGAGTTGCATATAAGCATTAAACATGAAATGGTTAATCTACTCAAGGAATCTGCCTTCATAACCAATTAATATCCACTAAAAGTATTCAAATGAAACATTATGAAGTTTCAAGTTTGATCAAATATCCCACACCTCATTTTAATGTCTTCCCTTCTTGTAGGCACTTGTAGGTGCATATTTATGTTTTATGATTGTAGGGTGATTGATTTTATTGTTATAGTCCCTTATGTTTCTAAATTAAGGGATTTTAATTGATTATTCCTAATATGTTAATGTCTTAATAATCTTAATACCTCAATCACAATCCCATTGATGTGTTTCATAGCTTTTCACAATTCACCTAGCTAACTGTGTATGATAGTCATGAAACAAATTGATTGTATGGTATATCTCTTAGTTTCCTCTCCATGGTTATTCCTTTGAGCCTAAATTTTAATGGATAAGGGACTAAGAAGATATTATAAACATTAATTAAAACCTATCACCATCTTCTAACACCATTACTAAGACATGACAATTTTGAAAATGATGGAAACATGCTTGCACCATAAAATGGTGCCTTCACATTCAACATGAGATGATTTGCCTATAAAAACACTTTAAAACATCAGTAAAATCATGGAGAACATGGGGTGAATATTTTAATGCCCTCTAGAATCAATTCCATCAACTACATTATATGCAATTGTCTAAGCAAGATCAAAACCTATAGGGTATGGGAAATAGTGAGTAGAAAAACACACTCAACTTGTTATAGATGATTCATAAATAAAAAATGATCAATCCTTTAACTATTATTATAAAAATTAATTTCACTAATTTTAATATCACCCCAAAAAATTATTTGGTTTGAAACTTCTCCAACTAGACGTACTAAGCATAAACTTGTTGACTACTTTTACATGTCTACAAGGGTGATGAAGGAGAAGAATGGGTTTTGACCATTTTAGACACTTAAAAATCTAATAAAATGTTGATATTAATTCAAGGAAGTTTAATAAGCATCCCACAAGGTTTTCACATGTGTCACACTCCCCTATAGGTTGTACAAGTACTAAACTCCAACTTTTTTAGTTGTTTTCATGATTTTTAGTTAGAGATCCTATAAGTTATAGATAGGAATGACATTTAGAATATGGAATATAACATCTTGGATGTTGGGAAGAAAAATAAGATACTTAGACACCTTAAAAACTATGACACTTTCATAAATGACCCTTAAGTGACTCAAGTTGACATAATACCTAATTAAAACATGACCAAGGCTAAAAAACATATGAAATGACATCAAATAGACTATGAAACATCATATCATACCCCTATAAAAGGTTTTACTATAGGGGGATTGGCCTATTTTGACTTTTGGTCAAAATGGTCAATAGTATCATCATGAAAATATATGGGCATAAAAAATTCTTGAAATTTTATTTTCTTGTCAAATCCATGACATTGCACTCTAGAGTAGGTAGATCATGGATGTGGTTATCTATAGGAGTAGGGAAAACACTATATATGGTGATTCTATTATATGTTAATTACTATATAAAATTGGGGGGATGAGAAAACTATTATATAAAATGGTTAAAATGAGGTAAAAAGGTGGTGTATTTATAAGCTGATAGTGAAAACTAGGCCACTGACTAGCATAATAGCAGCATGGGTTACCTAGCTAGCCACACCAAATAGTAGCTCTAGGATGATAGTGTCATCTAACATCACTAGCTAGGAATCCCACTTGGCCATACCATTTTGCATAAAGGTCAAAATCATCATTTGGTAGTTTCATTCATCAACATAGTTTAACAGAACCATTTGGTAGTGCCATTCAACAACATCATCTGGTGGTATCATTCAATAACAATGTTCATCAATTTTATTTGGCCAATCCTTTTAACATGTTAAAAACATGATACACTAAGAGGGGGGTGGGTGAATCCATGTATAATAAAACTTTAACTTTCATACATTAATGTTCACAAAGAAGGTATTCACATAAGATTGACAGAAAAAGCAATATGATTACAACGGTAGCCAGATCTAGATGTGAGACCAATAGAAAATACATTCACCATGAAATAAGGAGAGAAAATTTTAACACACCATAAAATAGATATACCATGGGAAAACCTCATGAAGAGGTAAAAAAACCCCACCAAGATTATTCATTATTTGAGAAATAAAATATAGCCAGTATAAGCTTTCTCTTCTTTCTCTTCTCTCTTTTTCATTACATCTTACAATATAAAATCTTTATTAAATAGGAAATGTAATCTACCAATTATAAATAAAATTTTCTAATCACCACATTAATGGTTCCAACCTCTCCAAAAGTCATTTAATATGTTTTATTATTTATTTACATGATGATAAAATCATGATAAATAATAAAATATATTATTATTTAAGCAACATAATTTAATGTATTAAGGGTACATAAACAACACCACTTAACCATTAATTGTTATAATACCCCCCCCCCCCCTTTATTTTACGTTGAGATACATGGTTATTTTTAGGTAGTAAAAACATAATGGACCTACACTTTATGAACCATCCACATGATGAGGTTTAGGATGTAATAATTGAAGGAAACATCCTTCATGATGCCATAGTCACCTTTATAAGAATTATGATATGTAAAAATAGTCACCTAAATGTATTACACTATTTAACTATATACACCCAAAGATATTATACCATGTAGCCGAAATCACATAGTCACCTTTAAAGGAATTACACTATACAATTATAGATACAAAAAGGTATTACACTATGTAATCATAATCATATAGTCAGCTTTAAAGGAATTATACTATACACCCATAGATAGCTAAAATTTTTACACAATGTCCCCATAGGCACCTTTAAAGGAATTACACTATGTTATCCTAAACTAATTAAAGTGAGTTTAGTCTATTATGATTGTGACACTACATCCCACAATGAGAATACATTCCATAATTTCTTATGAATAATCAACAAAACATATTGGAGTATCTTTATAACATAAAGACCTTCATGCTACTATGTGTTGGGTATGATGTAGACTTCCATATGAAGTTTACCAAAATCACATAAAGTGATATATTACAATGTTTTAGAATGAGAAAAAGTATATAGATATATAAGGAAACCCATGACCCACATGGATTTTAAGAAGTGTCATTGTCATACACAATCCCCCACAATGGAAACTTTGATAAGCCTAACATTGAATTAAATTTAATAGGCCTTAGTTTATTGGTGATGCATTAAATTTTTCATCAAAGATATATAATTTAGACATCACCATGAATTTTGGTACAATGATAAACTTATACACCAGTTCTTTTATCACCCTTCATAGCCACAAGGCTTCTTTAACAACTTTCACATGAAGTGTTCCAAGTGATAGTACCTACACCAAATAGAAAGACATATCCAAATTCAGACTTATAATAGTATGGTTAGCATCACAAATAAATTAGCATAATTAAAGAAAAAATAATATAAACCAAAGTTCATAGTTACTTTTATATATTGAAGTATTCACTTTGCTAATTTGTAATGATTGAAATATGGATCCTGCATAAATCTAGAAGCAACACCCACATCTTATGAAATATCTATCCTAATAATAATAAGATAAACCAAAATACCAACAAGATATTTTTAAATAGGGTTTAGCTTTATTGCATATAGTTTTTGAATCAATATTTTACACAACTTTCAATAGGATTTTATAAAATCTTTCAATCAAGAATGTTAAATTTAACAAGAAGGTTATGTGATGCACATATAATAAATTCACTAATAATTTGATAATAAGCTAACCAAACATTATATATCTTATTAGGAATAATTCATATTATAATTTTAGTCAAGGATATTATTTTCTTCCTTTTAAAGTCGACACTATAAGTTTGCATTTTATACTAAACCAAAAAAAAAGTTTAAAAAGAAAAAAATTTAACATGTTTTATATCTTATTTTGAAACAAAAACACATATTATAGTGATTAAACAACACTAGCTAGTTTATTTGATTGTAAAACAATTCAAAAACACAAATGATTTCAACAAGGGATGAAGTTACAAGTGTCGTAAAAGTGAACACAAGTGTCATAAATTACACTATCTGACCAAATTTTTACAACTCAAAGACCTTCTTAATGTATCCAAAACATACCAAAGCCTACAAATCAATTAGTTGGATGACTATGGTCGATAAATAATTGATAAGGTCAAAAATCAAACAAATTGTTATACATGTTCCAATGTGAATGATCACACACATTAAAAAAATAGTTTTTAATAATAAAATAAGTTTGATAAAAAAAAGGAATGAGATAATTCAAATGTAAGACCTATCTCATGCAAGTGATCTTAGCAACACTAAGCTAGCCAACTCACCCACTAAACATGTTAGCACAATGATTACACTAATGTGTATTCAAACATTTTTTTAATCTAATTTTTATTTTTTGAAACAAAAATAAACTAAATTAAATACTTTCATAATAAAATTAAAGCATTATAAATTTTTTGAAAAAAAGGGTTTTTTAAATGCTTAGATGGGGTCCACAAGCATAGGTGGAAAATAGATATTTGAATAAAGACTCTATTTTTTAAATACTTGTATTTAAACATTATCATACCCATCAATATTTTCTATACAAATTTCAAGGAAAATTAATGGCATTGAAGGAAAGGGAAGGGAGCTTGCAAGAGCAATAGGAGGCCAAAACAGGTTCTGTAAAGCTTGAAACCACTTCCAAATAGCCTTCTAGATCACATATAACCTTCAAAATCTAATTTTTAGATTAGTTTTTGACTCTATCAATTTACCATGCCATATTACGACACCGAGGCAATAGTTAATAACTCGAAAATCTTTCTTTCTCCTTCAACTAGCCTCTCTAATTACTTTTATAGGGCTCAAAATTGATGAATAACATTTTATAGACTTGAAAAGGAGTGATAAATGAAAAATCTAAAACTTTATTTCATACAAGGATTTACATGGCTGATATGGGATACCAATGAAAGTTTGTGAAGGAAAATGGAGTTGAAACAAGCTTTGACAGAGGTTTGAAAGGTCAAGAAGGAGTTTTGAGGGATCATAAATTCACACAACACCATTCAAGGATCACAACCATAGAGGAACAGATATAGATTCTTTTTATTATTAAATTTTTATCCAAAAATTCATACTATGGCATTCAAATCTAAATTTTCTTACTTGGATGGCTCTTAAATTGCTTGGGGTTATCATTCAACTACTTAGATCTACCTTTCAACAACTTCACAAGCTCATTTATGGGTTATACACTCATCAAAATAAATTTTTACTAAATTTTTGCATACTCAACTCATTTATATCTATACAAGAATAAAAAATATCAAAAATGGAATCCATGTGGAAGGAGGAAGTCAAAAATCTGATTCTATTACTTCAAGTACTGTCGAGGAGGTTCTCCAAACTATACGATTATAGATCTAGCACTGAAACACATAGAAATAATAGTCAAATTGACCAAAAAAAATTAACATTTTCACACCATTCATGGGTCCTAAAAGGTGATCAAAGAGCTCTTCAGCTTGAACAATTATATGAAATGTTGATTTGGTTGCTTAGATTTATAATTTAGGGAGCTTCAAACATGATCATTCATAATATTAGTCCAACAATAAGATAATTTTTACAATTTTAATGCTTAAAAAATCATTCTTATCCCATTTTAATATTTTTAAATAGATCTATGACATGAATATAGGCTCAAAATAAGAAAATTTACATAGATTTGAGATCTCTAGGCTTCTAGGAGAGGAAAAAGTAGAATAACTTACTTCCTATAGAAGGATAAGAATTATAAATCATATGAACATATCATAGCTTATAAGTGGATGAAATTGGGCTTGATCACAAGACAAAAACCTAATTTTTGATTTTGCCTCTTAATCACACATCAACCAACTCTGATACCATGATAGAACAAGCAATATGATTATAACACTAGCTAGATATATATGTGAGACCAAAAATAAAGAAATTCACCATGAAATAATGAGATCAAATTTGAACACACCATAACAAAAATATACCATGGGAAAACCTCATAAAGAGGTAAAAAACCCACTAAGCTTATTTATTATTTAAGGAATAAAATATACCTAATACAAGCTTTTTCATCTTTCTCTTATCTCTTTTTCATTACATCTTACAATATAAAATCTTTATTATATAGACAAGGTAATATTCCCATTATTAATGGCCTTTCTCAACCACCACATTAATGGGTCCAGCCTATCCAAAGGTTATTTAATATATTTTGTTATTTATTTACATGATGATAAACTCATGATAAATAATAAAATATATTATTAATTAACCAATGCAATTTAATGTATTAAGGGTATATAAATAACACCACTTAGCCATGAATTGTTCCAATAAATATCTACTAATTAATCAACACAATATTTATGTGGAAAACCCTCTCTTTAGAAAAATCACAAAGAAGAGGTACTTGGATCTACCATATAAATCCACCCATAAAATCATAGTCCTTTTACAAAAAAAATTAGGCACCAATATAATTGGATACACCAATCCCCACTACCAAGTACTGACTTAGCAAGATACACCAATCTCTTTATTCTACAACACTGACCTAAGCTAAAATAATAGTCCACCTTAATATTGTTTCTTCATGAACAAGTGATGGTAAATGAAATCTCCTCTTCTTCCCCACAAAAATATGCTTATGCTTGAATGATGGAAATAATTATTTATCCTATGTTTTTTAATCTTATATCTACCTTATATAACCTCCATAGTCTCTTCACAAATGAGGCATCTCATCAAGGAGGTAACCTTACATCAAAATATGTGCATTTAATTAAATTTTAATTGATTTACTAAGTGGGTCTATTTTTCCAAGCCAGCGATATATCAATTGGGTCAGCCCAACAATGATAGTCTTTAATACATGTCTTAAGAGGGGCGATTATAACTTTAAACACTATTTCTTAAGTGTGTATGTAAAACTTCATAAATTTTGGTCCCTTCATCGTGAAGCATTTTTACAAATTAAATATAACTCCATTACACTAATGACACTTTTGTTTCAAATTCTATTAACTTATGTTACATTAATTATAATGCCTTTGACATCAATGATAATACTCCAAAAATCTCCCCTTTTCTCATTGATGTAAATCCTATATAAAAATCATACATGAACTCCCCCTACTATAGTTATCCTCTTTTTATCTTCATTTATTTAATTCTCTCCTTTTGACATCAATGGAAAAGAGACATACAATACAATCACAATGTATATCACAAAAATATCCATGCAGCTGAATAATGCAATGATTATCTCCCCCTTAATCCATGCTTCTCTTGATATATTTAATGGATAGATGAAGAATGTATCACTCCCAATTTATACCTTAGAGAATTAAAAAAAAACTATCTATAGGGGATTCATGAAGAAGTTTGTTATTTTTTCCTTTGTGGAAACATACTCCATCTTTACTTATTGATCTATCACATGCTCTCTCAAGAAATGATACTTGATTGGAATTTGTTTTATTCTATAGTGCATAACCAGATTGTTTGAAATGTTTATTATACTAGTGTTATCATAGAGTATTGATATTGGATGTTCATATTATATCCTAAATTATTTCAACATCTACTTCATCTAAAGGACTTGTGTAAAACAAGACATTGTTGCTATGTCTTCTTCTTCAACCATAGATAAAGGTGTAGAAGATTATTTTTTTTATTAGCCATGACACTAGATTTTTTCTAAGGAAGAATGTTCCTTCACTTTTAATCTTTCTGTCATCAACACTTCCTACCCAGTATGTGTTTTTGTATGTTTTTAGTGTGAAATATTCACCTCTTGAACACCATAAGACATAATCAAAAGTGATTTTTAGATATATGAATATCCTTTTGACTACTTGTGCATGTGTTTATTTTTGGGATACTTGAAAATGTGCTACCAATCCTATAGCTTTCATGATGTGTGGCCTTGATTTCATGTTGTATAACAATCTTCCAATCATGGATCTATAATTCATCTAATTCACATCAAAATATTCATCATATTTAATTAACTTGCATTATGTAACCATGGGTGTAATAGCAGGTGTATAATATTCCATTATAAACTTCTTCAACATCTCCTTTATATTCCTGGTTTGGGAGATAAGTATTGCTTTGTTAGATCAGAAAATTTGAAAACCAAAAGAAAATTACAACTCACCCAACATGGACATTTCAAACTCCTTTTTCAAATATTTTAAAAACACTTAGGACATTCATTCACTATCTCCTCCAAAAATGAAATCATCCACATATACCACAGTAATTAATTGATTCACACCTTACTCTTGATATAGAGATTAATATCGATAACTTCCCTTTTAAGACCTTATTCTTTCAATAATTATCAAGCCTTGAATACTAGGATATGGGGGCTTACTTTAGCCCATATAGTGCATTCTTCAATATACACACATAGTCCTTGTTTTTTGATAGAAAGAAACCTTCAAGTTGTTCAATAAATAATTATTCCTCTAACTTTCCATTTATAAAAGTATATTTCACATCCATTTGATTAAAAAATTGAAATTATTAAAACCATCATATGCCAAAAACATTCTAATGGATTATAATCTCACAAGAGGGGAAAAAGTTTCTTCAAAATCAATACCTTCCACTTGAGCATACCCTTTTCAAACCAATCTTGCTTTATTTATTGTTAATTGTCCATATTCATTCATCTTATTCTTGATAGCCCACTTGGCAGCAATTACATTCTTATTTTTAGTCTAGGAATGAGTTCCCATGTCTCATTCTTTTCAATTTGATTCAATTCTTATTCAATAGCATCGATATAATGTTTGTCATTGCTAGCTTCTTAAAACAATTTGGGATCTATTTTTGATAACAAGGATAATTTTACTTGCTCAGGTGTACGCAAAAATATTCTACTAGTTTGTACCCTGGCATCAATATCACCAATAATTTGAATTTCAAAATGATAGTTATGAACAAATTGATATTGTGCCTTTGTATCTTCTAGCTCCATTTTTTCTTATTTTTCTACTTCTTTTTATTCTTCTTCTTTGGAGGCTAGTTCCTATAAATGATCATTTATTTGTACACTTACTATTTGAGGCCTTGTTTTATCCATATTTACATTGGTACTTTCTATGATTATTTGAATCATTTTATTATAACATATACAATCTTTACTTTTTTAGGAATATCCAAGAAAAC
Source organism: Torreya grandis (assembly GCA_037957365.1). Taxonomy (NCBI): domain Eukaryota; kingdom Viridiplantae; phylum Streptophyta; class Pinopsida; order Cupressales; family Taxaceae; genus Torreya; species Torreya grandis. The sequence continues at coordinate 567,257 of JARHVA010007523.1, read as the reverse complement.
ACCTTCATCAACTCTTGAGTTAAACTTTCCCAAGTCTTATTCATCTCTCTTCATAAAGTATTTGATCTTGAACACTTTGAAATTTTTTATTGATGTTGGTCTAGCCTTCAATAAATCATAAGTGGTTTTTATATTTTTTACTCTTATTTTTCCTCTATTCAAAATGTAGACTATGGTGTTAACTATTTCTCTCCAAAAGCTATCAGATAGTTTATATTCACTTAACATCATTCTAGCCATTTCTTGAATAGATTGATTCTTTCATTATACAACTCAATTTTGATGTGGATTACTTTTAGTTTATAAATGTCTTATTATTATATTCTTCTCACAAAAATCATTAAATTCATTTGAGATGAACTCACCTCGTTGTTTTGATTTCAAGCACTTGATCTTTAAATTCATTTCATTTTCAACCAAATCTTTAAAATATTTAAACTTATTAAATTACTTATAATTATATTTTATTAAGGTATCCTAATTTAGATTAATTAAGGATAATTCATCTATTTAATCATTATCTCATTCCAAATTCAACTAATTCCATGCATTTGAGGGTTTGATCTTGATTGTCCCTACTAAATTAGTTGTTCTCTCTCTAAATCATAGTGTTTGTCACCTTACTTTAATGGTATCTAATACTTGAAGTGAATTTAATGTTACTATATTTTACACTTAATAATCATATCATACTCTACCTCATGTCATTTCCATTACTCATAAACTCACTTTGCACCTTCATTAGCGTGTACTAGGAAACTAACTTCTAACTCTATAGTGTTAATTCTTGATACAGGTAACTAGCCTTTAACTTGATCTTTTATATGGTATTCCATAACAATATTCCATATCAATTAACCTTTTCTAACCCCTATTTTCATCCTTATCTTTCAATTCTATACATAACTCTTACCTTGTCTTCTTAAGGCTAACAACCTTTTCTAAGCAATTGTTCTTGGTTTGATCAATCCAAGCACTCTTTCCTAGAAATAATCCCTTTAATATAATTTTCTTGTCCTCCTTGAACCATATTCTAAGTTTCATTACTTATCCCTTTCCATATCTATCTCTTCCTCTATAAAATACCCCTCCTTTTAGGCCTAATTAGGCCTTATTTTCCACCTCACTTCCCAAATCCATACTTGTATGTATCGTACAATCTCAAAACCTATTCCAATAGTTAGAGAACCTCAAATTATGTAATACTACAAATTTATAGGCAATTTGGATGGTTAAATCTCATTATATGAACCAATAATATGTTCATAGAAGACCATATAAAATATTAATTTGAATATTGGTTGCCTATATCAAGAATTAACACTATAAATATAGAATTTGGTTTCCAAGAACAAGATAATTAAGGTCCAAGGTGAGTTTTTGAGTAAGTGAAATGAAATAAGGTATATTAGGTTGTGATTATGAGGTTCAAAACATAATAACTTTCAATCCACTTCAAGGATCAGATACCATTCAAGTAAGGTGACAAACACTATGATTTAGAGAGAGAACAACTAGTTTAGCAAGGACAATCAAGATCAAACCATCAAGTGAATGGGATAAATTGAATTGGGAATCATATAATGATCCAATAGAGGACTTATCCTTAATGACTCTACATAATTTGGTATCAGAGCTAATAAGGTATGCTTGGTTAAGAATTATGTTTTGATTGTCGTATAATTTGTTTATTTGAGAAGCATGCATAGTTCTATGAGTTGTGTATGAGAAGTAATTTATAGAGTGTTGAGGTAGAATTTAAAGTGTAGGTATAATCCATTGAGTTCACTAAAAATGATATGAATATTGATAGAGGAAAGTGAGAAAGCCCCGATGTCCTTTGAGAGGACAAGAATCTAGTTAAGAGAATCTTAGAAGAGATAAAGAGAAAAGACATCATTGAAGATCTAAGAGAGAAGAGGGAATATAAGAGAGTCAAGAAATTTAAGAAGAGATCTTAGAGAGAGGACATAAGAAGAGGAAATTTCTAAAAGGTGGTCTATGATGCAAGATTGAAGGACTTGATAAAAACAAGGTCTAAAATATGCCTAAATAATAAGAGAATGGAGCAAATGGATATATAAATGGAAGTAGAGGAGATTAGAAGAGAGTTGCGTTAGATATTTGAGAGTATTGAGCTCATGATTTAGCTCATGAGAGAATAATAAATTGAATGTAGTGGCTAGATTATGAAGAAGAGAGTAAAGTGGCCTATACAATCACTTGTGAGAAGAAGAAGGCACAAAAAAGGTGTCTTGAAGAAAGAGAGAAGAGTGATAGGACATCCCAAAGAGGCATGAGAAATAAGATGTTTCTAAGTGAGCAATAAGAAAGAGAAGTTGAGAAGATAGTTCTCATTGAGGAAAATAGGAATATATAAGTGCCAAGAAGAGCACATGAAGGTGAAAAAAAGAAGAGAAGCTAGACAATGCCTATGCCAAAATCATTCAAAGAGACTATATGGTCTCTAATTTTATATGATAATATTTTTTTTGGTTTTCTATTTTTAGGTATAAAGAATAAAGTGATGAAGGCCAAGCACAAGGCCTCAATTTTGATGAATAATGGGCCAGTAATAGTACCCATTAAATGGCAAGAAGATGATAAACAAAAATAGCTTCATGAAGAAGACAAAGTGTTGAAGATTGAGAGCATTCCACAAGATTAAAATTAATAGAAAGAGGATTTATATGATGAATTGACATGCATAGAAGCTGAAATAAAGGATATGATACCCAACAAGACAAGAAAGTCACACATGAATACATTATGGAATATACAATCATGTATCAATTTCCATTAGAGGTAAATGATTGTTTTAATGTTCAATTTGATTACATAATTGAAGAGGAAAATAATGACAAGCATGTTGAAAAAATCATGATGGATTTTAGTCCCTAAAAATAGAATAAGGGCATGGGTATTTATGGCCTAAGTGTCTTAAACAAGTAAGTGAAGAAAAGAAAGATAACCACAAACAAGATGCCAAACAAAGAAAGAGTATAGGTAGAAGACAAGCACAAATATGGAAACAAAAAGAAAATGGCAAGGAACATAAATATGGCAAGATAGATGACCAAGAGATGAGACATGGAAGAGATGAAAAAAAATGAAAGTAGAATCCCAAGAATATTAAATGAATTAAGTGGGTTGATAAAAGAAATATAATATCATAATAGGATTAACTTACAAGTGTACTCCAAAAAAGTATGAATGTTGAGAAAGTTGACAAGCCTATAAAGTAAGAAAAGGAGATAATGCATGAAAACTAAGCAAGTGAAATAAAGGTACAATAATTTGAACAAGTAAAATAATTGATAATATAAGATAAGTATTTTAAATGTGTGTTTTTAAGTGTCATATATGAAGGCATATTTGACTTTGACTCTAATAGTGAAGATTTATTGTACATAGAAACCATGGCATTGATGGATAAATGTATAGTTTGTCAAGATGAGGAAAATCACCTCAAAGAGTGCTTGAAAATAATTTTTTACATCAAGAGGATGATTATATTAATCTCAAAAATGAGTTATTCCAAGGAGAAGATAAAGGACAAGTTTCCCAACACAGTGAAGAATAATGTACACCAATGTTTGATGAATATTTAGAAGAGATGGATGCACAAAATTTTCAATAATAGTTGGAGATTATTGAAGACATGTTTGGTCGATATAAGGGGTTGAAATAATATTAAATATAGAAATAAGAGATCAAATAAAATATAGATAAGGATAATCAAATAAAATCACCAAGAGTTATGCAAATAAAGAGGCAAACAGACAAACTAGTTGACAAGTAAATGGAGCATGAAGAAACAAAAAAGGTAATATATTCATTTGGGAAATATAATTATAAGTTTAAATTTGGCAAACATGGATATGGTAGAAAAATTATTGGTTAAGTCATGATTTATTGTGTTGAGGATGGAAAAAACAAATATTTGTTCTTGCATAATGAACAAGTTGAGAGGGAAAAACATCAAATAGTGAAGAAGTGGTTGAAAAAGAGAGTGTATATAATAAAATAATATATATTAACATACATTATAAGAAAATATATATTAAGGAATAAGATAATATAAAAAATAAGAAGTAAAATCCACTAAACAAACAAGAATCAAGTCAAAACAATGAAGGAGAAGGTCAAGAAAGAAGCATAAGCAAGAGGAATAGGAAGAATTTGAGTGTAACTAAGTATGATGGAGATAAATATGACCTAAAAAATTTGTAGTATGAAGTAAGTACAAAGCTAAAAAATGGGAATAATTCATGAAATTGAAAGATGCATGGATAAGAAGGCTAGACAAAGCCAATAGGAAGAAGAAAAAGAGTTTGGCAAAGAAAAAGGACCAAAAACATGTTAAGCACAAAGGACCCTCAAAATAATAATTATAAAACAAAGAAGAAAGATCTAGGTTCAAGTTTTCTCCCTCTTGGGGAGTATGATACAGGAGCAATAAGGCAAGAAAACATCATTTGTGTGTTTTAGTCTATGAGGGGCATTTCTAGTCAAAATTATAGTGTTCAAGGTTATAGTACATGATAAAAAGTCTAATTAAGGTCATAAACGTCTTAGGAATCCATGAGGAATATTAAAATTTAAATTGGAGGTTTTCCCTCCAAAATTTTAATTTTAATTTTCAAATGTTTTCATAAGCCAAGAATGACCCAAGCAAAGGTTTAAAGGTGATCAAGAGTAAATAGTAGTGTTTAGGGTCACAAAAACCTTATAATAAGTGTTTCAATTCATGTATGTTGTGGTCATGAGAGAAAATTCAATTTTTTATAATGGTGACCTTTACCCATACATTGGGATCGAGAACAAGAAGTGGTTTGTAATTATTTTAAGAAAACTTACATGAAAAATGGGAAAACAAAAGTCATTTTGAGGGAGAGAGAGCATAGGAGAAAAGTTTAAAGAGGTTGGAGATGCTCCAAGAATAAAATAACATGGATAAATGTCAATAAAACCATGATAAATCTCTCAAGAAGTGTTTGGAGTCCTTGCATGGATAGTTTTTATAAGTAAGAAATATCTAAATATATCCATAAATGCATTTTGTGTTCATTGAATGTTGGTGGATTGCCCCTAGATTGTGTTTTGTTTTTAATAGGACCTTGAGGCCAATTTCTTGTTCATCTTCATGTAAAAATTAAAAGTATTGATGCAAGATTGTGAACCCAGCCTTTGAGGAGAAGAGTATTTAATTATTTCCACAACATTATGGGTTGTAAATTTATCTATACATATATGTTATTGTTGATGTTAATATATTTTATAAATTTAAGTGGATATAAAAATCATGTAATGGAGATTCATAAAAGGAATTATATTTAGTTTTTAAGCCTTGTTTAATGTGGACACAGTCCAAGACTGAGAATTTACACTAGTTCTTTAGTATGTTGAAAATGGGATTGTAAAGTGAGTACATGGGTTGAGAAGTATTGTTTTTGTATCCAAGGAGAAATTAAAACAAACATTTAGGTTATTATAAATCAAATTTATTATTTTCATAGGGAATGTCAAGCCAAATTACTATTGTCATAGGAAATGACCTATTTGAGGGCTTTGCCACTATATTTTGTGAGTTGGAACCGTTTGTCTGAGACTTATTAAATTTGACATCATTGTCTTTAGTCTTGGAAGATTAGTTTTAAAAATTAATAAAGTATTTAAACCCATAAATAATATTAAGATCTTGATCTATAAAAAACCTAACCTTGTTGTTGTGTTAGAACCTTTAGGTACCTTATTTGTTTGAGGAATTATGTGATTATATAGTTCTTAACAAGAGAAGCTTTATTATTATTTGTAAAATTAATTATTTTTTTTATAGATAAGTCTACATTTAAATTAATTATGTGAAAGATAAAAGTTTTTATAAGAGGGAATCTTAGTTAATGAGAATGGTCTTTAATACCATGTCTTGATGTATACAAACCTTATTTAGACTAATAAACTTAGATTGGTAAAGGAAAGTGTAATGTTGGCGACTTTTAAATCCTCTTATTTGAATTATGAGGTTGATAATAACCTATTAAATATTATTTGATATTTCCTTAGCATGGTAATCATCCATTGATTGTCTAAACTAATCACAGACCTATAGTAACAATGTTTTCTTGCACAATCAATGGATATTCTCAATTGAAAAGGGTAAAAAATTATCTTGAAGTAGTATATAATGTTTCAACCACGTTTGAGACACTAAAAAAAATGTTTTGACTTTGTTTTATCCTTTGATTCATCATACAACTCAAGATAAGGGTTATTAAAGGCTATTAGCTTGTGTAGATGGATGCAAACCCAAGGATTAGGGTTTGGTTGATATAATGAGATTTAACCATCCAAATTTCATAAAACTTTATAGTATTATAAAATTTTAGGTTTTTTAATTTTTTTAATAGTTTTAAATATTTTATGGTATATACAAGTATGGATTTGGGCAGTGAGGTGGCAAATAAGGCCTAATTAGGCCTAAAAGGAGGGGTAGTTTACAAAGGAAGAGCTAGATAGGGAAAGGGATAAGTCATGAAACTTTTCATAGGGTTTAAGGATGAAAATACAGGTCTATTAAATGCATTATTTCTAGTAAATATTTCTTGGATTGATCAAACCAAGAATAAATGCTTAAAAAAAGCTACTAGCCTTAAGAAGACAAGGTAAGGGTTATGTATAGAATTGAAAGGTAAGGCTTAAACCATGGGTTATATAAGGTTAATATAGATGTAATATGGTCATGGAAGACCATATAAAATATCGAGTTGAATACTAGTTACTTGTATCAAGAATTAACACTATAGAGCTAGAAGTCAGTTTCCTAATACAAGCTAAAGAAGGTGCAAGGTGAGTCTATGAGTAAGGTATATGACATGAGGTAGAGTAGGATATTATTATTATGTGTAAAACATAATAATATTAAATCTAAATCACTGATAAAATACCATTCAATTAAGTTGATAAACACTATGATTTAGAAAAAACAACTAGCTTAGTAGGGATAATCAAGATCAAACTATTAACTGCATGGGGTCAGTTGAATTGGGAATCAGATAATGATACAATAAAATAATTCTCCTTAATACCTCTATATCATAACCCATGTAATTTTATAATAATCATCAATGATCAACATATATTTACTCTCACCTTGTATGCTTTACATTCTAGTAGGCCCACATAGATCTGTATGAATCAGTTCCATTGGCTTGGTGGTTGATTAATCCTTTGACCTAAAACTCACTCCTATCTATTTTCCATACTGAGGCTACATGAAAATTATGTTTTATAGTTTTTTAATTATGACTTGCCTAGTTATGATTTTTACTAGATTATCAAAGTTTGTATGGCCCATGTTTTTATGCCATAGCTAGCTTTCATCAATTTGACTCATGTAACATTTCTCTTCCTTAACTCCACTAAGTATGTACAGGTTATTTTTTTTCTATTTTCATCTATAACTATTTTTACTATGTTTTTTTTCTTAATCTCACAACCTTGAGGATAAAACATGAGAGTTTGTCCTTGATCACACATTTAACTGACACTTAGAAGGTTATGTTTCAAGCCTTCAAAGTACAATACATTTTTTATTTTTTATTTTTCCATTATCAAGGCTAAGGGTAACTTTTGTAGTTATTCTTGTCATGACATTATCTCCAAATTTTAACATGCCTTCACTAACTTCCTTTAAAGAGAGAAATCTACTATTGTCCCCAATCATGTGACTTGATCATCAATTGTTAATATACCATTTCCCCCCTTTATTTTATGTATGAAAAGTTGTTTACACAAGCATAGATTTATCTATGTCATAATTGACGTCCTCTTACTTATGTTTCCAATTTTTTTTAGGTTATATTTTTTTTACCATAGGACCATTCAATTTCTTACTTTGTCTAGGGGCTTCTACAATTAAACTTTTACATAACCATGCTATATGTCCATTGTGATTAAAAGAATAACATATAATATTATTCTCTTTGTAATTTGATAATATGGAAAATGAGTTAGTTTTTAATTGAAACTCTATAATTACTTATGTTATTGTCCCATGGATACCTATTTATTGTATGTGTCCTACACTCCATTGCTCTATGCCAAAAAATTTTACATTAAAAAAGATAACCAAAGAAAGAATGTTAGAACCTAGTGATGTGTGCCTACCTTAGAGGAAAGAAATTTATAAATTTTTCCTTGCTATATTTTGGATGATTTCTTATTTTATGTGATATTTTATTCTCTTTCTTCTTTTTGATAGGATTTTTGAGAACATTTTCATAACCTTTTATCTTTTCCTCCTTCACCTTATTGGTGGCTCTTTATGATCTTCCTTGTTGGCCATTTGATTTTATGTATATACAAGACTAATATTTATAAATGGTGACCTATGACCATTTATGATATGATCCAATATCTCATTACTCTTTTCAAATTTGATACTTTTATTTAGCTTGGTGGTTGTTTTCTCTAGTTCCTTGCTCAATAACAGAATATTGGATTCTAACCTCTCATAATTTTCTTCCTTTTTTCTTAATTGGATTTGCACCTATGATTTAATAATTTTTTATTATTCAAGTTTAATCTTGAGTTTGATGATAATTTTTTTGGCTTCTTCAAGTTCTTAGGTATTTTTTACTCTTGAATCACAATCCTCTTTTTCTTATTTCTATAGCTGCATTTTTAACTTCAATTTTTCTCTTAAGTGGTTTGATCTCACTTAAGGAACAAATGAGTTCTTATTCAAGATATACCTCTCCTTCATCTTCAAAATATTCTTCCTCTTCCAAGGTGTCTTCAATTGTATCAACAACATTTTTCATTTCTATAGCTATGAAACAATATTCTTGTCTGGCAGTATCTAATATGTTCTTACCGCTCTCCTCAAATGATCTATTATACTTTATTAAATAGAGACTTTTATTATGCTTAAAAAAATTATGTTATATTCATTTTTTATGAAGTGTATCTTATATGTAGGTTTTATTTCTTTGTTATTCCTTTCCTCATTGTGATTTTCCTCATCATCACTATCATCCTTATGTGTACAATTAACATCAAAATGTCCTATTTTACTACAATTAAAACATTTATAATGTATCTTACCTTTGTATTTTATTGATATATTCTTAATATTTATTATAAAAATGAATTCATTTTCATCTTGTTCATTACTTGTGTCATTACTTGATTTAGGTTATTTATTTTTGTCTTCCTTTAAAGCTTTAAAAGTTACTTCTTTCTTAGATCGATTTTCATCTTTAGTTCTCATTTAATACATTATGAGAATCCCATGAAATTCATCCATTCTTAATGATTATAAGTCATTTATTTATTCAATATCTAAAACTTTTGCATTAAATCTCAAGGGAAGTGACCTTAGCACTTTCTGAATGATAATGGATTCTTCAACATTTTCGTTGAGTTCTCTAACTGTGTTAACAATTTCATTCATGAAGATATGCCTTAATATTTTATTCATATTTCATTTTCAAGATCTCAAATTATCTCCTAATATTTTGGACTTTTTCCTTATTCAATTTATTATTACCCTTGTAGATGTTCTAAAAAATTTCCCACATTTCCTTTGTTAAATCGCATTGCATAATCTTGAAAACTCTGATTTTGATAAGCCATATAGAATAAGGATCACAACTTTGGAATTATTCTCACTAGAATTTTTTCTAGTTGGATCCATTGGTGGAGTTGTTGTTATAACATATCCATTCACCACTATTTTCTAGATGTTTAAACGAAGGGCCATTAAATAAGTACATATTCTTATAATCTAAAATGTATAATTTGTTTTGTCAAATAATGTATCCTTATTTGTGGATGATCCTTCTTATAAATTATGATTAGTCATGTGTGCTCTCAAGATCTACCTTCCAGTTGTTAGATTGATGCTGAAGGAACTATTTTGATACTAATTGTTAAGCACATGATACACTAAAGGGTGGGAGGGTGAATCAATTTATAATAAAACATTAACTTCCATAAATTAATTTTTCACAAAGAGAGCATTCACACAAGATCTAATAATTAATAAATGCAAGACTTATGTGAAAAACCCTCCGTCAATAAAAACCATAAATTAGAGATACATCGATCTACCATCCAAAGCTAGGTTTAAAATAATAATCCTTTTAAAAAAATTCATAAGAACCAACCTACTTAGAGACACCAACCCCCACTGCTAAGCACTGACTTAGCAAAAGACACAAATCTTTTTATTCTGAGGCACTGACGTCTATTCAAACAATCTTCCACTTACTATATTTGTTTCATCAATTAATGATGGAAAATTCAATCTCCTCTTCTTCTTATCCATAAAAATCTAATTATGCTTTAATGATGAAAATAATTATTTCTCATATATTTTCCAATATTTTTGTTTTAGTAGTTTTTATGCTTTTTAAGATAGATCTAGTTAAAACTAAAAACAAAGTATAAGAATTGTTTAAGATTACCTAGAGATATGGATGGTTGGTTACACATCATTAATCAATATTGATTTTGAGAACCCCTCTTTGGCTAGGGAGGAATGACCTATAATACACCACACTTAAACAAAAAATGGATTAATAGATAAATGAGTGGGATGTCTAGTTACAAACTAGTCATGAGAAGAAACATGCTTTCTCAGATGGACATCAACTCACTATTTTCAATTAAGAAGGATAATAAAGATAAAAGATAAATATTATAAGATATAAATGATGTAAAAAATAATTTGATAACTATAAAGGATTATGGATTATTCAAGATAATAGATGCATGTATAAACAACACCAACATGCAAATTAATAAAGATTAGATAAATGTAGACTACCTATGATCAAGAGATAAGATAAATGGATTATTCAAGGATAAGATGTATAAATGCTTTGCTAAGTTTTATTAATGGATATCAATAAATTAGGAGAGATATTTAGAAAATAGAATATAAATTTAATAGATGTTGAAGATGTAAAATAGATTGTTTAAAGGGTATTTTTATAGTCTGATAGGAATTGATGGTGATCCTAGAGGATTTATGTCTATTCTATAAGATCGATGTCGATTTAGATGAATCGATGTTGATTCTATGTAAAATTGTTGAATTATAAATAGACTATAATGATAGCCTATACTTTTAATAAAATTATAAAAACCAAATGTAAAATAGACACATATAGACATAAAAAATAGTAGATTAAAAATATAAATAAATTTAAATTACAATACCAACCTTTAATGCTTGAAAATGAACTTGGATAAGATGAGAGAGAAAAGACTTCAAAAACCTTTGATAATCTCTCCAACAAAAGTTCCACAAGATAACAGGTTATTGATAAAGTCCATATGTAAGTTGTAATGAGATTCTAATAGAATTTTAGGTTCTAAAATTCCAGTCACCTTCCCTCCCAAGCCATGGAGTACTGCTATATATAAATGGATTGACGATGATCCTAGCTGATCAACTTCGATCATGGAGGATTGACATTGATTTACCAAAAATGGGTGAAGCTGAATGAAAATCCTTTCCAACGGGTTGGCATAGGGTAAAAGAGGGTTGAAATGACCTCTAAGGTTGTGTGAGTTTTTATAACCATAGGATAAGTTTGTTAGGCGGTTTATTATGTTTATATTTTTATTTAATTTTTAGTTTTTTTGGTTATTTAAAAGATTTTTGGTGGCTAAGGATGGTAAATAGTAATTAATAGGGTTAAAATTATAATTTGAAATTTAATTATGGACATTTAGTTTCTTATAATTTAAGTTATATTTTATGTATATACTTTTAGGATGTATGAGAGTGATTTGGGACCTCCAAGAGTTAAGATGCAAAATATACATTTTTAGATGTTTCTACCACATTTCAGACTTAGTATATTTCAGGATTTCAAGCTATGGTGTAGATTTATAGCATCTAAATTTAATTATTAAAATTATATCCTAAAATATGGTATAATAGGGCAAGGGTGCTACCTTCTGACATCTACAATTCTATCAACCTTATGTAAGCTCCAAAGGATATTCACAAAGGAGGCATCTCATAAAAGAGGCACCCTTTCATTAAAAGGTGTGAATTTAATTAATTCACTAAGTGGGGTGATTTACAAAAAAAAATAAAAAATAAAAATAAAATGAAAAATTCTAAAATTTTAAAAATTAAGACATAAAAGAGAGCATTTTCATTTTTTTTCTAGATTACTTCTATAAATATGTTATAGAACTCATGCTAAGTATGTAAAATATTCCATATTAAAAAAACACATTGATTTTCATGAAGTATTTGAATGAGATACAAGACATATTATTACATGGTTCTTTGATTCTAGGCTTCCCTTTTTATCCAATAGTCTTTCTAAGTTGAGACCATCTCTTCATTATCTATGAACACTTCCATAGGTTCCATATATCCACAACTTTTCTACAACATTTATTTATTTATAATAAAAATATGTTGGGGATAAATCATACTTTACATTGTGTTATTGGATATTTTATTTGCTAACAATGACATTGATAAACACATTGGCATAGACTAGTCTCATTTGTTCTATGTTTAATTGTTACTTTACTAAATAATAAGTTAGAAATTTATTACTTTTTTTTCCATTGGCCTTGTGTTTGAAACATATACATGTTCATTATTTTATGGAATTATCATGCAATCTATGTGTGATCATTGTCCTTTTGTGTTTATGCAAGATTCACATGTCCCTTGTATGTGGTCTATGGGCCTTATATGTGAAATTTTATGAAAATTATGTGAAACTATATGAAATTTGTTTTATGTTCATTGCTTATTATTATGGTTGCATGCTTCAAATCATGCATTAAATCACTTTTCTACTTTATTCTTGTGCCATGATACATATGATGCATACCCAAATTATGTATTTCAATTTTATATCTATCTAACACATGTTTCATATGAAATTCAATTTATTTTAAATACTATAGTCTAATTAAATTCAAATACTCATACGGTACTACATGATTATATATTTCACATATTTTATAGTTCTCTTTTGATATTAATAACTTTCAGGATGTTTCTCATCTAAAAAGGGGGAATCACAATGGGATAATATTGAGAATTCAAGTATTCATGACCAACTATTTTATAGATTTATGGAAAATTACAAAATGATTAAGAATCTTCAATTTATGGGGGAATTTCACTTGAATTTTCACTCATTCATACAAATTATTCAATACAAATTCACATACACTTGATGAATATGCATGGGAATTTGAAAAATAGTTACAAATTACAAAATTGAAATTAAAATTTAATTATAATTATATATAAAATTTGAAAAAATATAATGGAGATGATATTAATTCATATTCTAATGCCTCCATGTAAATTTCTAATTTAAAAGTTCAAAAATTCAAAAGTTTCAAATGGAACTCAAATCCATCTATAGCAGTGTGATTCATCTCAAAGTTGCATGTGTGCCATGTTAGAGTTTATTCACACTCAAATTATATGTTTTAACATTAGAGAGACACATTTGGTGGCTCTAATGTAGCAAGCCACATTTTATGGTTCCACCTCTCCAATTATTTGATAGATTACTATACATATGCAAATGAGGTTTGTAACATAAAATATTACCAAAACAAGGGCTTTAAATGGTTTTTAATTTGAGACTTGCTCAACCTCAATTCACCATAGGTTCAAAATTTGTCTAATTACCTTAGAATAATTATATCACATACTTCTTTAGGTCTATAGTTTCCTTGTGCTCTTTCCAAATTTAAAATTTCAAGTCTCAAAGATTCAATCTTAAAAGATGGTAATTTTAGTGGTTTTGTTGTAGGTTTTAAATGAAGGAAACTTTAATTATCAATCTTCAAATAAAAACACAAAATGTGTATACACACTTAGGTTCTCACCTCCTCTAATATAGTAATTTGTATCACTAGAATAAATATTGGGAAAATGTAGACACTAAAATTTAGTCATTACTTTTTTGAAAATATTTTAATCCTAACATAATTACATTAGTTTGACTTTTTTTCATTCATTTAACTTTTAATCTCTATGGAAGTCTTCACTTTTCTATTTACTACCTTGCAATATCTAGAAAAATCATTGAAGCATCCCTATTTTTCTTAAAGGTTCATATCAACCAAATACCAATATTATTTATTCTAAATAGCAAAGGAATACACGAGGTTTATAGTGACTCACTATGGCCTTATCCACTATTGTGGCCTTAACACTTACACTTGAATAGTAATTTTTTAAATTTGATACAATTTTATTACCACTCCTACACTTTTAAAAATGTTTATTAATATAAATACTTCAAAAGTCCCTATATAAAATAACATTAAGGTCTATAAAAAAATGAACTATCAATGATTTAGAATTTTTACTACACATTGAGCAAAAGGGAACTAATTTTCTAGTTTTGAATTCTGATTTATTCTAACAGCTATAGGCCAAGTCTAAATTTTATTATTTCAACTCATTGACACCCATTGTGAATAATATAAGTTGATATATCTATTTGAGTTCATATAGAAAATATAAATAATCACACTCATAATAATAAGGATAGCTACATCAGTTGAGGCCCTTTTTGGCTATGTAGGAAAGACTCAAATTATATGAGGTTTTCGTAGGATAAGTTGTCTATTCCCCTTGATCGATTCCCCTCATTGGTATTTTATCTCCATTTGGTTTATTGTGTAGGAGATTGGGTTTGGATTTTACATGTCTTTCACATGGAAAATAAAGACACATATTGAATCATCAATTTATCAGAGATAAGGGTAGGTACTTAGATCAAAAAATTAACTACATAGTCAATAAAAACATGGATACAATTAAAAAATAAATCCATAGTCTAACCTTGTCTTGCTAGTGTGGCCCTATCATGGTAAAATTTTAAATTACACTTTTAAACATCAAATAATTCTAGTGTTACTATTTTCATTTCTCATCTACATTCAAATTACATACTTATCTTAAATTTAGTCTCACCTAGGTTTTCACAATAAATTATTGTATTGTAAATTTAAGTTCTATGTATTCTATAGACCAAATTAGATAGATCAACAGTATATTTTTGTATATCATTTAATTAACAAATGAAAATAACCATATATAAATAATCACTATACCATTATTCAAATACCACTTAAAAACAATAAGGTTAATGTTTGATAGATATACGAAACTAAAAACCGCACTTAACATAATAGAATGTGCTTCACAAAAAAAAATCCACTTCATTAGGGTGTGTGAAATGTATTAAGTTCATAATTTTTTATGTAAAAAATATTATAGTTTTTTTCAATTACAATCTAAAAGTAATTAAAGGGGTGTGTGTTATTCCCTAAATTTTTTAGGATAATTCCATGACTTCATCATGAACAATGAAAATATTATTCGGATAATGGAATATCTTTTGTGAAATGCTCCACCCTTCATCTATAAAAAATAACAAAATGCATTTGAGACATTGTAGGAACATCTAGAAAATGTGCACATATTACAAATCACCATCTATAAGACACGCTTCTATTTTTGAGTATATTCATTTAGTATGACAATTGACACTATCTTATCACAACCATGAGAATCCAAGATCGACCACCTAATGTAATTTTTTATGTAGAATCTCTCTCTAACATAACATTGTTATACCACTATTGATTTGGAGGCTTTGTCTATAGTCCACTCACTCCAAAAAAAATTATAATAGTTTCTTACCACTTTATTTGTGGTTTTCATAACACATGGGGTAACACAATATCTTGTCAATAAGCCAATGTTGTAGGAATGGATTTATAGTTCGATAGTTCTATTAAAAGAATTCAATTATTTATATTTTATTCAAACTTGGAAAATATATTATGCACTAGATCATTTGAATGAATAAATACATGTTAAATCATGTTTTACATATAATAAAATATGCTAGATAAAACTATCTATAGGATCTAAATTATACATAATAATTTAACTAATATGGTAACATTTCACACTTCAGGTGTTGAATTATGTGATTGTAAGAACAATGATAAGAACCATTTATCAATTCACATAATAAATTATCAACTCATAAGTGAATAACTAAAAAATGTGGGTGTGATGTCATGTTACACCAATGTCCTATGTTGCATGAAAAGGAGGAATTTTATTTCATTATGATCATGAGGGAATCACTTGTGGCAATTATTTTAACATGGCTACTATACACATTAACATATTTACATGACTAGTGGCTAAGAATATGAAAGGATACAAAGGAGTTTACATGGAAATGTGACACATACTAAAGTATTTGGAAACTAAATAAGAGAGATTAAATTTCTTTTATCCTATTCATAACTCTAGATTCTTTACAAAATATGACCATTGATTTCGTACAACTAGTAAATTAGGTTACATGAAAAAATAAAACAATATATAATAACAATGATCGATTAATTGATAAGGTGGGAAAAATATTATCCAACTAAGGATTACACTACAATTACAATTGTACAATTCTTATGGGAAAAATCATCAACACCTATAGATACCCCCTTAGTGTCACAAGTGATTGGGTTTGTCACTTTTTGGTCATGATAGTAGGAATATTAATTAGTGAATTTATTGTTGAAAAGCATAAAACTACTTCCTAGCATACTGAATAAACAATACAATACAATAAATTAGTAATATTTTTGGCACAAATTTGACCAATATTTGTGATGAAGGGTGAAAGGTTTTTGATGATTAAGTTTTGGTAATGCTATGGGAATATATAATGACTACAAATTACTCAAAAATTATATTATATTAAAACATGTTTGGTAAATCCATAGTATTGTTGATTAAATTCATTTTACTTTCCTTGTGTATTACATGTGTTTGTCACTTATACAAAAAAAAGTCATTAGATGTGGGTCTAGGAAAACTAATGAATTTTTTGGCATGATGGATTTTTGGTACCAATAAATAAGAATAAAATGTGGAACATGACAATACCATCAATGGAAAGTTAATTTTTTCCTAAGATGAATTGTAATGCTCCATGAAAAAAATAGTTTTAATTTCAACACCTTTATGTAGATTGTTTACACTATGATTTAGATTTATGACTCCATTTTAGGCTTCCAAAACCTCCAACATTTTTTCAATATCATCACCATATAGATTTTTTAAATGTTTAGCAGGTATAATGCCCTCCAAACTAGTTTTTTTTTAAATCTTCATTAGGATACGTCTTTATAAAAATTTAAAAAAAATCATGGTTTCATCTTCTTCCTCAAATAATTTCTAGAGCTTCCTCAATAATCTATCTCCACCATCATATCCAATATTATTATTAATAAATTTTATATAATGGACAGATAATGAAAAGCTTCTAAATTATTTTATTTAGAAGAATATTTTTAAAAATATTTTTCAAGTTTTATTCACATAAATTAGTGAAATTATATACATTTTCACATGTAAGCCAATGTAAAACCAAAATTCATTATCTTCGTGATATTCAACCACCTATAGGTACAACTCCCTATCAAAGTAATTATTAACACTAATATTAACATTGATAAAATTAATAATACTTAATTATAAATTATTACTAATATAACATAAAAGATTATTTAGATCATACAACTTGAAACAATTAACAAATAGTTACCTACATATACAAATCATTGTTATTTGATTATTGACCTAGAAAACACTAAACACAACCTTTGATAAAAGTAAGTCAAAAGTTCATGGTACCAAATATCAAAGATCAAATCGAAGACTAATTTATAAATTGTTTATAATTTTAAAAATTCACACACACCAAGTGGTATCAATATATTATTTTTTCACCCTCTCCATATTATTCAAATGTTTAAATATATAAATATATTTTAGGTGCAAGTTTGAGGATCCAAGAATTTGTAAAAGTATATAGTGCATAGGGACATTATGCTTAAATCTCAAATAGTGTTGGTTTACATAGGTGTATGACCTTGTTGGAAAATTTTGGATGGTATTTTAGCCTTTATTTTATATCCAAACACCCAATGAATCATATTTTGAACGTTTCTAAATCTTGTAATTTTTTGTTGATTGACAAGTAGTTAGCATTGGCTATGTAGCTCACCTATTTTAGTTTTCAATTTTAAATTAAGTAATTTTAATATGTATTATCTCACTTTAATTCAAATTATTATATTAATTTCCATTATTTACATAATCTAAACTAATAAATATTTTTATAATGTAAAATAATTAAAAAAAAAAAAATTAAAAAAAAAAAAAAATATCTTTGAAGAATGTAATTAATTTATGCATTTGTGTTGGTTATATATTTTAGACTTAACACAAATATCATGTATGTATGTGTTTTTTTATCCTTATGATTTTTTTATTTTATGTTGTCATTTATATGTTTTAGTTTATTTATTTTATCTTTTCCAATTGTATTTGGTTGTTATTTTTATTTTCTCAATTATTTATCAATTTTTTTTTAATAAATTTGTATTTTATTAATAGTTTTATTTATATTATGGTTAGTTTTACTTGTGTATCCTTGATATTTATATATATTTTTATCATTTTCTTATTTTTTTCATGTGTTGACATGGCATGTGTTTTAGAGTTTATTTATTTTATATGATATATAATATTAAAACATTTACATGTTATATCATATGCTTCAAAAATAAAAATAATACATTTATATGCGGAAATAAGTTGTGCCTTTTATTTGAATTTTTAATATTATGCTATTGGTATTATGTTATTTATATATTATTCTAACATGAGACATTTCTTATTTGTATTATAATTTTTAATTTTAAGAATTCTAGATGGAATGCTACCATTTATGCTATACTCTTTACAATTTTTATATTTTAGGAACAATATTTATTTTCATATATTTATTGCATGGCATATATGTATTAATAAAATCATTTATAAGATACATGAATTAATGATTACATATTTTGTATTGGACATTATTGATTTCATAAATTATCTAATAAATGACGAACATAATTCCTTTCTTTTTAGGTATATGTTTCATAGTTTCATCCCACATTTCAAAATGACTAATATAATCAGTTAATTATATTCATGTAGAATACAATTATTAATTACATATTATACTCCTATAAAGTGGGTCATTTTAAAACTTTATCTAATCTATATATGTACTTAGGACATGACACATATTCCTACCATTGGATATATTCAAAACATTGTTAAGGCCTTTTCAAAAGTGCCTATAACAAAATTACAACTTCATTTTTTAGGATTGATTATAAGCTATATAATCTCACATGAGCATTATCACCTTTTTAGTTAAATTAAATATATTACTTTTGTAATATATTTAAACATATATATATATATTTTGAGATTGTCTACTTGTAATTAATCTTTCAAGATTTACAAGTATGTTGGATTTTTTTTTTTGATATTCAAGGTATAAAAAAGTTATATTTGTACCATACATGGTTTACCTTTCTATGTATGCATGTGCATAGATAAATGTTGGAAATTGTATAGAGGGTATGTGTACAAAGTTGGGGGACAATTTCTTAGACATTTTGACTAACATATACACATTATTTTAATTTAGGTTTGGAACCACAAAACTTAAATACATACATGTTATAGTGCATACATATCTTATATAGTTAAAAAAACAAATACACATTATAACATGTATGCATTCCTATCACTTTACATTAAAAAGGTATAAAAGATATATTGGTAGTTATAGATGGTTTACTAGTTGATAGTTTACTAAATTAAATGTTAAGTATAATGTTATATTTTTATAAAAATATATATAGATGTTACCTTATAATTTAATATTATTTTAGTAAATATAAAAAATTAGATTCACTCTGCAACTAATGGATTTGCTCTCACAACTTCATGCCTTATGATGTATAAGATAGTTTTTTTTTAAAAATTTAATATGGTCAATATTTAGGCATTTTCAGGGTCTCAATATTGAACTTAGGGAATTTAGGTTAAAAATTTTGTAATTAATGTCTATTTTTATATACATAGTCATTTTTAAGTTTTTGTGCCTTCTAGATTGCTTCCTAGAATTTCTAAGATTCCTAGGTTTAGAAAAATTGATGTTTCAAGACCATTCACTTTGAAATTGATCAAAATTGGTGTTATTTGAGATGCATAAGTCACATTGATGACCTTCACATATCAAATGACAACTCTATATTAATTTTAATTACTCATCATCCCTACCTCATCCCTAATCACTCTCTCATTGAACCTCTCTATCCATCATCATCCTTAATTACTATACCATCATCATTAATTAATCCCTTATTGACCCTCACTATACCTCATCATCCCTAATCACTCCTTCCTCATCTCTCATCATCCCTAATCACTCCCTCCTCATCCATATTCATCCCTAATCATTCATCCCTCATCCCTCATCACTCCCTCATTAAACCTCACCATCTATCATCATTTGTACTCACTCTTTCATCATCCCTAATCACTCAATCATTAAATCTCACCATCCCTCCTCATCCCTAATTACTACCTCATTATCCCTAATCACCATTTAATTAAACTTCATCATCCTTAATCACTCTATCCTCATCCCTCATCATCCCTAATCACTTCTTTATTGACCCTCACCATTTCTCATCATTTATAATCACTTCCTCATCATCCCTGATCACTCCCTTATTAACCCTCACCATTATTCATCATTTTTAATCACATGTTCATCATCTCTAATCACTCCTTAATTAACCCTCACCATCCCTCATCATCCATAATAACTAGTTCACCATCCCTAATCACTCCTTCCTCATCCCTCGTCACCACTAATCAATCTATTATTGGTAAGAGAAATTTTCTTCCTAATAGATAGAATAAGAAATGAAGATTTGAATCATGTTACATATGTAATAGATTTAAATACAATTAGTTATTCCCTAACCAATTAAATATATGGGCCATATCTTGATCTTGAGTATGACCTACCTACCTATCATTACTTCCCTACCTAATTGAGTATGAATTACCTGCATACTTGTACTTGAGTATGCCCTACCTACCTATCCTTTTTTTCATACCTACTTGAGTATTCTTTACCTAGTAAAATACCCAAGAAATATATTGAGATTAAATACATGTATAAAGTCCTAATGATGCAGAGGTAGTGGGAGAGGTAACCCAGTACAGCATTATCGAATTTTAAACCCAACTAGTCATAATGACTTTCTTGATTTGGCCTTCAAATTTCCATGTATAGTTTAACGTTTCTCTTGACTCTTGGATTATATAGTTGTTTTGACATAAGTATATGTTTATTATAATATTATAATCAATTATTTATGGTTATAAAATGTCTCATATGACTCATAACTCTTAATCTATCTCATACAAGTCATTCCCTTCACAAACTCTTTCATATACTTTTACTTGCTTTTCCACTAGGTAACCTTATTGTGTTCCAAGGGCCAACTATTGGATAAGGCATTAAGACTTAAATTTAAAAACATTAATGACCTATGATTGTCATATCATAATTTATCCAATTATTTTCAATTAATCAAACCTAATTCATCACTCATTTCCACTTGTTAAGCTCTTTGTGTCTTTATAAGGTGTGTATCTCTTTTTCAAAGGTTTTCAATCGATTCACCAAATTTAGACACTATTTTAAAAAATTATTAAATTTTATAAGAATATTTTATCCCCATATATATTTTTTCAAAGTTTCATGACTTAACTCTTCTTTTATCTATCACTGCCTTTGTAAATCAACCCTCTTTTAGGCCTAATTAGCACTATTTCCACTCCACAATCCTCAAATCCATATTATATGATCTATTTTCAACCCCAAAACAATTTATTATTTATTTAAACCTAAAATAATTTATTTAAAAAATAAAAAAATAAAAAAATTAAAGGGTTCAAACTCTTATAATCCACAAAACCCTAGTTTTAGGGTTTTCCTAGCCAACATCACAGGGTCGTGGGCATTAAAAATTCAATATCTTAAGTTTTATAACATTTCAAAGGAAAAAATCACCTTAAAAATTTATTTTTTTATATACTATATCTTTTATAATATTTATAAATATTTATTCAATTCATTAAGGGCTTGAATACTATAAAACTCAGTCATAAATGTACTCTTTTTACTAACTATGCAAGGTTTTCATGGCCAAAACTATTTAAAATGATTTTTAAGATTAACCAGGGATGTTATAAATGTTTATATAACCTTAAAATTTTTGAGACTAAACTGAAACATCTATACCCACCATCGATTTGTTCATTTCACTCCTCTTATTCCCTAACTGTGCACACATGGGTAACATCTTATGCCAAAACAGGGGTTTGAGCATTCATAAGTTTAAATTACTCCTTATTAAGTCTTACAAAGTTAAAAATAACTTTATAAAACTTTTACCAACAAAACAAAACTACTAGAGACAATATCATACACTTTTATATGAAGAAATCATATCTTCCTTACTTTGATTGTGCTCCACATAGTAACTTGTAGACATGTTTGTAGCAACATAGGTAATTAGATGAAATTAAAACATATTACATTTATTTAAGGGTTTAAAAGTTTCATTATCTAATGGAATCCCCTTTATAGATACAAATATCAATGAAACTTTAATAAGATCAAGAGATAGTCCTCAACCTCCCTTACTAGGTGATTGTGCACTCAAACAAGATACATGATAGAAATGTTTATCCTTGAGTTTCCTTTAATTTTAAACACTTGTATATCCACTAAATATGTCTATATATATTTTATCACATTAAATTTAAATCTAAAATGAGGGTTATTATTTATATACTTAATAAAATTATTCAACCTACATTATTTTGATTGTAATTTTCCATCTTCCCCAAATTTGCAGACACATGCACATAGTGTTACATATATAATTTTAATGATGAAATGAAAAAAGTGTGAATATACAATAATTTCATTAAATTTAATGGAAAGCAATTACATTAATCATTTATCTTATTAATTGAATCAATAATCATATAAAAATAATCCATCAATGGATTCATTTATCTTTCTTGAGGATTCATAAATATTTTATCATTCTCAGACCTTCCTCTCCTTCTATATAGATATATATCTCATATCATCTCTTTTTCTACACCATTAAACCTCAATACGATGTATTTTTCCTCCATTTCAATGTAAGATTTTGGTTGGTGGTTATGTCAACCTACTTTCCATAACTACCTCAATATACCAAGATGATTTTCAATTGTACAATTGACTTATCTTAAAATATAAAAATAAAATGTATTCAAAAATTTTGTTTCATGACTTGAATAGACCCCTAAACCAAATTTTCTCATCCAAACACTTCAAACATAGAAAATGACCCTCTTAGACTCTTGTTAACATTTGAATTTTTAAATTCCTTGTTTTAGAGGGAAAATAACTAGAGATCATTTAACACATCTCAAAGACATAAAATTTATTATAAGACATAAAATATACCTTAAAAGGTCCCATACACACTTTTAAATCCAACTTTGACCATTTTTTACTATAGCTCAAAAATGGTGTTTGTTTTAACTTGATCCTCCTGTACATACTCCCCAAGATGGAGAAAACTTGATCCTCCAAATTTATTTAGTGTCTTATAATTTATTTTATAAGGGTATTTCACATTCACATTATTTTTATTATACATTCCTTTCTCCTTATTTTTTGCCAAAATCTTGCATTTCTTCCTTGTATCTATGTCTAGCTTTTTACTCCATACATATTCCATCTCTATGAATTGTTCCAACTACTTTATCTCCTTATTTATTTTATGTTCCATGTTTTACAAGTCACTTTGGTCTCCATAATACTCATATATAATCAAATTTTACCTATTCCTCTTTCTTATGCTTATTTATTGACCTTCTCCTCCATTATTTCCTCTTGATGCGTTTATGCTTAGTGTGGTTTATTCCTTATCCATGATTTCATCTTCTCCCTTAGGCTATATTTTCTTCTCATGCATGTTAATATATATCCTATGTTAATCTATACATTATTTTACTACCTCTTCTTCAAAATTCTTAACATTTTGATGCCTTTTCCTATCACCTTGTTCATTATGAAAGAACAACGTCTCATTCCTTTCTTCATCACCATAGTACATTATGATTTTACCAATATTTGAATTTACATACTAATTTTCATCAATTATTAACTCATATTTATCTTTTAAAATTTAATATGTCACCTTTTTTTCATTTTCATACTTCATTTGCTTGCTTTCTTTCATAATTGTGTGCACAACATTTTGTGCCTTCCTTTGTTTCTCCTCTCTTAATAATTTTTGGAGTTCATCCTTGAAAATTACCCAATTAAAATCAACTATTTTTAGCCCACTATATGGATTGAACATGTGATCTAAAATATCCAACTCTTATTACAATTTGGAATCATCTATGTCTACACAATCCTCTTCAAACTCTGGTTCACACTATTCTTCACTTTCTTGGGTAACTTATGATTTGTCTTATCCTTCAACTCCCTCATTTATGAGATTTATACAAACATATTCATGATACATACCTTAATTTTCAATCACTCTTTTGGGTGATTCATTCTCCTCTTGCCTTGCTACATACTAATTCCTCAATGCCATTATTTTCATGTACAATAGATCTTCATCATTGGGGTCAAATCCAAATGAGTCATCATACATAAAAAATTGAAGATAAATATTACAAATAATTATATAATATGCACTCATATGGCTGTAACACCATCTCCTTTACTTTATTTTTGGTATTACCATATTCTTCAATCTTCATGCTTGTTTGGAATACACTTGCAATATAATCTTATTTGCTCTTTTAATGTTATTTGTCACCCATTTGTTTCCTTGTACCTTATTTGTATTCCAAATTCATCTATTTTCATCTATTTAATGCTTCCATACCTTTTTATATATACCATGCCAACTTGATATACTTTCCTTTTATATTTTGATTTGACACTTCTGTTTGTTTTCCACCTATGTCTTTTCCTTGTTTGACTTTGCGTTTAAGGTTCATTTAATTTTTATCATCAAGATTTTGTTTCAGCCACTTAGGGCATACATATCCATACCCTTGTTCTCTTATTTAGGTCTAAAATTTATCCTTTTTTATCTCAATATGCATATTAGCATTTTCTCCATCACATATGCAATCAAAATCAATGTTCAAACATTCATTTAACTCCAAATGCAACTATTTCAATATTATCCCTTCTTTTATATCTTCCTAGGTGATATTCATGTCTTCTTGGTGAACCATCTCATTTGTTTCAAATACTATACATATAAATTCATTAAATTTTTCCTCATTCTCTTCATCTTCAACTTGTGTAATGCTCTCAATCTTCAACACTTGGTCTTCTTCAAGAGACTCTCTTTCTTTGTCATCCTCTTGCCACTTGATGGGTGATGTGTTTCACCCATCCTTCATCAAATTTGAGGCCTCATTCTTGGCCTTCTCAAAAAAATTCTTCATTCCTACATACACAAACTTAAAATAAATGTTAACATACAAAATGAGAGACCACATAGTCTCTTTCAATATCTTTGGCATTGACATCCTCAATATCTTCTTTTCTTCACCCTCATGTGCTCTTCTTGGAACTTATATCTTATTATTATTATCATAAATGATAACTCCCTTCTAAATCTATCTATATTTTTTCTCAATTGGAAACATATCTCTCATCATGCCTCTTTGGGCTATTCTCTCTTTCATCTTCTCATTCTTTAAGACACTCTTCTTGTGACTTATTTTGTTCAAAAATGAATCTAGTGGCCACTTTACCTTTATTATCACATTCCATCCTATCCATTGGATTTTATTTTCTCTTATGATCTTCATCATGAGTAGTGTTCTCTTTATACCTTTACACAATTCTCTTCTTATGTCTTCTACTTCCCTCTCTATATCCATCTTCTCCATTCCTCTTTATTTTCTAGTCTAATATAAACCTTCCTCTTAGTAAAATTATCAATATTGCCTCTTATACCTATATTTGGACTTTCATATTGTTTTATTCCTCTATATACAATTTCTTATTAACCCCCTTGACTCTCTTTTGTATTATTTACTTCCTCTTTTCTCTCTTCGAGCTCCAAAGCTCTCTTTTTAACCTATCTTTTCTAGTCTTTTCTTGACTAGATTCTTGTCCTTATCATGGGAATTTTGGGATATTATTTATATATCCTAAATATTATATACCTATATAATAACCAAAATGGATCACACCTATAACATCCTCTTATCCCTTATTACCATGTAAGTGTCTTATCTCATGCATACCTCATAGCATATCTTGCCTATCAAATCAACAACTTAGAATAATAAAAAATGAATAAAACCAAGATATTACCTTTGTATAATAATAAATTATTAATATTCAATGTAATAATTAACCCAATACATCATTATATAATTCTAAACCCAACTAGTCATAATGACTTGCTTGATTTGGCCTTTAAATTTTCATGTATAGTTCATCCTTTATCATTGACTCTTGGACTTTATAGTTTATTTAACGTAATTACCTATTTATTTTAAAATTAAATTAACTTATTTATGGTTATAAACTATATAAAATGAGCTAGAACTCATAATCTATCTCATACAATTCATTCCCTTCACAAACTCTTTCATATGCTTTTACTTGCTTTTTCACTTGGTAACTTTCTTGGGTTCCAAGGGCCAAATTTTGGAAGAATTAAATTAAAAAACATGAATGACATAATATTTTCATATCACACTTTATCCAATTATTTTAAAGTCATCAAACCCAATTCATCACTCATTTCCACTTGCCAAGATCTTTGTGGTCTTATAAGGCTTGTAGCCCTTTTTTAGAGGTTTTCAATTGATTAACAAAATTTAAATGTTATTTTAAAAAATTATTCACTCTCATAATATTATTTTATCCACCTTTATATTTTTAAAAATTTTCATGACTTAACTCTTCTTCCAGCTATCACTCCCTTTATAAATCAACCCTCTTTTAGGCCTAATTAGCCCTATTTCCATTCTGTAGTCCTTAAATCCATATTTTATGAAATAATTTCAACCCAAAACCAACTTATTATTTTGTGTAACCTAAAATAATGAATTTAAAAACAATTTCATAATTTTTAAAAGATTCAAACTCCTAGAATCCACAAAAACCCTAGTTCTAGGGTTTTATTAGCCTGCATAGGGCCATGGACATTAAAAATTCAATATCTTGAGTTATATAGCATTTTAAAGGAAAAAATCACACACACACACACACCCACACACACACACACACACACACATACACACACACACACACATGTATTAAATCTTATAAAATAGTTATTAAGATTGATTCAATGATTAAGGGCTTCAAAACCACAAAACATAGTCATAAATGCATTCCTTTTACTGATTATGCAAGGATTCCATGGCTAAAAATCTTTTAAATGATTAATGAGATTCATATAGTATGTTATAAAGGTTCATAAAACCTTAAAAATTATTATACTAAAATAAAATAACCTATAATCACCATCCATTTGTTCTTTTCACTCCTCTTATTCTTTTACTGTGCACAGAGGGGTAACATCTTATGCCAAAATAGGGGTTTGTGCATTCATAAGTTTCAAGGACTCATTATTAAGTCCTAAAAAACATTAAAATCCTTCTTAAACTTGTTACCAACCAAAAAACACCACTACATACAATATCATACACTTTTATATGAAGAAAGCATATCTTCCTTACTTTGACTATGCTCCATTTAGTAACCTATAGGCCTATTGGCAAAAACATAGGTAAATATACCAACTTCAAACCTATTAAATGTATTTAAGGATTTAAAATTTTCATTATCTAATTAAATCCCATTTCTATATCAATTATGTCAATGACAACTTTAATAGGTTCAAGAGATAGTCCTCAACCTCCCTTTCTAGGCGAATGTGAACTCAAACGGGATACATGATAAAAGATTTTATCCTTGAGTTACCTTTACTTGAAAATAGTTTTATAGCCAATAATTACGTATGTAGAGAGATTATAATGTTTGATGGAAATACCAAATGAGGGTTATTATTTATACACTTAAGATAATTTTTCAACCCACTTTCTTTTGACTATAATTTTTCATCTTCTCCAAATCTGTAGAGACATGCACACAGTCTTATGCATATCTACATATATATTTTTAAGTTTAAACTAAAAAAATAATGAATATAAAAGGATTATTTCGTGAACTTGAATGGGAAACAATTAAATTAATCACTTATCTTATTCATTGAATCAACATTCATACAAAAATAATCCATCAATGGACTCATTCATCTTTTTTGAGGATTCTTGAATATATTCTCATTATCAGACCTTCCTATCCTTATTATGGAGATATCTCTCATAAAATATCTCTTTATACACCATTTAACCTTAATACAATGTATTTTTCATCCACTTTAATGTTGGCTTTTGGTTGGTGGTTATACCAACCTACTTTCCATAACTACCCTAATGTACCAAGATGATTTTCACTTGTACAATTGAATTGCCTTAATATATAAACATGAAATGTATTAAAAACCTTTGTCTCATGAATCTAATAAAACCATAAACTAATTTTTTGATCTAAACACTTCAAACATACAAAAGGATCCTCATAGACTCTTGTCAACATTTGAAATTTCAAATTACTTGTAATAAAGAGAAAATAACTAGAGACCATTTAACACATATTGAAGACCTCAAATGGATTTTAAGACATAAAATAGACCTTAAAATGTCCCATACACACTTTGACACTCAAATTTTACATATTTTGACCATTTCTTACTATAACTTAAAAATGGGGTTCATTTTAGCTTGGTGTTCCTACATCACCTAACGATATCTTTAATATTTCATGCCTAACTAAATAATCAATTAAATACCCTAGGAAATTGTTGAAATGATAGGGTTAATTCTAAATTTTTGAGAGAAATATGTGACTAGGGATAATCATCATGTCTCATCTATTATGTCTGATTGGCAGGCTCCCCATCCTCATCCCTATCTAGATGAAGGAAAGGTGTGAAAAGGAGAAGGAAAGGGCCCAATTAATAATATTATATTATATAAGTAATAATAGTGAAGGTGACCTTGTGTGTGTGTGTGTGTGTGTGTGTGTGTGTGTGTGTGTCTCTGTGTGTGTGTGTGTGTGCACGTGTGCATGTGCGTGTGTGTGTGCGTGTGCATGTGTGTGTGTGTGTGTGTGTGTGTGTGTGTGTGTGTGTGTGTGTGTGTGTGTGTGTGTGTGTGTGTGTGTGTGTGTGTGTGTGAGAGAGAGAGAGAGAGAGAGAGAGATAAAACAAAAGGTCCTTAATAACATTTACCTCTATGGTTATAGAATTTATATTATAAGACTATGTAATCTATATCAATCATTTTTTTTATGTTTTCATACTTTTTAGATTACTTGATGTCATTTATAGGAGTCTCTAATTAGTCAAAATTGAATATTAAAAACCATTCACCTTGAATTCAATCCAAGGTAGCATAATTGGGGTATCATATGGCACACTGATGATAAGTGCACATCAAATGATGACTTCGTGTTAATTTCATTTGATCATCATCCCCCCTCATATACCTAATCACTTCCTCCTTATCCTTTATCACCCAAAATCACTTTATCCTCATTTTTCATTTTCCCTAATCAATCCCTCATTGACCATCACCACCCTTCATCATTTTTAATCATTACTTCATCATATTTCCTCATGCTTATCACCCCATCCTCATCCATCATCATCCATAATCACTCCCTCATTGATCCTATTGAATTATTAGATTACACTTTGGACTATGTGTAGTCCAAAGGCCTTGCTTGTTGATAACCAATAGTTAAGAAAATACAACCAATAGTTGATTAAAACACATGTAGAACTATACTCAATTTCATAAGCATGCATCATATTTTATCACTGATTAAGAGAGGGTACAATCATGAAAATAATAACAAACCAAATCATCAAAGATAATTAATCAAGTGATACCAGTTAAGGTTGTCAACTTCCATATGTCTTAGGGTCACTACACTATTGCCTACACATTATTTTTAGGTTTGCAAGTTATCCAATTTAGTAAGCATGAATACCACTATCTTAATGAGGAGTAAGGATAATTTTTATGACCAACTCCATTATGTATCATCTAATATATAGTTGCCAGCCCATAAATGTTTCTATGTAGATGATATCATATTTTCAAATAGCCAATGCATTTGTAAATGATAAGAGGAGGGAATTAATGTAATGATAAGCTCATTATAGCTAAGTATACATATTCTTTTAACATTGATTATTCAATAAAACTATTAGATTTAATGGAAACATATTTAGTCCATGCAAATTTCACTTATACTTAATTATTTTCAATCCATGCATTTACTTGGTAATTATCAAGAGAAATAACAATTGGTTCTTTAAACTTTACTAAAACCAGAATTTAATTAAAGAAGAAACCCAAATTCATGCAACATCTTTCCAAGGCATGATCAAACATGCTTGAGTAATATTGTTTACAACATGAACATGTATATAATATGCATGCATAACAATAATTTTCAATGCACACAAGAATAGAAAGAGTATAAGCATCAATATATTCCACATGAATTGACTATATAAAACACATATAAGCATCAAATATTCCTCTCAAAAAGAATTTATAACTAAGTATCAAATGAGTGGATCCTAAATAAAATGTTCCATTTAAGAAACTCTTTCAAAAAAAATGTCTGAACATGTCATGACACAACAACATGCATTCATTTCTATCCAACAGGAAGGAAAACCATACACACACTCAGCCCTTAAGAATGAAGTCCAACATATGCATACAGTAAACCATCATTTCATTTGTATAAGCATCAAGCATGAAACAATACATCAATGAGAAAATTATATTTCATAATAAAAGTAATTTAAGATAACTTTCCTCATATACAAGTTGACAATTCATTCTTGAATTTGAATTCAACTTATTGATATACTAGGCAGCCCTTACTTTAAAATTAAAGTTAGAATTGTATTAATTCCAGAAATGTAACTAATATTGAAACTTGAAGAAGGAAATCAACAAATAATAGATTAATTAACAATAAATGTGCATACCTTTAGACACATCCTTATGAGTCAAAGGTATGAAATAATAATTCCATTCATTCTTCCATCATATGCTAAAGTCAAAATTTAACTAAGTTTTTTTATGTATTCCGTATACAAGTTGAAAAATCTAAAAATAAAATCTCTATATACTCATGTTATCTCATGAGTTAGACAACATGTCAAGAGAATCCTGTGTGTGTGTGTGTGTGTGTGTGTGTGTGTGTGTGTGTGTGTGTGTGTCTATCTATATGTATATGTATATATGTATATATATATATATATATATATGTATATATATATGTATATATATATATATATATATATATGTATATATGTATATATATATATATGTACATATATGTGTATATATATATGTATGTATATATATATATATGTATGTATATATATATATGTATGTATATATATATAAATATATATATGTATATATATGTATGTATATGTATATATATATATACATATACATACATACATACATATATATATATATATATACACACATATATATATATACACACACACATATATATACATATATACATATATATATACATATATATATATATATCTATATGTACATATATATCTATATATATATATATATATGTATATATATATATATATATATACATATATATGTACATATAGATATATATATGTATATATATATATATGTATATATATATGTATATATGTATATATATGTATATATATATATGTGTGTGTGTGTGTGTGTATATATATATTTACATATATATCTATATATATATATATATATATATATATGTATATATATATATATATATATGTGTGTGTGTGTGTGTATATATATATGTATATACGTATGTATGATACATACATACACACACACACACACACACACACACACACACACACACACACAGATATACTAAAAGTAAATAGGGTATCCCTTCAAGTCAAGATTCTATTTTATTAACAATTCAAACTAGGATATTTAAGTTTCATAAAACACCAAGAATAAATGATGTATTTGCATAAGCAAATCCCTAATCAGATTTACCATATAATACTATCAAAAACTAGACAAATGTTCTATAAAACTTAACAAAGTGATTACTAGTACACTACCAATAATAATGCAATATACTAATATTCAAACAGTAGTAATGATCATCTAAACATCCCAAGATAAAAAACCAAGTACATATAAGTGATTAAATTTAGAAATGCAAGTGAACTTCATCATCTTACCATGTCCCAACATTATAATCTCTTTAATTATTTTCCTCACATGATTCATTTTCAAATACAAGTTTACCATACCATAAATTCCATATATAACAAAAGTAATATCAAAATGAAATTAGATTATAAATGCACTTATGGATCATACTATACGAAAGTAATAAACAACTACGTTAAGAAGCATATAAACAAAATTTTATAAAATATTACCATTTACATCATGCCTATCCTCAAGATCATTTAGGGGTGAAATAAACATGAATCCAAATTAGACAAACCCTCCCAACCATCCCTATGATCTCAACCATTAGTGGCACTTCCCAACCCATCCATCACCTAGATGGTGGTTTTGACAATTGGAGTTAGGAAGGGATTCTAAGAAATTTGGGTATCCCAATCCATTGGATGACTCAACACAACATTAAATATAAAATAGGTAGTTGACTAATGAAAACATAACCCCAAGATGAGATAAAAATAACTAAGTAATGATATTTCTATAAATTGGGAGGGGGGATAATACACTCTAGGCTATTCAAAGGTCATAACTATGGATTTATAAACCAAATGCATGTCCATAATTTTATGTAATATTAGACATGGAAAAACTCTAAGCATATGGTCAGCATTAAAAATCCTAGCTACAAATCCATATCCCATGATCATAAGCACATAGATTTAACTTAGCTCTATTAAGCCTAGTCAAGAACTATTACTCCATAATAACAAAATTCTTACAATCATTTAATACAATAAGAACTAAAATTATAACCCAATAAAAATATACTTATCAAAATGACATAGTCCAAAAATAATCATTCATTTACAATAGTGAACTCATAAGACTAATCAACACATTCAACATGACTTCCGAGCGTACACCATATTTTTCACAATGGAAAACTAATGATTCGAGAAACTATTCAAAGTGTGGAAATCAATTTAAAGGTCAATAATTGGTATAATGGATTTGTGGGATCATAATAAGATATCAAAACCTTATATATCCTTGAATCAAAATTGGGTTTAAATTATTTCACATAAAGTAACAACCTCCATAATAATTTTATATGAAGATGAAACTTTTGCTATAAGTTAATAAATTATAGTAGGGATTTACCCATAATCCAACACATTTAAGAGTTTAATAGATATATATATAAAACCAATTTAAAACTTAAAACTATAGTCATTTAAATGATTCACCCTAATCTTTGAGAAAAATAGATAACCCCTTTTTTTTATTGGAATAATAGACAAACCCAAATCAATTTTCAGCTACAAATATAAAATTTTGAAACAATTTTATCCTAACAATAAAATGACCTAAATCAGTTTTCAAACCCACAAATCATTTATCAACCCCATATAAAAATTTAACCAAGATTATATAGTGGGAATTAGGTTTTTAAAGTAATTTAAAAGAAGAAAATAGTCAGGCTGAATTATTTAACAACTATAGTTTGTTATTTCCCACCTAGAAAGTACCATTACCCAAAATAATATATACAAACATGGTTTTAAAACAATAAAAAAAAAGATACACATACATAACCATATTACTATCATAAAATATATATATATATATATATTCATACCCGAAAATGCAAGTTGATTTGTTAAAAACATGAGTTTGTAGGATAAAAGCCTAGGTCTTTTAATGTTGTGATAAATTGTTGCTCCTATTGGGTCACCCTTACTTAGACTCCCTTGCCTTAGTGCCCCTATTTTATTTTCTTTCTCACACATTAGTATCCATCCTCAGTTTTTTGAATCCCAACCCATTCTTCATAGGGTAATAATAGATCAACTAACAAAATGTAATACAAAAATTAGAGGGTGAAAACAAAGTTTGAGCCAACATTAGATCTTCCATTAAATAAGAAATATAGTCTCCTTCATACATTAATATTTATTTATAAAACCAATTATATGGAGCATTATATCATTGCTTGTGGTTAAGGGTATAATATAAAGTTTCCTTTGGTTTTAACTTCATTTTCTACATACACATTCAAAGAATACCCAAGTCTTTGATTTTTTCTTCCCATGACTAGGTCTCCTCTCTTCTGCCCTACTTCATTCACTCCCTATCCATCCAATATTTGATCTTAAATTTTAAGAGGGAAACATAATTTCCTTCATATATTTACTATTTTTTTCCTAACCTCAATATACATAATGCATTCCAATATTGACTACTAATTAAGGGATGCAATACAATGTTTGCTACATTTTAAATTTTTTTACAATATAATGTTTAAATAACACCCCACTAACTCCCCTCCTTGTTGACTAATGAGAGATCCAAAAAAAATGAAAATGAAAAACCCAAAAAAAAACATCAATTTTGATCCAATCATTTAATCTTGAATGAAAGAGGGAAAAAACCCATCTCCTTTAAAATAAAAAATCCCTTTTTATAAAACTATAAATATATACACTCATATAATTTTTTTTATTTTTTGATGTGTGCCTCTTTTCTTCACCCACATTCACAAATAATTCCCTCTATATCAAAATATTCTACCCATCCTAACTCCCTTCCCTACATGATAACCACTCCTCTCCATACCCATTGAATTTTGGCATGGGCATTGAATGCCCAAGATTAAAAAAATCCTCCACAAGCCATCAATCCTCATTCCAAATACCCAATGTTCTAATTGTAATAAATGCAACAATAAAAAATATTAGGTCCACAAAATCTAATATGATAAAAAAATATAAGATTTAAATATCACATGGTTTGAACCATCTAATTAAATATCAAGTGGTCAGCTCTAAATTCCAAGAGGGGTCATAGGGAGGTTTAAGTCCACCTAGGATGTCCAATTCACCCTGCAAGGTTGATTCAAGCAATTTCATAGATGGTGACAAGTTCATGAACTCTCTCTCTCTCTCTCTCTCTCTCTCTCTCTCTCTCTCTCTCTCTCTATATATATATATATATATATATATATATATATATATATATATATATATATATATATATATATATATATATATATATATATATATATATATATATATAGAGAGAGAGAGAGAGAGAGGAGTTTAATCAAGTAAAACAAAACTAATGAACAAGAAATCGATACATGATAACTAAATAGTAGCATGACCAAGGCATGAGCTTATAATGTGACTACACTAATGAAGATTACATTATTGTCCAATGGAAAGAGATGAAACCAAAAATATGTATATGTATCAAAATTATTTTATGTCTCAAGAATTGCTTTGTCATCACAAGTGTCGGCATCCACCCTAGCTCACATCGGTTACATACAACCATTGATTATACATTAGTAGTACCTAATTGATAATAAATAATGTGATATAGTACTATAATAAAAATATTAATTACATCAACTATTCCATATATCATCAAGTGAAATAAATTAAACATAACATATCCATCAACATGTAGTGAATATGTCAATGTATAAAAATCCATCAATACTATATATCTAGACAAAAGTAAAGGAAAAGGCAGCTATACATGTGATAATAACAGTGATCAAGAAATCATATATGTATCAAGATAAAATAAATCCAAATATAAGTAGTATATGTATATCAAGATAAAATAAGCCACTGTAAACATCAACCATGATATGCCTTAATCATAATAGTCAACTGAGATATCTCATAATGTAACCAATTAAAATAGGACCAGCACCAACAATCACCTATTGAGTGTTATCAAGACATGTTAAACATGATATAATCAATGTCTATATATGTCTACTAGGTTGGGTTGTGACATCTTCCCCTCCTTAAATAGGAGCCATCTACGAGGCTATCAATAGTCAAGAACAAAATTCTTTGACAAAGTCTAACTAAACCAATCCATATTGCTTCATAATCTCTCCACCCATTATAGGGTGGTAATGCCCTAGATTTTTATCATTATCATTCCTCTCTACTATCCTAAAGATAACCAAATTATCCAATTAATTAGGACAAGCAATAGTCTCCTTCCCATATTAATGTGTCCTTCATGACACTGAAATGGAAAAGCAACACTATCACAATACAAAATTCCATTAAGTCTCCTCACTTGGTTAGAACTCTTCCACTCTCATTCATTAAAAATCCATCAACAACATTAAATTTTTTAAAAACTAGCCACAATAGGTTCATAAAACCAAATTTACCTTGTTAATTAACATAAATACATATCAAAAACTAGAAATGCTTTCCATATAACACTATAGTTATTAATAACTCCAACTATTTTATGAAGGAAATTAATTAAACATAATCGAGAAATAATGTATTAAATATAACAACTTACACTTGCCTTAAAATACTTTCCAATAAAAGTGATATAGGTACTTCCAAGTAAGGAACACAATCAAAGAATAACAATTCAAAATCACTGGTGTCAACACACATAGACCTAAAACATGAGGTCAATAATATAATCATCTAAATACCACTTGGATTACAACTAGAATCTTAATTAAGACTAGAATATACCACTAAAACATTATGATAAAAGCATAATACAAAGAGAGTTTGTTGTATAATGTCATATCATAATGGTAGTAATCCATACTATTATGGTTACTCTAATACATCATCAACCATTTAGGGGTTAGTAGATCATCCCACACTAACCATATTGAACATTAGAGAAGCCATACTAGGCATGACATGCAACCTTGAGGGTTATAACATGTTCTCTAGTGCACACATGAGATTGAACCATAGTCTAAGGATGTCAAATCCCACCATATAAAATTAACCATCTAAGAGCACAACCCAACATTCATCACTCTATCCAAGAGTTAAGTGGGTACCTAGGATTTTAAACACCTCCTAATAAAGGCTTAGTGATACTCTATCAGAGCATAAAACCAACATGTATTCTAGTTATGCTTATAAAACAAAACAAAAATATTCATCCCAAAATATTTAAAATAAGTATAAAAATAATACCTTAATGAAAGGATGGTCTCACCTACAGGCCAACACATCCATGCATTTTAGTAAGTACCACCTTGTTGATTTTTCATAAATGTCCAAATTTGAAGACTAGTTAGTGCTTGACAATGGTATATAATTATAAAATTCATAAATGTTGCTTTTACCACAACCACCAAGAGGAATTTAAATAAATGTTAGATATATAAAATGACCATTATGCACTAATATTTCATGGCTAGCTCGTGGCACATGTGGTGCACACTCTGAGTGAATTAGGTAGATACTTTTATAAAGGGGTAAAGTGGATTTTCATTTGATGATAGATTCTAATTCTTGGCTCATACTGGGTCAAAATCTTTATTTATGTAGTGCTTCTCTACCATCAAGTTCATACTAGCACCAATACTCAATACTAGAGTAGTGATGTCGGATTACACCATAAAACACAACATTATACCTTGGCATATTTTAAATCACTAGGAGTTGGTTTAGTAGGGAAATACGTCACATGAGTTGCTTATGGTCACATTACCACAAAATGCTCATACAACAATCTCAAAAACATAAAGCAAAAAATGGTTCACATGGTTAATTTTGGAAATAGGGGACTCCCTTACACAGTTATTAATCATCATTCTCATGTTTTGTAGTTAAAAACATACATACAGGTGTATATAATGTTCATACAATAATGTTGACATAAATACAAGTACATGAAAGTCCACAAGGTCAATAACATAAACATAATATAGTTAAGATAAATCTATATGATTTAGAAAAATAAATGAAAAGTAATAGTTGAACATCATATAACAATTTATTATAAAAGGAGAATCCACATAAAAATAAGTCACACATACATCACTTAGGTGTTCAAATAACTATGCCAAGGTACTTTCACATCATAACAATTAACAAACATGACATGAATCACAACGGTCCATAATTCCCATTGATCATCTGATGTCTAAATGCCATCCAAATGACACCAAATATATATCATATAATACACATAATCAATCATATAGATCTCAAATTATGGTCACCTTTCTTTTAAGAAGGCTGTGTTCCAATAAGGACTATAAAATATATCTCCATGAGTTTATAAAAAAATTATGAAAAGTCTTTACACATCATGGATATATGGCTCATGATAATAGATATCAATAAGAGATCCTCAAAACTCTCTATCTTTCCTAAGCAAGTCAATCACACTCATTCCATTAAGCTCTGCATGCTTAATATGCACCCTTGGACCTCTTAAGATATTATACCTTGTCATCATTGGATAACTCATCTATGTAAGATATCAATGGCTTCTAATGCCCTATCTCATGATTTTAACAACAAGATTATATCACTATTCTTCCACTTGATATAATCCAACATGTCAAAGGTTAAATGTTGATTCCTAATTTGATGCGACATAACTTCTTGGGAAAGGCTGGACTTATCCAAGGCATAAGGTGAATACTAAAACGCTACTATGGGAATTATAATTTCAACAATCAATAAGTTTAATTAAACTCATAATAAACATCTTAATGGATGTAGAACATATCTATATCATAATAGACATCCCATGAGAATAAAAAACATAGCCAAGTTTTTAAATAGGCATCCCCATGGATGCATAACTTAGCTAGAATCAAAACAAAAATCCCTATGAATGTAGAACATATCCATTGTTTTCATAACAAACTCATGGCAATAAACCAATTCATAATCAAATAACCATCACAAATATAATCATATTCATGACTAAAACAACATCAAAGATAAAAAATAAGGAATAAACATCCCCACACATTTATTTACTTTCATCCCTTTAGAGTTATAAAGTCGCATATATATATATATATATATATATATATATATATATATATATATATATATATATATATATATATATATATATAAAACTCATGAGAGACCAAATTCATAAATAAGATCAAGCTCTTAATTTAGCTCAAGAGGCTCCCTCTCCAGCAAATATCCCAATCCTTACTGGTTCACCCAAGTAAATCAAATACTCTCACCCAGTACAACCCTATAGATTTAAGTCTAACATTTAGTCTTCCTAAGGTCATAATGTTATAATAATATAATGATAACTTACCCATACAAGTCAATAATACATACCAAACATCATTATCTCAATTGTAAGGGTAAAGTGGTTATCACTAGTCCTCCATCAACTTTCTCATACAAGTTAATAGTTGATAGGTGATGCTTACCCCAATACGAACTAATGAGGGAAGGGTTGACCGAAACAAAGCTAAGGGTAAGCATCACAAACTCATTACAAAAATTTACTAATTTCTACACACCCACACACACACATACACATTCTATAATACAAGAACTTTCAATACATAAGGGTTGCATAAGCAAAGCACTATTTAATTTATCCAAGAGGCTAAATGCCTTTATAAATGTCACAACATAGCCTTCTCAATGCAAATAAGACATATATGAGTCCATACAAGGAATATAATTTCAGCCATGGTTTAGTATGCACACAATCATACAAGGTTCCAATTCAATCTTAGTAAGACAACAAAGACATACATGTGTCATTCATCTATCATAAGATATACACATATATGCTGGTAAAATAAATCTCTATAAGGATATGTACAGTTATAATAGGAATATTTATAGCCACCTAAAGTATATTATGCAAACATAACACTTTATAAGGGTATGCACAATCACATAAAAGATCAACTAGATTTTCAAGTATATGTTAAAAGTCAGGGCAATGCGTCAAAACTCATCCAAAACCTTTAAAGTAAAAGATATGATACTAGATGAAATAAACCCCAAAAAAATTTAGAATTACATTATTAGAGTACACTCAGACTTAGAGGTGTCTTGGAAAGATAAAAGGTTATTACACTCTTAGATACTAGTGCCACGCACAACTTTATTGATGCACACTTCATGGAGAGGCATGGGCTCACCACTGAGGGGTTTGAGGGACTAAAAGTTAAGGTGGTTGATGGATATACTCTTTGATGTGACAAGATGGTACGTGATCTACTTTTACACCTAAACAATTATGAGTTTAAGGCAGATTATCATGTACTCAACATGGGTGACACGGACATAGTGCTTGGGATGCAGTGGCTACATTCATTTGAGGATATTACCCTAAGACTTAAGGATATGGAGATACGGTTCAAGGTAGATGGTAGAACACATGTGATGAAGGCTATTCGTAATAGTGATGTTAGGACTATTACACTTAAGAGGATGGAGAGGCTAGCCAGGCATACTGATATAGAGTGGGAAACTATTTGTACCTTGATGCCTACACATGAAGAAAAACACTTGAGAATTAAATATGAGAAGACATACATCAAGATTCCACCAGGAAGACTACCAGATAGAGGCATTGAGCATATTATTGAATTAGAG
Source organism: Torreya grandis (assembly GCA_037957365.1). Lineage (NCBI taxonomy): Eukaryota > Viridiplantae > Streptophyta > Pinopsida > Cupressales > Taxaceae > Torreya > Torreya grandis. The sequence continues at coordinate 526,487 of JARHVA010007523.1, read as the reverse complement.
GAAGGTGCTAAGCCTAGCATGATCACACCATACCAACACCCAAAGTAGCTACAGGATGAGATCAAAAGGACCATTAAGGAGTTGTTATCTATGGGGCACATCTGACCAAATAGCATAGTTCATAATGTATTCCATGTGTCACACCTCAAGAAGGCATTGGGTCAGAGTGAGGCCATTCTATAGCATCTAGCATTGAGATTGGTTGAGGCCAAGAAATTTTAGAAGGGGTAGACTGTCATGTCCCCTCTCTAGTATGACATGACACTTTACACAGATTTGCCTATTCAAGACTCTTGTAGGTAGATGGTGGTGATGAGAGAGTCATTTTTGCATTTATTTGGTGATTAGATGGCTCATTATGCTCTTGGAGATATTATATACTATTATTACTTTTTATATGGAGCCAAAATGTTATATTTTTTAAATTAAGGTGCACTTTTATTTCATAAAGTTAAATTTTATTTTAAAAAAGTGTAATAAGATTTTATAAGATGTATTATGGATACTTCTAGAAGGAGTTTCCAAAAAGTGCATAAATAGACCCCATCGGTCTCTCATTTGGCATCCAAGTCTATTTTTCTCATTTGAGTCTTCTTGAGAATTTGTGGGACGTAATATTCTATAAATCTTTAGCATAATCCTTGAGAATGATACCTCTCAAGAGATTACATAATTGAGGAAGTGAAATAACTTCTAAAGGGTTGCACATTGGAAGTGGTATTCAGCCATTTCATGTTGAGCTTCATTGAGTATTCAGGCTTAGTTTGAGAGTTAAAAACTTTTGGAGTCATTTGGTGAGGAGATTGCATCATTATTCAATTAGACAGCCTCCCAAAAATATATATATTTTATACAGTTGCATATAGGTACAACCTATACCTGCAATACGGTACAGCAGGGTTTGGTAGACTACGATTCACAGTTGAACCTATATCTTTGATCATAACTCCTACTTGGATGGGAGATTAATTTTTATATGGTGGGATTAATTTACCCTAGCCTAGGCATCCATGTTTATGACATTATTAGCACTTCCTAGTGAAAACCATAATTAAATTGCACCAGTCCATATAATATGGCCTGTACTTCTAGCAGTGTACGGACAGCATATTGATCGAGTTTCATGGGAGCATGATAGGATGGAGTAGAATTAGTCACTTGTGGTCTTTCAACTCACTTTGTGCATTCCATGTGGTTGAATTTTCTAGAAGAAAATTTAGCCAAAGTGGAGACGGTAGATCCAAATATTGTTAGATCAGTCATTAATGGATTTCTGGTTAAAGTACCTGTGAAAGATGGTAGTACGCTGCATAGGTTTGATATCATTGATAAGTGCTTCTCAAAAATAAATAGTGGAGGATATTTTGTTTGATCTTAAGCTTGAAAATAAATATGTGGCTGATTAGTGGCTAAAGTTGAGCATTCAGTCATTGAAAAAAAAGGCATCACCAATCAGCCTTAAAATTACATTAAGATCGATAAGAGAAGGTGACATCCTAATTTCATCATCAGCAACAACAATACATCCATTGTAATTAATGACATATTTCAGGTTCATCTTCTTGATTATAATTGCTTGATACATGTTATAAGGATTTGCTGTTACAGTCACTGCTATACCAGTCATTTGCATAAACAATGTTAATTGATGATCACATGTCTTATTTTGGTTATGAGGGCTTACATTTTAAATCACTAATTTTGTACCTAGCTGTATTAGTGATTCTAGGGAAAGGTTCTATTTACATTAGCATATCTATAATATAAATTCAATTATGTGCCAAACCTTTGTATTCCGTCCATGATAAGAAAGGATATTATTTGCATCTAGTTACATTGTCTTGTTGAAATCTAAAAGTTGAAATCTATTGAAAAGGATATATATCTCCCTTGAATAAATATATTGGCACTAATTTTTGAATCATTAAGTTGAGTGGATCCATTTCATATTCCATTTACACTTACATCAGTATAGTTTGATTCCTTACCAACTGTTTGACAAAAAGTCCATAATGCAATATCAGTATTTTTGGTGATCCTACCAACTATTTGACAAAATTCCATAGTGCAATATTAGTGTTTTAGTGATCTTACTAGTGAGGGTCATTACAGTAAATACATAATAAATGTCTACAATTTAAGAATAAGTCATTGCACCATAAAGAGGAGGTGGAGGATCACCAATAGATGGCCAAGTGATCTAGGAAGAAGGATTAGTTGAGTGAGAATTATTATCTACCCATCCATCAATGGGATTTTTAGGGGCCGAAGAAACATTAATGTTCCACCCAAGATAAGGCTACACCAAATTTACAATAGGATTAAAACCATTAGGCAATCTCCACTAGGATGAAGCAACAAAATATTTATCACATGAAGTTAGTAGAGCCTAACTACTCTATTGAGGTGTAAGGGTGGATATATGGTTGCATTTGAGTGAACATATATGTTTTCATATGGGTGCCAAAGGTTTTGAACCATGTGGTGGGTGATCTAGTAGTAAATGGAACATAGCACATGGAACACTCCCAATGGTGAATCAAATCCAATAGATTCTTAATTTTTTTGGCCATCTTTTCTACATAGGATTAAATATGCATAAATTTCAAAGATATCATATAGACCTTGTAATTAATATAAAAATTACAATATGCTTTTTCATTATAAAATGAATTATAGTTTTTATATTTCCATAATTTAAACAAAAAAATTTCTCTTAAAAAATATAAAATAAAAATTATAGATGTCACCCATTTAGTGGTATCCCAAAATAGGTCCAATAACCATGAGAAAGGCTCAATAAAAGAGATTGTGTATCCATTAGAAACTATATTGAGATTTGGGACATACCTAGAATATACTATTAAATGAATCTAATGTTGAATAGGCTAGACACTTAGTTTGAGAACATATAAGATGATAAATATGTTCTCTAAGTAGAAAATCTTGATAAAATAGACACTAGATAAAATGAGAAATATTGGGTTTTATCTTAGTAGTCCATATTCTATTGAGTCTAATAATCCAAGTCTTGGTTGAGGAATTATGATTCCAATGCCTATTGAGCTTACCAAGATATAGAGGAAATGATATCATTATTTTATACAAGATTATTAGAGGTAACTTTTTAAAATGAGTATCACAATTCCATATCCAATATTTTCACTAACAATGTGGAGACTACAAACCCAACTTGTAGAAGATAACATCTAACAATAAATCTTAAATACTAAGAATAATGGGTAAGTATGAATTTTTTATATTGAATTTATATTTTATTAATTCCTTGGGAGAAAAATCACTATTTGAGACCAAAATCCTTCAAAGTTTTAACTCCTCACTTCAAAAATCTCAAATCTTTCATACTAGGCATATCTAATAAAAGAACACTCTTATTTGGCATATAAAATACTAGAAGAGGTTATAGTCATTGAATATAATAAAAATACAAAAATAATAATTAATCTATTATAAATATGGTTTAAGAGATTTAAAATCTTTCAAATTAATATTGGCCATAAATGAGCTCTCATTGTTAACTAGGGCATGTGTGATCAAAAAAGTGTGGAAATAAATAGTGTTCCAACAAGTCTTACAATAGAGATATCTAAAAGAGATACAATGAAGTTGGATAATTTTTTGATATTAATTATATTTAACAAATATTATATCTCATTTACCATAAAGGTAAATTATTAGCCTATAACTACCAATAATCCCAATCCCTCCTTTATTATGAAGAAGGAAAAATGTATCCCAAAATACTTTATGTAACAATAGACATTATTTGGTGTTAGACCTAAGGAAGTCTATAATAATAATTCCCATATTGTCATAGGAGGATTTATATTGTACCAAATAGGAGGAGTAAGAAAAATGAATAATAAATAGAATCTATGTACACACTTTAAATTTCACTACTAGAGAGAGGGTATTTATGACCCAATACTCAACCTTTTTCTCCATGTCTTTAATGACACATTTCCACAAGTTCACAAGGTAAATATTAAATTTAAAGGGAACACTCAACAATTTAAATTGGTACCATTGAGGAATCCATTTCAAATTGTAATAGTGTAGCCAATATGGCATATGCATCACTATTTGTTGTAAGCATTATGTTTTATTATACTAAAAGTTGGAGCTAAATGATTTGAAAAGAAAAATTTCAAGAAATTTATAGCCCCTAAAAAAATTTATTATTTCTTTAAAAGAGTTGTAAAATTATCATCAACATAATAGCCATTAATGAGTTGAGAGGATCTATCAAATATAAAAAGTTATAATTTAGTATTTACATTGAGGTAAAGTACTATTTACTATTATGTAAATTACCATATAGTAAAAAGTCAATATGGTGATATGGTAAGTAGGTTAGTTAATTGAATATATTAGTGTGAATAATATATTTCATATTTGTGTTTGATTATGATTTATTGTAATAAATTATAACTATGATATGAGTATTATTAGGAGATCTATTGAATTCAAGATCTCTTTGATTATAGGAAAGAGTTTTCCTATATATTTGTATTATGTCAAAAGAAAATGTAATATAAGTTTAATAATATATTTGTTTATTTTATTGTCTATATATTTAGACTAACAATCTTTTCATGAGTTAAATCTATATGTATAGCTCCTCTAATACCTATCATTGGTATCAAATATATCTATGGTCTTGTCCCTATGAACAATGAGATTCATATGATCTCTACAAATTGATTAAATAAAATGACACATGTAAGTAGTTATATTATCATTACAATGTTGTATACAAAATAAAATCATGTAGATATGTGTTAAAATATAGCTTAAACATTGAAATAATTCCCTAGTCTTGAAATTTTTATGATTGTCTATCATGTACCTATCTATCTTGGAGTGAACTTATTTGGCATCATTGTTTAGAGATCTATGCATAGTTTGTGATCTCTTTTTTAGCACCAATAAAATATGAGTTCAAATAGTGCAACGTAACAAACTTTGGATTTAACCATTGGACATTTGAATATTTTTTGCATCCATTACATCCTTTGTTATTCCTTGTTGTTTGTATTTCACACCAATATTTTTCAATCAAAAATAGATCTTAATCTAGGCTTAATTTCATTAGTATTCACATTTATGCCAATTATTCTATTTTATAGGGTTATGACATGAATAAAACTCACATTATCAATGTTATTTAAGCTTTTTTACATTTATTATGGGGAAGATATATTTTTTATGTTGAATCAAGTAGTGGAAAAGCAAGTGATACTATTGGGATCACCAAACCCTAGTGATAGGGAATAAATAAAATTAGTTGTTCCAGTGTTGTTCTCTTCATACTACGAGTTCATAAGTTGTCAAGCCATCTACCAGTTAATGTAAATAATGTAATTGAAATTGGTTTTTAGCTATAATATTTTTTGTTTATAATGAATCAATTCATATCAATTTAGTCATAGTTTAATGTGTCTATGTCCCCTTTTTTTGGTAAAGCCTAAAGTTAAAAGACTTTCATATTATTGATGTTTATTTTTTTTAAGTTTGTTAAAGTTTTAGGTTCATGTCATTTAGTTTTATTTATTATTATGTTAAATTAGAGTTTATCATGTTTATATTTAGAAAAAAATTATACTTTTTTAGTGGTGTTAAAAAAATGTCTAAAATAATTTTAGTTCATTAATGTTAGTAGGTCTAGTGTTTGTGTTAAAAGTAGTCCCATAGGTATATATGTTTGTCTATGTTGAAGTCAATATTAAAATCATCCTGTCAAAAGTAATCAATAGTATTTATGTCTTACATATCATCATTTTAATCAATGGGGAAAATAGTTTTGCTATTGTCTTGTTAGAGTCAATGAGTAAACAAATAATAATAAATTTACCTCATTAAAATTAGACACAATATAATTTGCACATGACATACATAAAGGACTATTTTAGATAATTTAGAATTATCAATAGTCCAAATTTTTAAACCTATCAAAAATAAACTATACTATATTAGGATTAAATTGGACTATGTCAAGATTAAGTTGGACTTATTACAAATAAATCACATCTATCTAATTTATTTAAAATGATAAAAAATAATTAATAGTTGAAAACTATCATAAATAAATTGGACTTCATCAATAATTACTTGGACTTATTATAAATAAATCACATCTATATGATATATTTTCAATAATTTCAAATTATTTAAAATAATCCAAAATAATTAAAAATTAGTCAAACTTACTACAAATAAATATCATCTATCTAAATAAGCAAAATAGTTAGAACTGATGTCATTGTTCAAAATGGTTCACAGACCATGCATTTACAGATAATAATACATGGTAGTTTATTTCTTAACAAAAAATAATTAATACATCAATTAGGCACTCGAGTGATATGTGATTTAAATCACTTGGGATGAGTGTGATATCATGTGTCAGAATTTGATTGAATCATGAATTATCTATTTAATCTTAATCAGGTGATGTCCTCATGACCATCAAATTTTATCTCATATTTGTGTACATGCTACATGTCGATCATAGGTGCTTTATTATTATATTATTAATCTAATCTCCCATATAGTTGAGTTACTAATATTGTGATGCATGTAATATTAGGTGCTCTCATTGTTTGGAACTTTTTTTTGGACTAGACATCCTTCTACATAGCTGAGTCATTAAGATTGTGCAATGTGACACAATTTTAGGTGTTTGTACAAAGTGTAATTTGAAAAGCTAAAAATTCAAATAGCATTTATTAATATGTAAATTTTTAAGAATAAATCTTTATGAAGAACAAAAATTCAAAGTGGAAATTCTAATAGTCAAATGTTATTAAATAGATGCATAGTCACTGAAATACTAAATTGTTGCAGTAAAAAATATAAAATTCAAATGCTGAAGTGTATTTTTCTAGACCCAAAATATGAAATGCCACTAGAAATAAATATAAATAAATAAAATAATAAAACATTATACATTCTCAAAAAATAGACTAAATTTTGAAAAAAAAACATTCATATTTGTCATTCCAAAATTAAGGAAACACCATTTCAAATTTTCCAAACCTTTTATCACTATTTTTGTTAGTGCCTAGTGGGATGATTCATTCAAATATTTTGTTACAAAACCTTTAAAAAAATCCATGAGAACAAGTGTATGACCTCTCTAATTTTTATTTAGTTTCCAAGCGTAGATGATAGTTTCTATGAGTATGGATGGTAAAGATTTGTCAATTGGTTTTGGCTTCCATTTCTTGTCCAAGTAACCTGAATAAATTTATAATTTTGTATATGTTTTCCCTACGTGAATTGGGATGAACCAAGCTACATTGACCCTTCATTATATATCCCTTTTTTTAGTAGTATCTCGATATTGATCTTAGCTCTAGCAAGCCACACTATGTAGTCCACTACTTTAGAATCATCAAGTTTGACAAATAACATATCTCTAATTTGCACATCTTGAGTTGGATCAAATGCAATTTTTGTTATTTTGATTCTTGGACCAATATATGTATTTGTAGATGCCACTCAAAAATCAAGGGTCTTATCATGAACCATTTTGTGTAGATCTCTATGTAGGGGTATGTTGTGGTGATTTATAGGCTAAAAATATTATGTACACTCAACTTTAGAAGGGAACGTGTCTTCTTTCATTATGTCATGGATGGTTTGGAAGTAATATGCTAGATCCTTCCACTTATTATTTATGATCAAACCAAATTATTTTAATTATTGTACATACTTATTCACATTATATTTAATTTCTTTTTCTCTCTTTTTTCCACTTATATCTTTTGCAATAATGTAATATTTAGATATTTCTCTATTTTTCAAATCTTTCAAATATATTCTTATCAAATTACCTTCTGTAATATTTGGCTCACCATTTTCTTTTATTCCCCATAATGTAATTTTGGGGGGACCAATTTCTATCTCTTATAGTTTTTTTGCAATGCATAATGGACTGACTTTGCTCCATGTGTAGAATAAATTATTGGGCTTTTATCGAGCCTACTATTTCATTTCCTCCATTAAACTAGTTACTATTAACATACTCTTTGAAATCCACTACCTCTTTAATCAAATATGGCATGAAATTGCTTGTATTTTCACAAATCCTATAAGTGTCCATCATTTTTTCCACACTCCATACATATTTCCTCTTTATGCATTCATATAGGTTTCCTAATGTGTCTTTGATGTCCTCATGATTATATCCTACAGGGACAAATATGATCTTGACATTGAGGAAAACACCTTTGTAAATAAGGAGAGATAAATATTGTAACACATACCTATACAAGAAAAAAGATTTTATGAATTTGTAAATGAAACATTAATTCCATATAAGGTTAGACATTTTTTAAACATAATTAATAATGGATGGAAGTAATTATTCTTATTGTCCACCCAATAGTTGTCTAGTTGAAGGTACAGCCTAGAAGAATGTTTGTTGAAGGAACCAATTGATTTTGCTTCTTCTCCATATTTCTTGCATTCATGGTAATAGTTTATAAACAAAAGTGCATCATACAATGGATATTTTGAAGTTCTAGGTTTATATAGTAAATATCCATAAGTATTTGGCATTGTTAATTCCATATCCCTAAAGTACTTATTCAATGAGGTGATAGTAAAATTAGACCCTCCAAGAATGTACAGTAAAAAATGTCCATATCCACCTGCACCATGATAATGTGTTATAATCCATACCATTGATAACTCTAATATTCTATCAGTAATAGCTTTGCTTTTTATCACTATCCTCAGCACAATTTTTTTTTATGTTCCACCTTGTCATGAATGACACTAAGCCATTCTTTAGGGTATTGATCTAATAGTCATTTATGTGTGCAATAGATTTGTCTTGTACAAAGTATTGATTTGAGTGCATCATGAATTATTGATTGATACAATCTTCTTAATCTCTATAAAGGGACCCCAAAATATTTCTATTGACTCAAAAATATCAATTTTTTACACCTAGATAAGTCATTAGACATGGAAATGGTCACATCATGAAAATTAGTTCTCCACATGTTATTTAATCTTGGTTGGAATATTAGATCATATTCCATATCTTATAGTTGTGAATTGATGTAGCACCTCATGAATTCTTGAGTGAAAGATGTTGGAAGATGTCAAAAAATTTCTCATGATCCATCTATATATACCTGGCATGTTAGTCATGGAGAAACATCTATAAAATCATCCACCACTTTGTCCAATAAATCTTTACATGACATTGTCTTCTTATGTGGTTTTTATTTAAATCTCCCTACATATAATACATTTTGTTCCATATTTTTGTGACAATTTTGAATGTAAAAGAAACCACTTCTCTTAAATCCATATACTTTAATCCAAGCTTCCAAATAGATCTGTACCCTGAAAGTCAATGCTAGTTTTGTCTTTATTTTTCTTAAAGAAATTGGTAGAAAGGGTATCTAAGACATGTTGCCTCGTATCTGTTGTGTTAGAATCAAGAAACTTTATCTTTGAATATTTTATAATCTCAAATGACAATCCTAACTAAAAATATTTTTGGTGCAACATTTAACCACATACATTGTTGAAATCTCACTATCTATGCTTTCACCAAACTCTTCTTGGCTGAGTGAAGTTTTTGGTTGACTTCATTTTCAACCTGAGTATTTATAGGCATGAGCTCATTTTTTTGGATGCCTTTATGATATGAATTTTAGGAAAAGAGTGACTTCATTATCCACCACATCCCAAAAATTTCCAATTTATTTTTCCTTTGGTGTCATTTATGATAAATTGATTGCTCTATAGGTCTCAATGTCCACTATTTTATTGGAAGACCATATAACAATAGATGTTTCAGTTACCTATGTACTACAAGTCTAAAAATGTTGTATAACATGCCTTATGTAAATTATCAATTCATTTTCTAACATTGGGATAGGAATGCAACCAATAATCTCCCCTAACTTGCAAATTCAACATAACCAAAATAAAAAAAATTCATCATTTGCAAGAGCTATACATTTATGCAACAAATATACCCTTTTCCCAATAAAGTTTTTCTTAGGATTTGAAATGTGGTAAAGTCATTGATATATTAAAAAATGAATCCAAGCCAAGGTTGTTTTATTGTAATAGTTATATATGTAGAACTAAATTTAAATTATTTTGTCTTTGTTCCATGTCATTGTCTATAGAAAACTTGTTTGTGACATGTTGCATCATTCTTGTGCTCTATATATTAAAACTATTACCTCCATCCCTAAAATTATCCAAAAAATATGCATAAAATAGAAGTGGTAGAGTCAGATCAAAATATTTAGTTACTTTAAAACTTACACATTCAATAGGTATTTCCTCATTGTGTCATGTGAAAGTGAGATTTATGGGTTCCAAATATTTAGCATTTGGACCTACAACTTTGTGTAATCTTCCTTCACCAACAACCTTACCATTAATTATGAGAGAAACATATTCTCCACAGTCAAAATTTATGGATGTATGATTTTTTAGCCTGGACATTTGAAAAAGACATGAGAAGATATTTTAGTCAAGTTATTTATAAAATTAGTCTAATTTATACCTATATGTAGGAGATAAAGCTATATTTAGAGAAGAACATAATCATGGAGATATTTTAAAACCTAATTTTTTTATAAAGGTAATGTACAAAATATTTTTAATGACATGGTTTATGTAAATCTAAAAAAATAATAGATTTTAATATCATATACTGCATAATTCAATTGTTGCTTCATCTTACTTTGAAGGTATATCCTAGGAGATACATTTTAAAAATTCATCAGAGTAGAATATCCACATAGAGAAAAATAGATAATTAAGTTAATATTCAACCATGTATTTTATTAAAATACAAAATGATATTGAAAAATGGGGATTTTGAGAAAAATTCTAGAAAATGATTAGCTTCTAATATTTTGGGATCCTATATGTGATTTGAAACTCTATTTTGGACCCAAAATTTTGAAGGTATCACTTAGGAGATATGTTTCAAACATATGTATGTGTACCCTTGCAGTTTTGAAGGTAGTACTAGGTGATACCTTTAAGGGTCTTATAATACCTTCAAGCTTACCTATGACATTAAGTTTAAAACTTAATTTTTCAATAATTAAGGGCATATGGAATTTACCCACAAACCCATGAAATTTCAACACTCAAAAAATATTTCAAGTTCACTAGGCAAGTGAATCTTTGTGATTATGCCAAGTGTCTCCATCTAATTTACCTAGAGAATAATAGATTAAACTTAATATACAAACTCTTAGGCATGTGTAAAAAGCATTGTGGTGATGCATGTCTCCCTCTAAAATGCCTCTGTAATGTTAAAAATGGGGCCCACTCCCCTTGGCCAATGGTGTGCCTTTTCTTTAAATAATAATTCCATTATTTCATAAATATCACCATGATGACACATTTTTTCAGTGGAAGGGGCTGAGAATTCAAGTTTGAAGTTGCACTCACCTGTGTGCTCAGTTGTTGTGTGTCTATGATGAACCCAAATGCTAGCTTCAAGTTTATATCTACATTATTTATTCTCTTCCAATAGGATACATACAATTATTAGACCAAGTGGAGTAGGGGTTAAATTATATAGTCACCCATACTCATCAAGAGTTTTTTTTATGGTTTTTAAACCAATGTCCTAAAAAGTGGTGATGATAAGATAGGTATGGTAGAAGGACCACTAACGGTCATTTAAGATCATTAATGACATGACATTTCAAAATATTGCATCTTGTTCAAGGAAAATTGAGTTGGGATTAATTACATGGATTTAAACACATGCTATGGGGTAATTTAAATATTTGGGAGATAAAAAAAGTCACCATCAAATCCAAAATATTAAAGATGAGGAAGATCACTCATTCACAAGTAGTCAGTGCATTTAAATAGGTTGGAAAGAGCAAATTAGATGTTAAAATCCTTAAAATTAAGGGGAGTAACAATTCCAAAACATTATAGACTTTGGTAAAAAGGATTATTCTATTGTCTACTCTTGATATACTCCCATGTAGTAAAAATGATACCTATATTTTATTAGAATAAATAAATTAGATAGCATAGATTATAGGTTTAGTTATGGATAGGAAGAAGTTATTGATCCCACTCAAAGCTATAGAGAAGGAAAACATGGGGATTGGGATATGCCTTCAACAAATAAAATTCAATGACCTTGATCCCTTTGACTTTGTGGAAACTATCGAAGTTACTCTCTTCACCCTATCAACACAACTAGGTGCACAAACAAGAGCTCTTGCACTTTAACATCCACTTTGGGGTTCTGATGCAAAGAGGCTAATCAAGTTACCTACATTCAGGTAACTAGATGAGGTCATGAATACCTTTTTAAGAAGATACAACTAAGGGGATATACATTTTTTTAGAGATATCACCATTTGGATCATTGTACAGACCATGGTGAGATCCATAGGTTTCCCAAATCATGGAAAATCCTTATTTCCAAACAAGTCCACCACACAACGATTTCATTTATTTGTTTGGGAGAGTAAACTCATTGACTCCATTAATGATGTTGTAATGTGCATTTTGGTATAGTTTACTACAAAGAGGTTTTGATAGATAATGAAGTAGGCTAAAGTGGAAATAAAATGATTAATTGACATTGTGTATCACATGATATAAAAGAATGTGAACTTCAATTAGACTGAGTTTGTTGCATCTAATCTTACCACTAATATTGAAAAGGTACTTTTATGTATCTTGTAAATTTTCCAATATCATTTTATGGTTTTATTGTTATGTTTCACCTAATAGAAGTCCCCACTAGGCTAAGTTATTGTTACTATGGACTTTTGACCTACTACTTCCCTCACAGGCATCACTTAGACTAAGACATGGAAATATTATGAGTAATTGGGGTGGTTTAACACATGATGGCTTGAGGCTCTAGTTTTTATCAGGCCACACCCTTGGATTACATAATATGTCATTGAATATTTGTGGAAGCATTCATTATAACCAAGTTATATAATGGTATTCAAATCAAGATGCATGAGTTTGCCACTAGGACTCCAATTCCCTTTTTCATCATATTGGTTTGAGCATAAGCCAAAGTATGGAGGTAGGGATCCCTATTCAAATAAAAACTCAAGTAAGAAACAAAAAAACCACCACCAATTGTGAAACCATAGGACTCACCACAATAGTCCATAGCTCCTCCATAATAAGAAAATGTCAAACAAAAGGGAATTGCATAGAGAGCCTTATCACAACTATCTAGATAGATATCAAAGAAAATCAAGGCTTGGTTCGATATCCCAATGTGCCAAGCATAGTTTAGGAGTATGATCTTGTAATATGGAGGGTTGATGAATAGGAAGTTATTCAATGCATGATCAAATACATGGGCCAAAAGGTCTATGATAAGGAGGAGTTCTTTTTATAGAAAGTAGTGTGCACTTGACAAGTGCATAATAAGGTAACCATTGAACATTTGGTCGACATTAAATAACCCCATACCTCTATTATTATGGATATTATAGGTCAATAAAAATCTCAGTGGCAACTTGTAGCATAATTTTTCCAAAATGATGAAGAAGTCGGTTCATCATCTATATAATTTGTATATCTATCTATATAGTTTATATATCTACCAGAGGAATGGAGCTCTGTATGACCATTGATTCATAAAATATGTAGTCATCACCGAGTGAGGCCTTCAACTAACATATTTTAATGTATGGTATATTTTGTAGAGCCAACCATAACAAGTAGTGCCCATTAGGTGAAGTCTAGAAGAATGAGGAGACACAAAAATATAGTTTCCCCTCTAGTCGAGTAGATAAAGTTTTTCATATGTAGAGGTGTCATAGTTATCAAATTTGAATATTTAGAGCACTCACAATATGATATGAAATCAAATGACGTATATGTAATTAATTGATCCCTAGATACCAATATCTAAATGGTATCTACTATTCTTTCTTCCTCTTCCATGGTGATGTACTTGGATGTTTTTTGAATACCATTTTCCAAGGAAATTAAAGGAGTAGATGCATTATAATAATCCATTATGAAAAATGATTCATAATTGGAACATATTGTTTTTTGGTTGCATGAAGAGAAAGTGGAAGCACAAAATCAAATTATTGAGGCTAGGTAGCTCATCAATGCCTCTTGTCCTACTCTGGTTGCACAATTCCTTGGTGATCAAGTAATGTTTGAGGACAAACAAATCACTACATTGTTAACTTAGCTAACAAAGGATTGGGTGAACACACATAAACTACACACCTAAGGGAAGGTTGTCCATGCTAAGATGAAAGGAATTTGTGAACTTCTAAAGGAATATGTACAAGTCTTGCATACTAATACACATCAGGCTAAGTAGATTATGTAACGAATGGTTAATTGGAGGTATCACCTTGATAAATCCTTGGATTTTTCTAAACTAGAGTTAAAAATAGTAGATAAACTTAAATATATATTGAATGATTGAATGTATACTAGGGAACACTAAATAATTTATTTCAATATTTTCTATAAGTTAGCAATACCATGATGGATAAGCTCAAGGTCTGGTAGAATGAGATAATATACAACACATTTTTTACTATTAAATCCCAAAGGACTACAAATAATTTGGATGATATTGTGTTAGATACCTAGTTTAAGCTATCAAATTCAAGAGACTTCCTTATCATCATAAAAGAAATAGATGTGCACAATTTGATGGTCATTTAGATTCCACTATGTATTTTACTTACCATGGTACAAGAAGTACTTAATATTTAGAAAAAGGCTCAAGAATGAACTCTCCTAGGTTGAACCATCTATTGTGCATATAATATATGAACATAAGTGTAATGCATGATAGGATCTCCGAGTAATTTTGTAGAAGAGAAAGCTAGATATAAAGGTGTAGTCTGGGCATCCATAACCTACATAGTAGGTAAATTCATAGTTTATGTTTTGCAGTTTAAGTCCATGAAAGTGTTGGAAATAGAGCATGGACATGTGTACAGGATATCATTTTATCATCTATGTGATATTTTGGATATATTTGGCATTTTTAGCCAAGCAAGGGATATAAGAACTCGATGATTCTCTTCTTTTTATATGCCATAAAGTTGTAATGTGAAGAGATTGAGCCATGTAGAAAGATAAATAATGATTTGATGTAATGTAATATTATTATAGTAAATGATATGTATTAATATACTAGATTTGTTATTATTTTCCTAATATTTTTTTACCTATGAATTGTTTACAATGTTTACTCTATTTTGTTTTAGCTTGTATTATGTTATTTATGATATAAAATTCTTAACGCCATGTTAGTTTATCTTTATATTTGATGTTGTGTAAAAAATTAGAGATTGTGTAAATTCATGCATGTTATTATGATTCTTTTCAGCTTCTTACTGCACAAGCTATACCTATAATTTGCATGTTCTAGAGAATTTCTAAGAAAATTTGTTAACATTCCTTCAACATGTATATGATTAGAATTTTATTTCAATGGATCTCTGAGAATATACCTTGAAGGGATTTTAAATAGCTTTTAGGGTACCCTAAACCATGTGTTTAAGGTATAAGGTATATTACAGAAGAGACTTTCAAACATGCATTTGTAGTACCTTCAATGCATATCCTGATAAATACCTTGAAAATGCACATGTTTAGAATTTTATTTATAGATATCTCTTATGATATACCTTAGAGGGCCTTATAATACCTTCAATGGTACCTTTATACATGTTTGAAAGGTATCTCTTATGACATACCTTCAAGGTAGCTATGAAGGTAATATAATGCCCTTCAATATATATTGTAGGAGATATATATTTAGTTTACCTTTTGCTTACATGTTTCCCTTTCTTTGTTTTGTTGTTGTTTCCCTAAAAAATGTGATAATGTCACAAGTTATTATCCTTCCATTCTAGGTGTCTATACCTTGGCCCTCCTTAACTTTATACTATCTACTGATAGACAATTGTCTACCCCACTCCACTTGTAATTAATTTCTAGGCACTCCATATTGTATGATCCCCCATAAAGATCACCATAAATATATTATGAGACACTCCTAAATAATGTGTCATATTTAGCATTTATAGGGACCCAATTTTTAAAAAAAATACCGTGATGATTTTATTTACCAAGAATTTATCTTAGAAATTATTTCATCAGGCATTTTATTTCAGCCACTTTCGTCAAAAGAAAATTGTCTTTGTCTTTAGGACTTTTATCTGTAGGCTATTGTTTTGGATATTTATTTCAAACAAAATGTCCAAGAGAATGAAATTTTGGGTTTGTTTTGCTGCAAAAAAAATGTCTGAGAGAATTAGTTCTTCAAGACTTTTGTATTGGGACACTTTCCTAAGAAATGACCTTTTGAGAAAATTGCTATTACTTTCAAACAAAGTTGCATTCAAAGTCTCCTACTATCCTATGAATCTAAGAGTCCTAGAAACCATCTAAAAAGATAATTTTGAGTATAAAAATGATTAAGCTAGAGTGAAATCAATCACATAGCATACATAACACTGAGAAGAAGATTGTAAGCAACACAAAGCATATATAACAATGGCATCTTAATCCAAAGCAGTTAGAGGGATAAATATACCATCACCATAATCAATGAAGGACTCCACATAGTTCATAGATACAATGTTTGATTCCACCATATTTGAGAAAACATACACCAACTATTCATAGTTATGGGACATATTAGATTTTGTGGATGTGTTTTCATTAGAGGATGAGATGATGCTTGCTGATAGGATGTTCATCAAGGAACTATTGGCTTTAAAATACCAAAGGTTACATTTTTCCACCACTAAGATGGAGGTTATGCCATGCATCACCCTTTTATGAGATATGTTCTTCTTAGGAAAGATATCATAGGATACCTTCCTATATTATTCTATTAATAACATAGTCATAGCATGCATATCAGGAGCCAACTTCCAAAGGTATTTATCTATGAGTATACCTAATGGTTATTTTAACAAACACACATTGGTGTAGTTCAATGCAAAGAGCTCAATTGAGAAGGCACCATATTCATGGCTATTCCCAAACTAGAACATCATTTGTAAAAGAAAGAATCCAAAAGGAAATATTTCTATCGACAAATTTATTATGGGGATACACATCAACATGGCTCTCCTCAATTGATTATATGGTATGCTAAGTATTCATTTTGTCAATATAGACTAGGTGTCATTACTTGACATGATGATTTCCCATGATGTTATGTATGCCCTGAGTAAGATAATTAGCTTTAAATTAAGAGAGAAAATAATTCACAAGCACAAGCATCCCAAACCTTCATGTAATTTCTACATGATGTCTTATTTGTTAGACATTGTTATGGGTACTTGTTAAAGAAACCTTTGGAAATTGTGGACTCCATCGACAAATTTCAAAAAGAATAGAATTTTTTATCATTACTAATCTATACATATCTATGCCTACATGAAAAACATGGTTAGGATAGCTGAGGATGTATATCTAGAGGTTTGATAAGCTATTCATGGCTTGCACATGCCTAGAATTGGACCTAATATTCTATTAAATTTTAAAGGTAAATGGGATTACTTCTTCTATCTAAACTTCATAGTCATTATGATTTGGGGAAACAAGATTAATCCACTATACCTCCCTAAGTATGTCTCACACAATTCGGTGGAGCAAGAAATTGCTTTCCAACTTTGGATGAGTGTTGAAGAAGACCTATCTAGGTAGAAGAATACATTATTCTTTTCTCACCATATAACAATTAGAAGAATGGTCTATATAATGTGGAAGGATTTTGGATAAGTGGGTGGTAAGTGAAAGAGTTATCCTTTCCCTGATCTTCCACATTAAGATTTGGATACACATGGGCTGATTTAGAAGCATATATAGGGATTTAATATCCCTTATAGCCACTTTCCCTACACCTATGATTTTATGTTTCTAGATTGAAATGATGATGCTGATGTTTTGAAAAGAGCAAGGATTGTAGGACTGAAGGAGGATCATTTGAGAATGGTCCAAGATGATCCTTTAGTCACTAAAAGAGAATTGGATAGTAAGAAGGTCATTCACAAGGGATGGGAGCATTTTTACTTCTAAAGAGGATAGTTGAAGGAGAAATCGAAGGACTAGGCTAGTCCCTCATCTAAAGGACTTCCTTTAAAATTGAAGCTGAAATTGTGAAGAAATAACCTAAGTTGTTAGAACTAAGAACAAGCAAGGTAATATAGGTAGGGGACCCCATCAGTTTGGATTTTGATGAGGAAGCGAGAGCACAATAAGTAGCCACCTCCACCTAACAAAGCTCCCACACATAACTAAACACCCCTCTAGTTTACAATAGGAAGCCTAAGACTCCAATAGGGAGTCTCATAGTGGAATCATCATCAGGCTTACCTATTGCATCCTAACACATAGAACCTATACAAGAAGATTTTATTATAATCAAGGATATTAAGGATGATTATAACTTAGAGATAAAAGTATCTAAGGCCATGAACCTTCAAGAAGTACCCACAACACTAACCTCCCTAGGCACTCAGATTTTTATGAGTATTCCTTCATATTTTATGCCCATATTTGGATGGGTTTACATTTATTCTATGTTGAGATCACCCTAGGTGTAAGTGCCTACTTCCATCTCCATTACCACCACTACCATTGATCTACTCTTCACTTCTATCCTGCTCACCATGCCTACCTCCTCTATCCCTTTTGGTACTTCCACTATTAGAGATTTAAAGAAGAAGGTGTCCAGGAAGGTATAAATTGTATTGACCACTCCACAACTCCATGTATATTTCACTAAAATTTCCCTACGCATACCATCCACCACCTCCATAGAAGAAACCATTGTGACAAGTTTTGGCAAGGGAAGGAAAGTGAAGCCCCAAATTATCATGGTCCACCCACTCCCTCAATTTCGAGGAGTGGACCGATCTATGATAATTTACTCTTCCCTACATGACATCATTTTCAAGGCCCAAAAGAAATAACAATTTTAGGAGGAGGCTAAGAAATAGGTTGATTTTGTAACCTTATATGCTTCACAATTAGATATTTCTCAAGATAACCAAACATCCATCTATCTTTAATCTATTTGATCCCCCATATAAAATCATATAGAGGGTAAAGAAGACAAGGATATAAAATGACAAATACAATATAATAATCCTTGATGAAATACATGAAGTATTAGCCCACACTAAATTGTAGAATAGGTGGCCAGGATAGTCTCCATATATTGAGAATCTTTTAGACCTAGGCCAAGCCCATAAGGATGCTATAGTATCCATCCATGAAGGTATATAGATGGATCGATAAGAGCTCAAGGCTAAATTTTAGGAAATTGAGTTTGAGGTGGAGTAACTAAGGGATAAATTAAAGAATGTGTATATTCCCATAGGCAAAGAAGCTAAGATGTAATAATTAGCTTCTAGGTGTTACAATTATTTGGAGGCAATAGAAATCATGAAGGAAAAAATGGCCCCTCATGTGAGAAATTCTAGCCAATTGTATAACTCCTTGAGAGATTATAGTTCCAAATTAAAGTTTTACATACATAGGAAAATCACTATATATGATCCAGGCAACAATTTAGGTGACAATTCGGGTGACAGTTCCACCCCAATTGATGATTGAACTTTCGGGAGCCATAACTTTTGTACCGTAGCTCTAATTGACTCATCATTTGAACCATTGGAAAGATAAGAAAGAAGAGAACATCTTGAAATGGCATGGAGCTCTGGTCAATGAATTTTGACCCCCAAAAACCCAATGGAAGTGCCTCAAATTTTAAATTTTAATAGTGTAGTCTAAAAATAGTAAGTTTCTAATAATAGTAATTCCTCAAATTTTGTATTGTTTTAAATAGTGGAAGTCATACCACTTCATCTCCCTTGAGATTGGTGACCTTCGATATCCTCCCCATGCTTTAAATTTTTTTATAAATGAAGAGGTAACCCAAAATGTGAAGATAGACATCTCTTCCCAGAGATAAGCATATATTTGTATTGTGATCTTGAGTAATCCTACATCTCTTCTCAGAGAATTCATTGTTAATATGTTATTTCTATGTTATTGAGATATTTATCAACCAAAAATTATGAGTTTTGGATCAATATATTCATATAGATCTCATAACAACACTAGAGGCATCCAATGTCTTGAATCTAGTTATTATAAGGTAAGAATAAACAAAGGAATGGCTATAATAAATTGGGGCCTTAATCCCCGATTATCAGGTACATAAGGCCCAAATCCTATAAAATTTTCATGATTTGAAGCTATCTAAGGTGAAGGATTCCACAAGAAAATTTATCAATAAGATCGATTTTGATAAACGTATTCAAGAAATAGTAGATGGCTTCAAATAGAGTTTCTAAGGCCTAGCACTAGAAGAGATAGAGTCAAAGTTGAGTAAAACCAAATATTAGGTCATGGAGGTTGAAATTTCAAAAATAAATTTTAGATAACCAAGGATGAGCATGCAAATATCCTTATGTAGGCTGAAAGGATTCATCAACCACCACTGCTAAATTTGAATATTATATGATAGTAGCATGATGTGGAACATAAAGTCTATCAAGAGAAAAAAGATAATAAAAATCAAACTCCTAGTGATGCATCAAGTTTTATAAATTAATTACTACTACCTTAGCTACCACAATGACCAAGGTACATGAATCACTTCATATGACCTAGCCTTGATAGGCTAAGATTTTATGCATTTACTATTTTGTAATGGCGTATCTATTTGTAGTTTCCTCATAGTTTGAGATTTTTTATTGTAAATTTGCCTTCATATTTTATACACATGCAAGAATTGTATGTCTTTAAAAAGCTAAACTTATATAATCATTAACTATATGCTCTCTTGTACTATTTTAGACTGTAGTTAGAAAGACATGTTCTAACTGTCACATGTAATAACCTTCCATGAACTTGGAAGATAAGGTGACCCCTTCCCCAAGTCTATATAAATAATTATAACACAACATATATTTATTTTAGATATTTTTGAATACAAATAAGTGAAACAATTTTGATCGTTAGTGAAGTGTTTGAGTATTTGTTTCCAATTTCTATGTAATTAGTTATTATTTTATTGGATGTATGTTTCAATAATATTTAGTGTGTAATATCTATGAATAGATTATTGATTGTTTTGATTTATGTGAATATTTTATAATTCCTAAGATATACCTTAAACATAAATATTATTGGAATTTTTATTTTAAGGTATCTCTTAAGAGATACATTGAACATGCACACAATTAGAATTTTTTTATGAGATATCTCATTGGAGATACCATGAACATGCACTTGATTGGAATTCTATTTCAAGGTATCTCCTAAGAGATATTTTCAAGGGACTTGGAATAACTTAAATTTTTATTGAAAATGAACTTTTAAGGTATTTTATATAACCATGAATCCTTTTTATTTGACAAGAACCCCGATGCACATGATTGGAATTATCTTTTGAGGTATCTTCTAAGAGATACCTTGAACATGCAAATGATTGGAATTTTATTTCAAGGTATCTCCTAGGATATACCTAAAAGGGACTTAGAATATATTCCATGTTGATTTTAAATGTCCTTTCAAATTATTTTATATAACCATGACAACTTTTTATTTGGCAATAACCTTGATGCACATTATTGGAAATTTCTTTTGAGATATCTCCTAGGAGATACCTTGAACATGCACATGATTGGAATATTATTTAAAGGTATCTCCTAAAAGATACATCAAAGGTCCTTTTAATACCTTCAATATTAATTTAAAAGGTACTTTTAAGGGATTTTATATAACTATGACACCTTTTTATTTGAGAAGAACCCTGATGCACACGATTGGAATTTTATTTATAGGTATCTCCTAGGAGATACCTTGAACATGCACACGATTGTAATTTTATTTCAAGGTATCTCATAGGATATAGATAAAAGGTCCTTTTAATACCTTCCATGTTTATTTCAAAGGTACTTCAAATGGATTTTATATAACCATGACAACTTTTTATTTGGCAAGAACCCGAATGCACACTATTAAAATTTTCTTTTGAGGTATCTCATAGGAGATACCTTAAACATGCACATGATTAGAATTTTATTTAAACATATCTCCTAAGAGATACATAAAAATAAATTGTAATATCTTCCATGTTTATTTTAAATTTCCTTACAAAGGATTTTATATAACCATGACAACTTTTTATTTTCCAAGAACCTAGATGCACACTATTGGAATTTTATTTTGATATATCGCCTAGGAGATACCTTGAACATGTACATGATTGTAATTTTATTTAAATTTATCTCATAGGAGATACATTTAAGGGACTTTTAATACCTTCCTTTTTTATTTCAAAGGATTTTATATAACCATGACAACTTTTTATTTGGAAAGAACCTTGATACACACTATTGAAATTTTCTTTCAAGGTACCTCCTAGGAGATACATTGAATATGCACATGATTGGATTTTTATTTCAAGGAATATCCTATTAGATAACTTGAAGGGACTTGTAATACCTTTTATTTTCATTTAAAATGTCCTTACAAAGGATTTGATATAGCCATGACAACTTTTTATTTGGCAAGAACCCTGATTCATACTATGCAATTATATCTCTTAGGAGATACCTTGAACATGCACATAATTGGAATTTTATTTCAAGGTATCTCCTAGGAGATACCTTGAAGGCCTTGAAATACATTCATGTTGATTTCAAATTTCCTTACAAGGTATTTAATATAACCATGACACCTTTTTATTTGATAAGAACCGTAATGCACATGATTAGAATTTTCTTTCAAGATATGTCTAAGGAGATACCTTGAACATTCACATGATTGGAATTTTATTTCAAGATATATCCTAGGAAATAACTTGAATATCCTTGGTATACCTTAAATGTTAATATCAAAGGTACTTTTAAGGATTTGATATAACTATGACACCTTTTTAGTTGATAATAGCCTTGATACACATGATTGGAATTTTATTTCGAGATATCTCCTAGGAAATACCTTGAACATGAACATGATTGGAATTTTATTTCAAGGTATCTCTTAAGAGATACCTAAAAATGCCTTATAATACCTTTTATGTTGATTTAAAAGGTCCTTTCAATGGATTTGATATAACCATGATGCCAACTTTGATTGCTTGTGAGAAGGATGCATGACACTCCCATAACCAACCAAATTAGAGAGCCCCACCAAAGATATCAAAATGAATAAAAATATTCCACATGTAAATTTTATTTATCAAACATTATTTCATTTTATTTTGAACACAAACATGTTCTGGCATCTTCTAGGTGAACCTTTAGATCATTGATAACTTTCTCATCCTTTTTGGCATATTTCTTCAAAATACATATTTGATATTCAAGTGCTTTGAACATAACCTTCCACTATTGATTATCTTTATTAAATTGTATAGCCATATTTTTACCTATTAAAAATCTCCTCCAATCTATTAAGCTTCCTCTAAAGGACCCTCTCTAATACCAATTGTTGGAGGTAAAATCATTAAGAGGGGGGTGAATCAGTGAGCCCAAAAAATCCAACTTCAATTTTCAAACTCTTTCAAAATCTTAATCAATTCCTAAAATAATTTATAAATCATACAAACCATTCATAAAAATTAATAAGAGAGACAATGAAAAATCAAATACATAACATCAGATATATGTGGGAAACCCTATTGATGAATACAACCCATTAGAACATGTAATTGGACTACTATACTATAATAACAAAAACCAATTTAGACCAACTATAACTAATCAAGAAACAACCATCCCTTATTTAGTGATAATACAATCCCACAAGGTACTACTACACTTGTCTAGCTAAGCAACAACAACTAGACTTTTATCAAGTTTCACCTTGCAAGGAGGCAATAACCACCTTAGATGTTGAGCAACCACAACAACTTTGAACAACTCCACCTTTAAACTAATGTCTTCAAAACCTAATGATGTAACTATGATTATCACTCTTCACCTTCAAAAACTCTTTCACCCAACACACCCTATTGGCCAAAGCACATTACATATTTTAACCAACACATAAAGATCAATTAGGACATTTTACATAGCCCAACTAACCCTACTCTTCAGCTTTAAACAATCAATACATCTAAAGTCATGTTTTGGATCACTCTTAAATCCTTATAAATAACTCTATAACCGCATTAAAAACATGACCAAATGGTCATACATAGTCCACACACTAATTTTCCTCTCAAATAAACTAACAAGATCATTCAGACATCAACAATTCTTCACTCACACACAAGGCATCCAAACCCTCTTTTTGGATCAACCTATAACTCTTTGCTCATCCTCAACATATAATAAAACTATTCTAACATCAAAAATATGACCTATAAGAAATATGCATAGTACTCAATCTACTCTACTCGTCAACCCATTTTTTGGGCACACTTGGCCTCCTCTCTTATTTGATTCAATGCTTACTCCATACCAACAAGCCTAGAAACCATCTCCTTTGCTTTCTCTATATATAGGGATTTTGTGATTATCAACATCATGACTACCCATTAGACTTGACTTAAAACTTAAGGCATATAACACATAAAGGCATGGCTTAATTACACCCTCATAAGTTAGCCATAGCATCCATGGGTCACCCTTAAGCAACTACATATTTCAATAAGGCTTTTATAGCTCTTATAAGTCACATGGACACCTTTTCACTCAAATAACACTTTATTGAGAAAAATAACAAATAAAATACCAATTTTAAATACATATTTCCACACCTGATATCCCCTAAGACATCCTTAAATGATCAAAGATATCCCCTAGGACATCCTTAAATGATCAAAGTCACCTTTGCTCACCTCCAAATATGCTTAATCCACTCAAATAGAGACCTCATACACAAGAACACTATGAACAAATACATAGTCAACTTCCTAAGATTTGTTCATAATGAATATATATTGGTCACACCTCCAAATTCAACATAGATCATATTCATGGAGTTTAGATCACCTTCTAATAGCTAATTCAACAAGAGACATCTAAATAATATTAAAAAAAGCTCAAATATCCTTCTAAGGTTACTTACAAAATATATTTGAACACACAATCAATCTTTAGAGATGAATATCTTTGACTGTACAAAAATTCATATCATTTAACCAAGTTCATTACAAGCATCATGGAGTCCGCTATAAATTTTTTTAACTCCATAAATAAATTCATCAAAGATCAAAAGTTATAGATGAAATATAGAGCACTCATTTTTCCCTTTCTAAATTTAAATATTCAAATTAAAATAGTCACAATTAAACCTTGGACACTTTGCACTCATCTCGTGTCCTCTCTACTCATATTAAATGTGCACCATCAGTCTCCTTTGATATTTAGCAATGTTAAACCTCTATCACTTTGACTTCATCTTGTCAGCCCATATTCTTTGATTAAACGTGGTCTATCGATCCCTTTGAGATTATCCTCACTTTAATCATGTTGAATAACTAGATGTACAAGATCCCATAAATCATTGGATTTTCACTAGTTATATATATTTGACATCATGAAAATTGGCAAAGTATAAGGACTATCTACAATATGTCTGGAAAGCCAACTTTGCATAAATATATCTTTTTCCTCGATCAATCTCATGACTTCACATTTGTACCATATGAACACCTTTCTTAAGGGAATCCAACCATGTAACAAATTGATTTTGAAACCTTCATGTGTGTATAATATAACACCATTAATATTCTCACTCAAATTTTTCTTTCATAGAGCCAACCTTGTCAAAACCTATGTGGAAGGCAAAATTTTCACATGAATATCTTTTGACTCACTTCATCGCATGATTTTAAAATTAGCAAAAATCAACTAGGCTCACAATTGAAGAAACCCATATGATCAAATTCTTCTAAAACTACACACATGCAAACTATAACATCATAAAAATGCCTACTCAACTTATATTGCCACATGCAAATTTGTCAAAGTACGGAAAAACACAATCAATCTACCTAGAAGCCCAAATTTGCACATGTATATCTTTCGATGTGATTGATTGCATGATCTAAAATTTAACACATAAAAAATAGGCATAAAAAGGAATAAACCCATATTGTAATTTTGTCCTAACACCTTCATGCATGTGAATGATGACATCATCAACATGCTTACTTAGAACCACTTGAACCCTTTGCCAATTTGGCTAAGTATGGGAACTTAGTGAATTCTATCTGAAAAGTCAACTTTACACCCTCATATCTTTGATCATGATTCAATACATGACCTGAATTCTAGTGAATAACAACTAGGGACTAATTTTATCACAACTATATGACCAAGTTTCCTAGACTCATTCATACATAGCAATGGTGACATTATCAAATTGCCTACTCAAATTTTTGGCCACTAGACCAAAATGTCTAAATAAAAAATAATGACCAACCAAAAGAAACTTGCTCATCTCCATACTCATTATTAGGACCTTTGACACCTTATAGGGTATCTAAAACATGTCCATACCAATAATATCATCCATCAAATGCCTCACTTAATCAAACATAGAAGAACCATGTAGGAACATTAAGGCTCACTGAAGCACACTTTATCATCATCATTCTATCACACATAACACCTCATCGACATCCTTGGTCACCTTGGAGACATCATTTACAAACCTCAAATATTTTCCCCCTCATTTATAACTAGAAAATAGTTTTTACTAGAATTAATACAAGGAGCCAAATAATTCAAGAGATTGTTTATAGTGTTCTTTTATGTGTGTTTTATGATTTTTTATTCTCACACTTTTAGATGGCTAATAGTTTCTTTTCTGCAAGATAATTTTTTAATAACACACATTATATGCAAATTATTTTGTTAGACATATGAATTTCCTTCCGTTGAAGCTTAAATTTCATTTATTTTACTTTGATTGTTATGCTATAATTGGTATATGGTAATTTCATGTGTATTTACCTTAAAATTTATCATAATTGGTATCTTTCATCATATTTAGCACAACCTCTTTTTTTACCTACCCTAATCACTCTTGGATCCACACATGAATCATTTTAGCTTAGTTCATGCTATAAATATCCATTGTTCGTATACATTCAAGGAAACAATTGGCAAAGATTGAAATAATTTTACAAAGATTAGCCAGAATAAGTGTCATTGCAAAAAAACTATTATCCCTACAATAGGGTCTACTAGTAGAATTTCAAAGTGGTGATCACATCTCTAATATTTATGCTATTTATAATATTATTTGTATAAACAACAGAAGCCCCAAATCTTCCAGGATATAAAATTGAGTTTCTTACTTCCCCTTATTCCCTGGTGACAAAGGGATCACAATAAGTACATCAACAAGCCCAATAAATCAACCTTTAAGTAATAAATCAAGTGTCCTTGAGACACCTATAGGTTTGGTTTCTTGTCAAAATATGTTATAGTTAGGGGTCTAGCAATCTTAAGACCTTTTCTAGGCTTGTGGAGGTTGTTTGGATGATAAAATTCATGAACTATTAAGATGAATAACCTCAATTTAGAGCTCAATAAGGATACATGTGTGTTTTGAAAAAGGATTAAGAAAAAAAAATGCACATCTACATCTAGCTTTAAGAACACTAATACATTCATGTGGGTGAACCATGCTTAATGGAGACTTCAAGAGTATAGAATTTTATCTAGGGTAATGAGATTTTTAAGAGATCATCATACATAAATCAACTCATGCATACTTTTTGTATTGTAAAAACTCCCAAATCATCTTTATACCCTATCATAGTTCATACAAAGGATATAACATCATGCGCAACGGTCTATATAGGAGAGGTTTGTTTTTCATAATGAAATAATGGTGAACATGTGAAGACGATAAAGTCTAAAAGGAATGCATTAAGTTTTGGACTTTGGAGGAGACCTCAAAGATCTAAAATTAGTTCAATATTAAATTCCATGAAAATTTCACCTATAGCTACTTAAGGGACTCAAAAAATATGTTGACATTCAAGACATTGAAGCAATAAGGTCTTACATATTTAAAAAATTCATAAGATCTTGTTATGTTTGAAGAATAATTTCAATTTCTTCCTTACTCTTTTCATCCCAACATTTAATAGGTTTAGTAATTAATCCTAAATTCACATATTCAGAGGATCTAGCCTCACCACTAGAGGTCTAGTCTAGATACAGGCATCCCGCAACCTTAGATCATTCCAATGTCCAGATATGAATTAGGTTTAATTAGTCTAATTTAAATTGGGTGTTATGTGGGTTTTTAATAAAAATCAAAGGAGATATGTTTGTCTTTGTTATTTTAAGTAACTTTCTTTTCTTCCCTACCTTACTCCCTACTTTTGAACTTTTTAAACATGAATCACTTTAGATTAATTCTCATTGTGTTTATCCATTATTTATTTAAGATTTTAGGATTATATCAGTAAATACAAAGAAATTTACATTAAAAAAATTAACTATACTGTGTCACTACCATATTCTTATTGTCCCTATAGTAGGGTTTACTTACACACTAGAAGGTGGTAAGCTATAACCACATAATCTCTCCAACAAAACTGAGTGAAACCCTAAGGTGTCACTACCATATTCATTTTATCCCTATAATCTAAGAAATTTTATTATGTTATTCATATTATATCCTTACCACAGAAACACAAATATTTTGAAAGGACCTGAGGATGAATATGAATATTTCAACCTGCTATTTCCTATCATGCACTTTTAGTTACTAGTAATCCTCCAAATATTAAGTTGGTTAGTTTCCTTTAGAAACAGAAGTTGACTATATTTATTTACTCTAGGAGTACACAAAAATTCATCAATAGTAAGTTGGATACTCAATTGAACTATTTCATTTACCTAACTCTATAATTTCAAATCCTAATTACAAGTGGGGGTATAGTCAATTTTTCTAGTAAATTCCATAGTATAAAGCTATGGGAGACTACATATTATATTATCTTATATTTTCTATTATCATGGATGGGAATAACATTTTTTTTAATTATAATGGCTCACCACTTTATGCATAATTGAAATGGAGTTATAGTAACTATTCGTGTTCATTCATTTAGAAGGAAGGACATTTGAAATGCATGTTTTATTGGCTAAATTTATGCAATTAGTTAGTTTTCACTAGATGATGAAGATGATAAAAATGGTGCAAAGCAATTATTGGGCAGCTATTTTCCATTAAATTTATACCAAATAAAGAGTCTAACCATATTGAATTATAACTTTTGGAGTCTTCCCATTTTTGTCTTATACACCGACTTGACTCCTTTGACTCTTTTCCTTTTGAACTGGGATTTACAATAGGTCTCACTACTACTTGGGCCAACCAGAGCCTCCCTGAGTTTGACACAAATTCTTAAAAATTGTACTATTTTTTATTAAAAATTGATTAAAGTATATATAGGTAGAGTATTTAGAATTATATTTATTGTATTGTTTTATAAAATTTTAGTGTTATAATTTGAAAACCATGTTTACCTGAATAATAGTTATGTCCATGCTCCTTTAGTAGAAGGCTTGCTAACATCATAGTTGGGCATGCTCCAGTAGGGACAAAAATATTACAATAATCTAGGTAGACTATTTGAATCTTAGTGATTTCAAAACATAAAATGCTAAACAATGAATAAAGGTTCCAAGTAAACACAAATAAATCACACATTTTAGATAGAGTAAAAAAATATATTGAATACTATTAAGATTAAATACCTAAAAATAAGGATTTTTTCACATTTTAAATAGATTTAAAAAATATATTGAACACTATTAAGATTAAACACGTAAAAAAAAGGATCTGCATAAATAATAGTAACAAATATTGTCAATACTTCAGACACTCTATAACATGCTCTGTTTTGATCTATCAGTGCTCTATAATGTATGTTAAGAATACTAAGAATATGTATGAAGAATAATATATTTGGTTAGACATGTTTGGTGGTTCTTGTTCATCTTTAAAATGTGTGAAAATTACATGAACCCTTTTTTTAAAAGTAAATTTTAATTTCAAATTCATTGGGCACTCCCACCTATTTTTGAACGCAAATGAATCTCAGGTGTAGTCAAGTCAAATTGAAGGGAAGTGATATATTTAATATATTAAAATGATATTTATATATTTTATTAAAATATATAATATTTATTTAAAATATATACTAGAAATATATATTATATAATGTAATATAATATTATAATATTATATATTATATAATATATAATATATTTTAATATTATTATTATATAATATATGTTAATATAATTTATAAATCAATTTATAATTATATATTTCAGTATAATATATTTAATATAAAATATATAATTTATATATAATATTACTTAATTTAATATATACACACACACATATCATGACATATAATATATGTGTATATGTATTGGTGAGAGGGGTTATCTAAAGCAAAAGAGTGTAAAATTATAATTGATATTTAAATATAGTAATTCCAAACCCTTAACAATGTCAAAATATTAATTAAGTTTATTTTTAAAGATAATTGTCGGTGCAGACCAATCAAGATATAAATCATCATACAATTATTTAGTCTATGATGGCTTGCATTTTATGTGTAAAGATAGATCCTCTTAGCAGTAATCTCTATGTCAAAACTGTAACACCCTTGGCTTTAATTAGGTTGCATCTATATTCACTAGATAAGGAGATCAATTTTCGCTGATGATGTTTTGTCTTGGTGATTACAATGGAGACAGTGCTTTTGTTACAATGGTGCTAAGAAAATTAAAAGTGACTAAGAGAAATTTTGGGTTTAGAAATTGGATAAAAAATTGAAGTGGACATATATGTTCCAAAGACACCATCTATTCCATTACATAGATAATTGAGAACCATAATTAGTTTTCATCAAATCTAATTAGAAACACCACCATAATTGGATTACATAAAATTCTTCTTCTCATCTAATTTAAGTTACAGTGTATAGATCACCACAAGATCTACATTAGTATGGTCGAATAAAAGAGTTAGTTGGACCACATCCATGTCCACTCTCATAAGCATAAATATTGGAAAATTGGCTCATATGTTACACAAGGGTTTTAGTAAGTGTGTTAAGTGCATGTAAACTATCAATGTCTACAATATCCTTGAATGTAAAGGGGATTATCTCAGGATAAAGTGCTTATTTGATAGAGATTCTCATAGGTTGATTAGGCACATGATATGAACCCAACCTATTCTATTTAAATCCTTTTTATTGGCCCTAAAAACTCTTAATAATAAAATTTATAAAGAATTTCATTTAGGATATTAAACTTGCATTAAATTTTCCTCAAATTTTTTGAAGAAACCTCATTGTTTTTAGAAGGTGGGACATCATAACCATCCATCATTAGTCCCAAAAATTCCTTCTCATCAATGAATGTTGGAAGTAGTGGATTGGGAAATGTTTGAATTACATTAGAAGTGGCACATTGGTTTTTAGATTACTAAATAATGAGGTTTTTTTCTTTTTTAATTTTTTTATCTCTCAAACTAACTACTAAAAAGTTGACATTATAATACTTTAGCAATTACATCTCTCTCTCTCTCTCTCTCTCTCTCTCTCTCTCTCTCTCTCTCTCTCTCTCTCTCTCTCTCTCTCTCTCTCTCTCTCTCTCTCTCTTCTCTCTCTCTCTCTCTCTCTCTCTCTCTCTAATATTCCCATCTATCAATTTCACATGTTACCATTTAATCAAATTCACCTATAGTAAGGTAGGGGTCTTGTGATGGGGGATTGTTGATTATTTATGAGGGTATGCTAGTGAGAAATTATAGGATTTTTTTCCTAATTTTTAGTTGTACATTCTTTAAAAATTTATGAAATATAGGTTTCTCAAAAACATTATGAGTATTTTACTTGAAAAAAAGTTTTTTGAAAATAAATAAATAAATATGATTGGATATAAAATTACAGTTAGAAATAATGAATTCATATTATATGAAATAAAGAGTTTTTAACATTATATTACAAAAAAAGTATCTAATTGTAGGTACATAAATACTAACTATGCATTATTAAAAAACTACCAATGCCATGATATACACAAGTCAAAAACACCAACCAATATTGTCCATAGAAATTGATGAACACATTTCTAGGTCACTTTGTGGCAATTGCAGTAAAAAACACCAATAAACACATCTCACAGTCAAACTTCAAAATTGAAGTTAGTAAGCAAATTATCATTTTGATTTTAATAAACTAGATAAATAAACCAAATCATTTGAGTGGATAACTAAACTTACTAGGATAGATATTTATTGGCCTTTTAACTCAACTTGAATCTATTCAATAGAAGAATTGTGTATCACTAATTTAAATTATAGCTCAAAAGCCTTGATGGCTATTTTTAAAGTATAATAGACTCAATTCATTTGTATAAATTTTAGGTATTTTAATAGTTCCTAGACTTTTTATAACCAAGTTTTAAGGGTTAATGAAAATTAATTGTTCATGATATTTTAAATTGATTGATTGTCCTTCTGCTTTATTGCCAACTATCATATGTTAAGTGTCATCAGTAACATCAAATTTAATGTTTGTGATACATGATTTCAACTTCATGATACATTATTTCAAATTTTAATTTAATTCCTCCCAAACATAATAATGTTTGATAGATTTTCTCTTCAAAGTAATCTACCTCATCTGTTGTGTCCATGGTGAAGCACCACAAAGCTTTAAATATGTACCTAAGATCGCATTGTTGACCCTATAATGTTAAATGAAATAGAAACTCAACCCATTTTATGATGTTACATGGAATTATAAAATATGTTAAAGGCATAAAAAATCATTTAATTTTGTTAAAAATTTTATATTATTTTTGTACCATTAATAATATATAGATATATTATAAGTTTTATAATCTTGATAAATGAATTTTTTGTGATTCTTGTATTGAAATATTTTTTTCAAGAGCAAAGTTTCATGGCTTACAACTTCCTCTTTAAATCTAATTGATTTTACATTGATTTGATTTGGCCCTATCAAATTCATAATTTATTCAATTACATTACCAATAATTGATGATTTTCAAATCACTTTACTCCATATCCAATTGATAATGATTCATGGATCATTTAATTCCATTAATAATCACCAATATCTAATTGATGTTTCATATATTTGTTCTTCAAAGTAATTTACTTCATCTATTATGCACATGGTGAAGTGTTGTAAAGTTTCAAATATGTGTCGGTGATCATATTTTTTACCCTTTAATGTTAAATGAAGTCAAACCATTTTCATGTTACTTGGCATTATACATTACATTAAATACATAAAAATTCATTTCATTTTAGTAAAAATATAATATTATTTCTATACTATTAATAATATATAGATGTTTTAAAATATATTATACTAAAATATACAATATATAATATTGATTTATATCTTATATTAACATATATATTATATGATATAATAATGATTAATATTAAAATATATTTTTAAAAAATTATAATTTATATATAATATTAATATATAATTAATTAGTGAAGCTAAAGAGTGTAAATCGACAATTAAACCTACTAGTTACTCAAAACCTATGACATTGATGTAAAAATAAGTCCGTCTTAAAATTAATTGTGGGCGTAAACTTACCAGGATCTGAATCACCATGTAATGCTTTAGTCTATAATGTCTTGCATTCTTCCTATAAAGAGATAGCCTCTTAGAATAATCACTACATCAAAATTATAATTCCCTTGGTTTTGATCAAGGAGAAATTATATTCTCTACATAAGAAGCACAGTTGTGGGTGTTCAAGTTTTGTCTTGGTGATTGCAATGGAGAAATTGCTTTTGTTACATAGACCCTAAAAAAATAGAATCGACTAAGAAGAATTTTAGGTTTAAAAATATGATAAAAAGTTAAACTGGACATATATGTTTGAAAGACACCATCTA
>JARHVA010007523.1:472500-487500 GCA_037957365.1 Torreya grandis | reverse complement strand
AAGGCAACAATGGGGGCACAAAGTCTCTCCATAATTGATTTCTTAGGACACCTTCTTGACTAATTTTACTAATCTTGCTTGTTAAATTAATGGAACATAAAAGATATCACAGAATTTTTTTTGAAAAAGACGCTTGCTTTCTTATTCCATTAATAGAATATGTTCAGCAGACTAAGCACAAAGTGTTAGGTTGTGGAGTGAAAAGCTTCAACCAATGCAAACATGGAGGAGGTTTTTGAGTTCCAGGGAGACCGATGTCGACAGAGTATAGTGCAGAAGGCAACCGGATCGACAGGAGTCAGCCGATGTTGGCCACCTCCAGGCAGACAGGGACCAATGTCGATCACCTGTGGTAGTTCCAAAACTGTTAATTGCATGAACAGTTAGTTTCTTGAACCAAGTGTTTGCATGTAAAGGCTATTTTTGGTCTTAGTTGCGTGTCTAATTATTTTAAATTAGAAGTCTAAGTTATTGTTTAGTATGGGAGGTATATATAGACCCATTGGCATGTATTATAATTAGTGCAAAGAAAGGAAGGAAAGGAAGTTCCATCCATAAGTGTAAGATAATTGATTTGTAGGTTGTTGCAAGATCACAAAAGATCTACATGGTAAGTTAGATCATTGAATTACAGGTTGTTGCAAGCTCATAGGAGATCTACTTAAAGTACTTTGAGTACTTGTGTACTGGCAGGGTTATTACTGACCAGTTGGAGGTGAACAACAATTCTGTGTGTGAGTTGTGTGTTGGGACCATTTTGGTAGGAGAGTGAAATCTTGATTGAGAAGAAGTGGCATCTTCTTTATTGTATTTTCTTTCTGTATGAGTATTAATACAAGATAGTGTATTGTCTCTCATATTCTGTGTTATTTGTGTGAATTCTATTTACTTGTTCATTTTGGTATAATTTCGTGTTTAGTTGCTAATACAAGGTAATCATATTGTGCTCTTATTGAGGAGCAAGATCCTAACAAGTGGAATCAGAGTTGTTTGTTGTTTTTGATTTCCCAACAGTTGGTATCAGAGCTTTTGGTTGGGTTTAATCATAGGTTGTATCAGATCTGGTTAGTGTTTGTTGATTACAGGTTACTCACAGGGGTTTCTATTTGAGTGGGAGTATAGCAATGGCAGATGAAAGTAGGCTATAAATAGAGAAGTTTAATGGCAAGAACTACCAATTATGGAGGATGCAAATAGAAGATTATCTGTATCAAAAAGATTTGTACTTATCATTGGGTGGGGTTGCTAGCAAGCCCATAGATATGAAGGATGAGGAATGGAATGTTCTTGATCAGAAGGCTCTGGGATCTATAAGATTGAGTCTTGCATCATTTGTGATTTATAACTTATCACAGTGTAAGACAATGGTAGATTTGATGGGATCTTTGGAAAATTTATATGAAAAACCCTCTACTTTGAATAAGGTATTTCTTATGAAGCAATTATTTAATTTGCAAATGTTGGATGCTAGATTTGTACATAGTCATCTTAGTGATTTCCATGGGTTGGTAAACTAGTTAAGTTTAGTCAATATTGTTTTTGATGATGAAATTAAAGCTCTCTTAATCTTGGGCTCATTACCTGAAAGCTGGGAGAGTTTGGTAATTGCAGTTAGCAATACTGCATCTACTTCTAAAATCTTAAAAGTGGATGATGTTGTGAGTGTAATCTTGAATGAAGAGATTCATAGGAAAAGCACAGGTGAATCATCAGGAATTGCTTTGAGTGTTGAAAGTAGGGGAAGGTAAAAAGAGAAGATCGAGCATGGGAGATCAAGGTCGAAGATAGGCAAGAGATCCAAATCTAGGTATGGCAGAATAACCTGTTAGAAGTGTGGAAAACAAGGGCACTTAAAGAGAGATTGCAGATTAGTTATAGATCGGCATGAAGGACATGAAGAAGAAGCAAATGTTGCATATTATGTTGCACAAGATGCTCTTGTATGTTCCTTGGATAAAGTAGAATCTTGGATTTTAGATTTTGGTGCCTCTTTTCATGCATCCCCAAATAGGGAATTTTTTCATGAGTATGTCTAGGGAGACTTTGGAGAAATTTATTTAGGGGATGGTAAGCCTCGTCAAACGGTTGGCAAAGGGAAAGTGGAGCTGAAATTGTAGATGGGCAACACATGGGTGTTGAAGGAGGTCATGCATGTCCCAGTACTAAAGTAGAGTTTGATTTTTGTTGGAAGTTTGGGTGATGAGGGTTGCATAGTAACTCTCACAGCAAATTCTTGGAAAGTTTCCAAGGGTGTACCTATTGTAGCTAGAGGTAAGAAAGTAGGTACGCTTTATCTATCTACTTGTATTAGTGATTCTCCTTCTAGTTTATCTACTTCAGCTGTAGATTCAGAGCTATGGCTTAATAGGCTTGGTCACATGGATAAGAAGGGGATGCATGTTCTTGAGTCAAAA
Source organism: Torreya grandis (assembly GCA_037957365.1). Taxonomy (NCBI): domain Eukaryota; kingdom Viridiplantae; phylum Streptophyta; class Pinopsida; order Cupressales; family Taxaceae; genus Torreya; species Torreya grandis. The sequence continues at coordinate 485,086 of JARHVA010007523.1, read as the reverse complement.
GGTATGCTTTTGGTTTTGAGAAGCATGGATCGTGATTTCTATATGCAGAAGAAGAAAGTTACGTTTCTTGAGAAATCTGATGTTCATGACAAGAATAGGAAAGCTTTGGTTTTCAAGGAGAAGATGACAGATAGGTATCAGTCATAGGGGCTAAGGAATGCTGAGCAGAGCAAGGTTGATTTAGACATTGTTTTGATCCAAAAGGAGCTCACAGGTAAAAATCAGCTCTCACAAGCAAAACACAGAAATTGACATCAGTTAGAAAAATGACATCGGCATCTAGACAGGGACTGACATCAGCTATGTGCAGACCGTTGTCAGTGACTCAGAGCAAGTAAAAACTGGCATCGGCCAGGGAAACTGATGTTGGTAGGGTGGCAGTTGAATGGAATAGACATCAGTCAGGTGTAGACTGAGATGTGAGTGGCATCAGTCACTGAGATGGATTTTGGGTGGACAACAAGCTGTCAAAGAGTCTCAAGTGCCCATATGGAGGATTGAAAGGGTAAGTATGCCTCAAATTCATCATTTCCCTTCTTTACACTACTTTTTGCTCATTGATGGTCAAGAATTAGGAAGTTATTAAGGAAGCAGAGCAGGTAGATCCAGGAAATAGTGGGAGCTTGGCATGTTTGAGCAATGTGATTCCTTGGAGAAGAACCAAACAGGAGTTTTTGGTGGAGTTGCTAGCTGGAAGAAAGCACTGAGAGACGAATGGATTTTAAAGATGAAGAAGAGTAAAAATGGACATGTGAGATAGTAGGCCAAAGCATATGGTCTTGAGTAAGCTACAGGACAATGGAGGTTTGACCATTGTGTTTCTCTTTATCAGGTTGGATAATACTAGCTACATTATCCTATTACTATACTGTGTGCTTGTTGCAGAGTTACATATACAAGGGTGTTACTGAACTAAAGGTAAAGCTAGTTCAGAAGTGTGTCATGAGGAATCTGGGAGCATCAAGATTATTTGGCATGAGTGTGTTCTAGGGACATGGAAGGTCACAGGTTGACTTTATTTCAGGATGATTGCGTGAAATTGGTTAGCACGCTAATGGTTAGACAGTTCTATGAATAGTGTCTTGATTCACATAATGAGGTTGAGTACATGTGTACTAATCCTGGGTTTTTCCCAAGTAGTGGGAGCTGTTAGAAAGTTTGGAGCCAATCCGGGAAAGAAGCACTAGAGGAAAGTTTAGTGGATTCTCAAGTATTTGAGAGGGACCATCATCAGGTGTGCATGCTATGCAGGGTCAAGTTTCTTTTCTACATGGTTTGTAGATGCGGATGTGGTAGGTGATTTGGATGATAGGAGGTTCACCATAGGATTTGTGGTAGTTGGTCTTCAAGAGTGATTTTGAAGATGGATACATAGCCAGGATACAAACTAGATGATGTATAGGTATAGGTATAGTTGTAGATATTTATCTCCAAGTGGGAGATTGTTAGGTTGTGGAGCTAAAAGCTTCAACCAATGCAAACATGGAGGAGGTTGTTGAGTTCCAAGGAGATCAGTGTTGGCAGAGTATAGTGCATAAGGCAATAGGCATCGACAAGAAGTTGGTCAATGTTGGCCACCTCTAGGTAGACAGGGACTGACATCGGTCACCTGTGGTGGTTCCATAACTATTCATTGCATGAATAGTTAGTTCGTTGAACTGAGTGTTTGCATGTAAAGGCTATTTTTGGTCTTAGCTACATGTCTAATTATTGTAAATTAGAAGTCTAAGCTATTGTTTAGTATGGGAGCTATATATAAACCCATTGGCATGTATTGTAATTAGTGCAAAGAAAGGAAGGCAAGGAAGTTCCTTCCACAAGTGTAAGATCATTGATTTCCAAGTTGTTGCAAGATCACAAAAGATCTACATGGTAAGTTAGATCATTGAATTGCATGTTGTTGCAAGCTCATAGGAGATCTACTTGAAGTACTTTGAGTACTTGTGTACTGGCAAGGTTATTACTGACCAATTGGAGGTGAACACCAATTCTATGTGTGAGTTGTGTGTTGGGACCATTTTGGTAGGAGAGTGAACTCTTGATTGAGAATAGCTATACACTTGAGGTGTGGGAATCCTCTGAGAGGTGTGGAGAAGAAGTGGCATCTTCTTTATTATATTTTCTTTCTGTATGAGTATTAATACAAGATAGTATATTGTCTCTCATATTTTGTGTTATTTGTGTGAATTCTAGTTAGTTGTTCATTCTGGTATAATTCTGTGTTTAGTTGCTAATACAAGGTAATCATATTGTGCTCTTATTGAGGAGCAAGATCCTAACAAGTGGAATCAGAGTTGTTTGTTGTTCTTGATTTCCCAACACAAAGTCTCAATGATGCCTCTCAATTTGGGTAGAGTTTCATTTAGATTGTCAAAAAAGAGGTCTATTTACAATGAAAGATAGTCCCTTATACAACCACTTGAAGGACTCGGGGATAGTAATACATCATGATGCATTGGGAACTGTTAGGAAGATAGGCTAGAACTTTGGGGCCTTTTACACATTTGATCTTCTCAATATAGATGAACAAGCCATGCCATCAAAAGATTACAACTTTCAATGTCCACCTGGTGCTTTGATCTTGTCTTCATCATTCCTCCTTTTCTGATTAATTGAATTAGGTCCTAGATTCATTCATTAGTCTATCTTTCCTCACTTTTAGCTAGTTTTGGTCTTGAATTCTAGGAATACATTTGGGTCTATAAATCTAAAGGATCTACAACTATTTCATGGGATTTAAAATTGACGTTTACATGCCTAACAATGTGCTCTCAATGGCTAGTTCACTATCCTAAATTTAACATCTTCAGGGGTGTCACCCCTTGGTCTTCTTTCAACTTTTGCCTTTGCCATTCTAGATTGGACTTGCCCTTTTGGGCCTTGAGAAATGACTTGTGTCGAGTCAGAATAGCCTTTTACTTTGGCCGTCAAGAGTCCCCCACAAGGGTACCTACCCTTTGGGGTCTTTCAATAGCCCTTTGCCTTGGCAATTCCCATGGACAAATCCTTGGGTGTTTTCTCCCATGGGTAATTTCCACAAACATTTGTCTTGTGGAAAATTCCTATAGACAATTTGCCTAGGGAAATTTCTCATGAAGTCTTTGACTAGTCTTTAGATCTTCTGAGCCCGCAGCCACTTAGAATTCTTTCATACTTTTTGTCCAAAGGAATTCCTTTTGACAAAAGTCTGAAAGAGTTAAGTGTTAACCAATTTTCAAATGTCTTAAACAAATTTGAAAGAATTACCTTTCAGCTTCCTTTAAAAATGACCCTTCGGAAGGGTGCTTTTCTTGATTAAGTGTCCTCTGTAAGGGCACTTGTCCTTCAGGAAGTTTCCTTTTGCATTGAACCACCCCTTTAAACCTTGACATTAAACTAATCGGTTGAACCAAAAATGGTTCAAGCTGATGGTTCAATGAATTAAATAAGCTGATGAACTAAACATTGAAACAAACATAATGAACTTGCCTTTGAACCAACAAGAAATTTGATGTTGAACCAATCGATTGAACTAAGGCTTTGAACCAATCCGTTGAACCAATTCAATGAAGTGCACTGAGACCCTTTGAACCAAAGGCCAATGAACCATCCAATGAGTCAAGTGGTTGAACCAAGATGTTGACCTATTTTGGTTCAACGGTTCAAACAAAGCTTTGAAAAATGTCTTTGAACCTGTTGTTAAACCTATAAACGTTGAACCAAAGGATGAACTGAAAAAATGAACCAACTGAGTGAACTATTTGATTGAACCAAAAGACACTGAGTGAAATAAAGTGTTGAACCATTTCATTGAACCGAATCATTAAATTATTCCTTTGGTTGAACCTGCCTTTGAACATTGAACCTGCCATTAAACCTTAAACTGGTTGAACCTTTGAACCAAAGTGGTTCAATGGTTCAATGATTCAATGGTTCAAGCCACCTTGATTTGGCCAAGCATCCTTGAAGCTGATGAACCAATTGAATCGATTAAACTTTGAACCTTGATGAAGTGCTTAACTCTTGCCAAAGATGAACTTGTTGAACCTTTGAACCAAAGTGGTTCAAGTTTTTTTTTGCACTCAGATGTCTACCGATGAAGATTTTCAACTAAACTGAAGCTCTGAACCAATCCCAAGAAATGACCAAGTGTTGAAAATCAATTATTTTGACTGAAACCACCTGTAGAAGCCTTTGAACTTGTATAAATGAACCTACTTGTAGAGTTTGTAGAAACAAAGTCCATAGAAATCAACATGTAAAACCCATTAAACTTGACCTGTAAAGTCTGTAGATTTTTTGAGAAGATTGGAAAATGAGGAATCTAAATGTCTAGGACAATTTTTTAAAATGGAAGAGACAATTTTGGTCTGTAGGACCAAGATAGTTCAAATGTTGTCCCAAAAATGACTGCTACTTTTGGGGGACAATAGCTGGTTCTAATTGGGGAACTTCTGTCAATTCCAAAACAAATTGAAAGGATTAGAATCTAGAATCTCTGGTGTCTTCAAGTGTACCATTGGGATTTAGAGTCATGCTACCCAAAAATGAAAGGCATCAAAAATGGAAATAAACAAAACAAAATAGAATTAAAATTATACAAATATACATATATACAGAGGCAATGATATGATACTTTAAGAATTTAAGTGTTTCAGATGCTACCTATTATGGAGTAGATAAAAGAGTGTGACATCTTAGCATTTCAATAGAAAGCTATTTTTACCCATGTGCTGATGAATTATGAATGGGCCTCTCCAAAGGGAGTCAAACTTTCCATGCATCCCTTTTGGTTCTCTTCTTTTGTCCCACAACAGGACTTGATCCCCAATCTAGAAATCATGATTTATGGCCTTCTAATCAAAGAGTTTCTTTACCAAAATTTAATGAGAAGAAATTTTGTCCACCACCATGGTTCTCTGTTCTTCCAGTTGAGTCAGGCACATGATTCTTTTGTCAAGAGAACTCTCATATGTCTTATCTCTAATGGCCTTTGCCAATGTCAAGGCTGGTAACTCTAAGGTGATTGGTATCTCAGCATTGATATCATAAAGAAGTTGAAAAGGGGACATACCAATTACCCTCTTGGGCATGATCATGTCTTCCCACAGAGCATCAAATAATGCTTTATGCCATGTCCTTTGATTATCATCTGCTAGCTTTTTGATAATAGTTACCAATTTTTTATTGCTGGACTCAGCGTGTCTATTTCCTTGTGGAAAATAATTAGAAGAATGAGAGAGTGTAATTCCATAATGAAAATAAAATTGTATAATCTCTTGAGAGGTGAAACAACCTATATTATTAGTAATGATTTTGAGTGAAATTCCAAACTTGGAAATGATAATCTCTTTGAGGAAGTTGCATACAACTTCTAAAGTAGCATGCTTAGTTGGGATTTCTTCTACCCACTTGGTGAAATAATCAATTGCTATAAGGACATAATCATGTCTAGCACTTGAATATGGGTTTATTGTTCCAATAAAATCAAGTCTCCATTGCTAGAAAGGTTCCTCTATTATTATTGGCTTGAGAGGCAGGGCAACCAACTTAGGTCTTCCAACAAATTGCTGGCAAAGTTCACATTTTCTCACCCACTTATGTGCATCTTGAAAAAGAGTTGGCTAGCAATACCTAGCTTGTAGAATTTTGTGAGCAGTCATAGGAGCAAAAAAATTTCCTCCACAGGCCAAATTGTGGAAAGATTTCAAGAGCTAGGTTTGTTGTTCTTTGTCTACATAGTGAAGAAATACTCCATCTATGTGTCTCTTCTACAGGCCATTATCCTAAAGGACAAAATTGGCAGCTTTCAACCTGATAGTCCTCCTTTCTTTATAAGACAAATGCATAGGACATTCACCATAAGTCAAAATATAGGTGATACTTGAGTACCATTCATTAGTAGTGGAGACCAAAAGGACTGTTGGCATATCATCTACTTCAGCTTCTTCATGCTATGTATCTTCTGGCTCATTATCAGCCATTAATTGGCATAGGCCTTTACCTCAGACCAGCTTTATCAGCTTGATATCCAGATCAAATTCTTGGATCTTTGCAATCCAATTACCTCTCTTTATGCCAAACTCCTGCTGAGTTAATATAGACTTGACTGTAATGTTAGGAACTAAGGTAGTAATATATGAATTCAAAATATAGAAATGGAAATGTTTGACTGCTTTTACCAAGGCATAGGTGGCTTCTCTATATTTGAATACTTCATTTCATGGGTTTTGAGAGGGCAACTCATGAAAGAGATAGGGGATTCCATACCTTCCTTATCTTTTTGAACAAGAATTGTTGAAAGAGTGTGCTCAGATGCATAGTTGTATATAATAAAATTTCTATGGTAATCTGGATAGAGCAAGGTAGGGGCATGAGAAATGGCAGTCTTGATGTCTTGAAATGCTAATTTACCTTATTTTTTCCAACTGAAGGTGGTCTTCCCTTTCATCATGTTCACAATATGTCTTGTCTTCTCAGCAAATTTAGGAATGAATCTCCATAAGAAATTCACTTTTCTGAAGAAAGAATGAATAACATTTTTACTTGTAGGCAAATTCAGTTCTTAAATAGATTTGACTCTATCTGAGTCAATCTTTATGCCTTCTTTGGACACAATGTGTCCAAGGAGTTTCCCCTTTATCACTTCAAAAATAGACTTCATAGGATTCAAGGAAATACCATTCTAGTGGTAGCACTCCAGCACTTGTTGTAAGTGGCATACATGATTAAATCGACACTTTGAAAAGATAGTTAAGTCATCAAGATGTACCATTATGAATTTATCAATCTCATCTTTGAATGCCATGTCCATAGCTCTCTAAAAATTAGTGCCAGCATTTATTAAGCCAAAAGTCATTCTTTTATATGCAAATGTACCCCAAGGTGTAGTGAATGCAGTCTTCTGTTGGTCAGCTTCAGCAACTTCAACTTGATTATAACTTGAGAAGCCATCTAACATTGATAACATTTCTAATCCTGTTACTATTTGAAGCACTTGGTCCATGATTGGCAAAGGGTAATTTTCCTTCAAAGATGACTGATTCAGATTCTTAAAATCTACACAAATGTGGATTTCACCATTCTTCTTCCTTATAGGTACTATGTTTGCAATCCATGTAGAATGATGGATTGGGAAAATAATTCTAGCATTTAACATTTTCTGTATCTTAGACATAATAGTACCTAAACTTTTTAGATTGTATTATCTGGATTTCTACTTGCAGGGCATTGAATCAGCTTTAAGAGGAATATGATGGCAGATTTCATTAGGTCTGAGAGACTTCAAGTCTTCATATGAATATGCTTAGACATCAATGTATTGATGGAAAAAAAAAGTGAATTTGAATCTTTCTTTAGGTGTACAACACTTACCAATGTTGACTATCTTGGGATTTTCTTTATTGGTCAGATTTACTTGGTCAAATCATTGAGAGAAATTCAAATCTATTTGCTATTCTTTGATGAATCTATCATGCTTGTCAAACAGCTTCTCAAGAGAAACTAGGCCTTTAGGAATTTTGTTTCCTTTCAGCTATAGAAATTATTCATTTACATCTAAACTAGATTCAAAAATAGATTCAGACTTCTGAGATTTGTTGCCTTAAAAATATAGCTATTCAAAATTGTCTTTTCATTCCAAGAAAGAAATGATCTGATGATCATCATTGAATATTTTCCAATGTTTAGCATTATTAGGAACACTTGGTCTATATACCAGCTCAATGGTATATTTATCTTCTTTAAATTTGAATGAGGAAGTAAGAGAGTTCCTGAAATAACAAGTGCATCAGCTCTGTCATTAGACTCTCTTGGAATGGAAAAAATGTTGAAAGCATCAAAGCTTTCAATTTGGTCCCAAACCAAGTTATGGTAGTGGCATAACCTCTCATTCTTGGTCTGATATAAATTTCTCACTTGACAGACCACTAATTTGGTGTCCCCTTTAGCATGAAGAAACTTGACACCTCTTTCTTGAGTAGCCTTCATGCCCAGCAACAATGATTCATATTCAGCTGTATTGTTTATGTTGCTGAATTGTAATTTATAAGATGAAGGAAACATATCTCCTTGAGGAGATATCAAGACAATCCCAGCTTTGGAACCAATAGAAGAATAGCCATCGTCAAATTCCAGATTCCAAATCTCATTAGACACTAATTTTACTTCAAACTTTCCCTCATCAGAGATGGAGGGTCTTTCTTCATGATTTGTATATAAAAAGTAATTACCCATACCTACAGATTCAAAAAGGATTTGAGCTTCAAGAGCTGATGTCTTGGTAACTACATACTTTGCTTCCTTTTCAAGAAGTAATATCTTAATCACACCTTGGATAGGGATCCTTACCTCAGATAGATCTATGTTTAGTTCTCCTCCCACATCCTTGCAAAAATTCTATCCAAGCAAAATGCCATAAGATGCTGGGACGTCAGCCACTAAGATAGTCATTTTAATTCTCTTATTTGGAAAGGCTACGAATGCAAATTGGGCATCTTTGATTTGCCCCAACAATATTACTTGCTTATTCTCCATGGAGAAACATATCCCAAATGTCTTGGTCAGTGTGAGACTAAGAGATTTAATGACTTTAGCAGGCATGACATTGTCTGATGCGCCTGAGTCTATAATAAAGTTACTCAACTTGTGACCATTGATTAATAGGGAGACATAGTAGGGTTCAATTTTTCCAAAAGCAACTGGAGGAGTAATGATCAAATTATTTGGAATAGGCGTGTTCTTTCGAGAATCAAAAGTTACTTTTTTAGCCTTTTGTCCTACTGGAATGGTTTGATTTTTAACGTATTAAACTAGCTTATTCAGTTGATCTAGATTAAAAAGCAAGTATTCAAATTTAGACATCTATATTTTTGTCTTTTTGACATGATCAATTATGTCAAATGGCTAAATCGAGCTAGGTACAAAAACATGTACTTCAACTTTCTAAGTTTTCAAAGGAATGGGAGGTGGGCTAGTTTGTGAATTATAAATAGAAGGGGAAGATAAAATAGATGTATTTACCTTTTGAGTAATGACAAGATATTTTGATTGAAAAGGTAGAGTTGTCCCACACTTGACAATTGTGACTATTGGTTGTGGTTGCTCTTCTATATTTTTTTTATCAACCTGCTGGACTGATTGGTTCTTAGACCTGGTAAACACTACATATGATCCATTTGAAGCTTCTCCTTTGCTTCTGCATTCATCCTAGTAATTTAGGAAACCAATGTGAGAGTCGCTAGCTAATTCTTCTTGACTATCTTTAATGATATCAGTGTCATTTTATTGATTTAATTTAGGCTGATAAGAGAATTCTGATTCTACTTCAAGATATCCCATTTCTAAATTGATTGGAGGAGCTTCCAGGGCAAGTTTACTTTATGGGGGAGGAAGGTGATTTTGTTGTCTTTGGTTTCTGGCAACATTGCCCTAATATGACTGATTTTGGAATGTCCTTCTTATGTAGGAGTAGAAGACATTCCTTGAGCCATTTGCTTTTTGAGAGCAAGAAACTCATTTGCTAATTTCTGCACCATTGGATCTATGGTGTTTATAGACACAAATTCAGAAGATGATGAATCTTTATTTCTATTGGGATCTCTTCTTATTTTCCCTGCTAAGATGATATCATCTTCTACTTGAGTGGCCAAAAGTTGAGCTACAACGAGATCTATTTGGCCAGCACGTCTCAAGAGAAAATTGACTTCAGGTAGCTGAGAATTAATGAAAAAGCATTTGAGATTCTCAACTGTATGTTTAGCAATTACAGGGATTCTATTTCTCAATTTATCAAATTTAGCTATGAAGTCTCTCATAGGCTCATGTGGCTCTTTCTTCATCTATGTAAGTTGAGCCAGAAGTGTATGTGCATCTTCTTTAGGTTTGAATTTGGCTTCAAACTTAGCTTTAAGAGTATCCCAATCAGTCACAGACTGAGCTTGTAAATGGTAAAACCAATATGTAGTAGCACCTTGAAGTGTTTCAATAAAAAGCTTGACTACTACATCTTCAAATTCTACTCTGATTACTCCATAAGCTATACTGAATGTTGTAATGTGTTCATCAGGATGAACTTTGCCATCGCCATAGAATTTAGGTAAATTCTTCCTAAAAATGCATGGAAGCTCATGTAGAAGAGGAGTACGATTGAGAGGACAAAAATCATTACCCTAGGGGCCTTGAAATGCCATTATAGGATTCTGAAAAGGAGGGATAATAAATCTCAAAGGGGTAATTATAGGCACAGCTTTATTAACAACAGAAGTAGATACTTTGTCTGCTAATGGAGATCTGGCTTTAGTAGGAGGGAAGCTATTGGTTCGTTGGAGACAAGATGGTGAAGAAAATAGATCAAAATCACTTTATTGTACCAGCTCGAACATAGGATCAATGATACCTTTATCCCTTTAGCTTCATGTATACCTTGAATCTGCCAGATTGTTAAAAAAAGTGGAAAAGAATTGACCTTGCTTCAATTAAATCTTGAGGCTTTAAACTGTACATTCTTTCCTAGTTGATATGGAGGTGAATGAATAGGCTATAAATGGATAATGGGTATATCCCCAATGGAGTCGCCAAAAATTGTTGGTTGAATATTTTGTCTATCAACGTACTGGTAAACAAAATAGGTCTGATCAACCAATGTAGGAAGATTAGTCATTCAAATGTGCAAGTTTATCACATCAGAAGGAGACTGCTCTCTCCTCTCATCAAGGGGAGGTTCCCTATAAAGATGTTATATATATGTATAAGCAGAAAATAATACTCATAGGTAGGGCAAGACATCTGTCTCTCTTTCTTTAGAGATGATGTGTACAAAATAAAGGAAAAACTCAAAGAAATGATAGAAATTACTCCTCTTCTTTCAAAAGAACTATTCAACCAGCCACAAGAATACTCTAAAAAATAAAAGTAGAATGTAATTGAAGGTATGGTAACCAACAAATTGAGATACAACACAATGTCTACACCTAAAATACTCAAGAGTAATATATGAAAGACGATGAGAGCACAAAGTCTTCTCAAAGTCCTTTAAACATCAATAAAAAGAAAAGACACTGAAGGTAGCTATGGGGGCACAAAGTCTCTCCATAGTTGATTCTTTAGGACACCTTCTTGACTAATTTTGTTAATCTTGCTTGTTAAATTAATGGAATAGAAAAGATATCATAGCACAAAGTCTAAAAAAGTCCCTTGCTTTCTTATTCCATTAACAAAATATGATCAACAAACTAAGCACAAAGTCTCAATTATGTCTCTCAATTTGGGTAGAGTTTCATTCAGATTGTCAAAAAAGAGATCTATTTACAATGAAAGAAAGTCCCTTATATAGCCACTTGAAGAAGGACTTGAGGATAGTAATACATCATGATGCATTGGGAACTATTAGGAAGATAAGCTAGAACTTTGGTTCCTTTTACCCATTTGATCTTCTCAATGTAGATGAACAAGCCATGCCATTGAAAGATTACAACTTTCAATGTCCACCTAGTGGTTTGATCTTGTCTTCATCATTCCTCCTTTTCTAATTAATTGAATCGAATCCTAGATTCATTTGTTGTTCTGTCTTTCCTTGCTTTCAACTAGTTTTGGTCTTGAATTCTGGGAATACATTTGGGTCTATAAATCCAAAGGATCAATGACTATTTCATGGGCTTTAAATTGATGTTTACATGCCTATCAATGTGCTCTCAATAGCTAGTTCACTATCCTAAATTTGACATCTTCAGGGGTGTCACCCCTTAGTCTTCTTTAAGCTTTTGGCTTTGCCCTTCCAGATTGGACTTGCCTTTCAGGCCTTGAGAAATGACCTATGTCAAGTCAAAATAGCCTTTTCCTTTGGCCACCGAGAGTCCCCCACAAGGGCACCTGCCCTTTGAGGTCTTTCGGTAGCACTTTACCTTGGCAGTTCCCATGGACAAATCCTCGAGTGTTTTCTCCCATGGGTAATTTCTATAGACATTTGTCTTGCAAAAAATTCCCATGGATAATTTGCCTAGGTAAAATTCTCGTGAAGTCTTTGACTAGTCTTTAGAACTTTTGATCTTGCAGCCACTTAGAATTCTTTCAAACTTTTTGTCCAAAGGGAATACCTTCAAACAAAAGTCTGAAAGAGTTAAGTGTTAACCAATTTTCAAATGCCTTAAATAAATATGAAAGAATTACCTTTCGGCTTCCTTGAAAAATGACCCTTCGAAAGGGTGCTTTTCTTGATTAAGTGTCCTCTGGAAGGGCACTTGTCCTTTGGGAAGTTTCCTTTTGCATTGAACCACCCCTTTGAACCTTGACATTGAATGAATCAGTTGAACCAATCAGTTGAGCCAAAAATGGTTCAAGCCAATGGTTCAATGAATTAAACAATCTGATGAACTAAACATTGAAACAAACATAATGAACTTGCCTTTGAACTAACAGGAACTTTGATGTTGAACTAATTAGTTGAACCAAGGCTTTGAACTAATCTATTGAACATGTTCAATAATTCAATGAAGCACGTCGAGCCACTTTGAACCAAAGGTTGATGAACCGTCTAATGAGTCAAGTGGTTGAACCAATCATTGAACCAAGACGTTGAATTGTTTTGGTCCAATGGTTCAAACAAAGCTTT
>JARHVA010007523.1:287500-467500 GCA_037957365.1 Torreya grandis | reverse complement strand
TCACTTACATAATGATTATAAATACCCTTGACACCCCATAGGGTCTCCAAAATATGTCAATACCAATATCATCATCTATATAATTTCTCACTTATTAAAACACTAAAGAACCATGCATGAACAATGAGGCTCATTGAAGCACACTTTGTTATTGTCATTATAGCACACATAACACCTCATCAACATCCTTAGTCACCTTGGAGACATCATTGACAAACCTCCAATAGTTTCCCCATCATTTTTAATTAAAATATTTTTTACTAGAATTATTACAATGAGCTAAATAATTTGAGAGTTTATCTGTAGTGTTCTCTTATTTATGATATATGATTCTTAATTCTCACACTTTTAAATGGCTAATGGTTTATTTTCTACAAGAAAATTTGGTAACAACACACATTGTATGCAAAGTATGTTTTTAGACATATGCATTTCCTTCCTTTGAAGCTTAAATTGCATTTATTTAGCTTTGATCATTATGCTAGAATTGGTAAATGGTAGTTTCATGTGTTTTTTCCTCAAAAGTTTGCAAAATTGGTATCTTTGATCATCTTGAGCATAGTCTCTTTTTTCCCTACCGTACTAACTCTTTTATTTACAAATGAGTCACTTTAGATTAGTTCATACTATAAATATCCATTTTTTGTATACATTTTAGGCAAAAATTTATAAAGATTGAAATAATTTTACAAAGATTAGCAAGAATAAGTGTCACTGCATAAACATCTATTATCCATATAGTAGGGTTTGCTAGGAGAATTTCAAAGTGGTGATCACATCTCTACTATTTTTTCTATTTCTATTAGTATTTATATAAACAACTCAAGCCCTAAGTCTTTCATAACATAAAATTGAGTTTCTTACTTTCCATTTGTTCCATAGTGACATAGGGAACACAATAAGTGAATCAAAAATCCCAATAAATCAACTTTAAGAAATCAATAAAGTGTCCTTGAGACACCTATAGGCTTGGTTTTAAGTCAAAATATGCTATAGTCAGGGGTTTGGTAGTCTTAAGACCTTTTCTAGGCTTATGGAGGTTGTTTGGACCATCAAATGCATGAACTATTGAGATGAATAACCTTAATATAGATCTCAAGAATGATACAATTGAGATTCAAATAGGGCTAAAAAAACACAAATGTACAGCTACAACTAGTTTCAAGAACACTAATACATTCATGTGGGTAAACCTTACTTAATAAAGAATTCAAGGGTATAGATTTTAAAGTAGGGTAATGAGATTTATAAGAGATCATCATACATAGATCAAATCATGGGTACTTTTTGTATTGTAAAAACTCTAAAATCATCTTTATAACATATCATAGGTCATACAAAGGAAATCACACCATGCAAAGTGGTCTATATAGGAGAGGTTTGTTTTCATAATGAAATAATGGTGAGCATGTTGAGAAGATAATAGTCTAAAAGGAATGCATTAAGTTGGGAACTTTGGAGGAGACCTCAAGGATCCAAACTCATTTGAATATCAATTCCTTGAAATATTCACCTATAACTACTTAAGGGACTCAAAAAATATGTTGATAGTCAAGACATTGAAGTAATAAGGTCCTTCATAGTTACAAAGTTCATAGGATCTTGTTATGTTTGAAGAATCATTTTAGTTTTTTTCTTACTCTTTTCATCCCAACATCTAATAGGCTTAGTAATTGATTCTAAATTCACATATTCAAAGGATATGGCTTCACAACTAGAGCTTTGGTCTAGATACATGCATCACATAGCTTTAGATCATTCCAATATCAAGATATGAATCAGATTTGATTAGTTTAATTTCAATTGGGTGCTATCTAGGTTGCTAAAAAAAATCAAAGGAGATATATTTGTCTTTGTTGTTTCAAGGGAAATTTCTTTTCTTCCCTACCTTACTCCCTCCTTTTGAAATTTTTAAACATGAATCACTTTAGATTAATGCTCAATGTGTATATCCATTTATTTGTTTAATTTTTTTGGATTATATTGGTAAATATAAACCAATTTACATCATAAAAAATTTAGGTAGATTGTGTGACTACCATATTCATGTTGTCCATATAGAAGGCTTTGCTTGTAGACAAGAAGGTGGTAAGTTGTAACCACATAATCTCTCCAAAAAAATTGAGTGAACCCCCAAGGCATCACTATCATATTCATGTTGTCCCTATAATCTGATAAATGTTATTATGTTGTTCACATTACATCCTTGACATAGAAACAAATCAATAGTCTGGAAGGAACTGAGGATGAATCTAAATATTTTAGCCTACTGTTTCCTATCATGCACTTTTAGGTATTAGTCCTCCAAATATTAAGATGGTCAGTTTTCTTAAGAAATAGAATTTGACTATATTTATTTACTCTAGGAGTACACACAAATTCATCAATAATAAGTTGGCTACTCAATTGAACTATTTCTTTTACCCAAATCCAAAATTTTAAATCCTAATTATAGGTGGGGGTATAATCAATTTTTTTGGTAAATGACATAGTATAAAGCTATGGGAGAATACCTATTATATTATTTTATGTTTTCTATTATCATGGATGGGACTAACTTTTTTTTATTGTAATGGCTCACCACTTTTTGCATAATTGAGATGGATTTTGAGTAACTATTAATTCTCATTAATTTAGAAGGAAGAACATTTTAACTACATGTTTTATTGGCTAAATCTATGCAATTAGTTATTTTTCACTAGATCATGAATATTATCAAAAAAGGTGCAATGTAATTATTGTGTGACTATTTTCTATAGAATTTAAATTAAATAAGGACTCTAACCATATTGAATTACAGCTAGTGTAGTCTACCCATTTTTGTCTTATACACCCACTTGAATCCTTTGACCTCTTTTCCTTTTGTATCAGGATTTACAATAGAGCTCAGTACTACCTAGGCCATCTTAGGGCCTCCCTAATCTCAACACACATTCTTAAAAATTGTATTAATTTTTATTAAAAATTGATTGAATTATATACATGCAAATTATCTAGAATTATATTTATTGTATTAGTTTATAAACTTTTAATGTTTCAATTTGAAAACCCTATTTACCTAAATAATAGTCATATGCAGGCTCCTTCAGTAGAAGGATTGTTGACATCACAACTGGGCATGCTTTAGTAGGGCCAAAAATATTACAATAATCCAAGTAGACTATCCAAATATTAGTGATTTCATAACATAAAATTCTAAATAATGAACAAAAGGGCCACACAAACACAAAAAAATCACACATTTTAGATAGATTAAAAAAATATTGAACACTATTAAGATTAAATATCTAAAAATAAGATATTTTGCACATTTTAGATAGATTAAAAATATATATTAAACACTATTAAGATTAAATACCTAAAAATAAGGATTTGTATAAATGATAGTAACAAATATTGGCAATGTTTTAGACACTCTACAACCTACTCTATTCTGATCTCTCATCACTCTATAGTCTATTTTCAAAAAAACTAAGAATATGTAAGAATAGGAATATATCTAGTCAAACATGTTCGGTGGTTTTTGTTCCTCTTTAAAATGTTTGAAAATTATATGGACCCTATTTTTTAAAGTAAATTTTAATTTCAAATTCATTCGACACTCCCATCTATGAACAAAAATAAACCTCAGGGGTAGTCAAGTTCAATTGAAGGCAAATGATATATTTAATATATTAAAATGATATTTATATATACTATATTAAAATATATACTAAAAATATATATTATATAATGTAATATAATATTAAAAAAATATGACATAATATATTTTAACATTAGTATTATATAATATATATGTTAATATAGTTTATAAATCAAATTATAATTATATATTTCAGTATAATAAATTTAATCTAAAATATATAATTTATATATAATATTGCTTAGTTTAATATACACACACACACATATCATGACATATAATGTATGTATATATGTATTGGTGATAAGGGTTATGTAAAACAAAATATTATAAAATTATAATTGATATTTAAACCTAGTAATTCCAAACCCTTGACAATATCAAAATATTAAATAAATTCATATTTAAATATAATTTTGGGCACATACCAATTGGGATGTGAATCACCATGCAATTATTTAGTCTATGATGGCTTGTATTCTGCGTGTAAAGAGAGATCCCCTTAGCATGTAATCTCTACATCAAAACTGTAACTCCCTTAGTTTCAATCAGGGTGCATCTATATTTACTAGATAAGGAGCTCAATTGTGGCTGATCACATTTTGTCTTGGTGATTATAATAGAGACATTAATTTTGTTATAATGGCACTAAGAAAATTAAAAGTGACTAAGAATAATTTTGAGTTTATAAATTGGATGAAAAATTGAAGTTGACATATATGTTCCAAAGACACCATCTATTCCATTACATAGAGCATTGAGCCCCATAATTGGTTTTAATCAAATCCAATTAGAAACACCACCATAATTAGCTTACATCAAATTCTTCTTCTCATATAATTTAAGTTCCAATGTATAGAGCACCATAGGATCTACATTAGTGTGGTCGAGTAGCAGTGTTAGTTAGACCATCTCCATGTCCACTCTCATCAGCATCAATATGGGAAAATTGGCTCATATGTTACATAAAAGTATTAGTAAGTGTGTTAAGTGCATGCAAACTATCAATCTCTACAACATCCTTTATTTTAGAGGGGATTATCTCATGCTAAATTTATTATTTGATAGTTATTATCATAGGTTGATTAGGTGCATGATATGCACCCAACCTATCCTATCAAAAGCCTTCTTATTGGCCCTAAAAACTCTTAATAATAAAATTAATAAAGAATTTCATTCAGGATATTAAACTTACATTAAATTGTCCTCAAAAAATATAAAAAAACCTCATTGTTTTTAAAAGTTTGGACATCATAACCATCCACTATTAGTCTCAAAAACTCCTCATCAAAAAATGGTGGAAGTAGTGGATTGGAAAATGTTTGAATTATATTAAAAGTAGCATATTGGTTTTTGGATTATTGAATAATGAGAATTTTTTTCTTTTTTTATTTTTTATCTATCAAACTAACCACTAAAAATTTGACATTATCATACTTTTGAAATTACGTCTCTCTATATAAGATTCTCATCTGTCAATTTCACATGTTACCATTTAATCAAATTCACCTATAGTAAGGTATGGGTCCCATGTTAGGGGATTGCTAATTATTTTTTAGGGTGTGCTATTAAGAAATTGTTAAATTTTTTCCCCTAATTTGTAGTCCTATGTTCTTTAAAAAATTATGCAATATACATGCTCAAAACAATTATGAATATTTTAATTTAAATAAATTATTTGAAAATAAATAAATTAATATGATTGAATATAAAACTACTATTGGAAACAATTAATTCATATTATTTGAAATAAATTGTTTATAACATTATATTACAAAAACTACAATTGACTGCATGTGTATGAATACTAACTATGCATTATAAGAAAACTATCAAGGCCATGGTATACACCATTCAAACATACCAACCAATCTTATTGATAGAAACTGGTGAACACATCTCTAGGTCAATTTATGGCACCTACAGTCTAGAACACATCTCACAATCAGACTTCAAAATTGAAGTTAGTAAAAAATTATCATTTTGTTCTTAATAAACTATAGAAATAAACCAAAGCATTTTATTGGAGAAATAAACTTTCCAAGATAGATATTCATTGGTGCATTAGCTTAACTTGAATCTATTCAACAAAAGAATTGTGTATCCTAATTTTAATTGTAGCTCAAAAGCCCTGATGTCTAACTAAAATTTGATATTCATTTTTTAAAGTATAATAGACTCAATTCATTTGTATAATTTATATGTATTTTAATGGTTCATAGACTTTTTATAACCAAGTTTGAAGCTCTAATAAAAATTAATAATTCACATTACTTAAAATTATTTGATTGTTCATTTGCTTTATTGCCAACTATCTTGTGCCAAATGTCATCTGGAATATCAAATTTAATGCTTATCATAGATGATTTCAACTTCATGATACATGATTGTAAATTTTAATTTAATTCCTCCCAAACATAATAATGTTTGATAGATTTGTTCTTTGAAGTAATTTACCTCATATGTTGTGTACATGGTGAAGCACCATAGAGTTTTAAATCCATACATGAGATCATATTTTTGACCCTATAATGTTAAAGTAAGTATAAACTCAACCCATTTTCTGATGTTATGTGTTATTATACACTACATCAAAGGCATAAAATTTCATTTAATTTTATTAAAAATTTAATATTATTTCTGTACCATTAACAATATATAGATATATTATAATTTCTATAATCTTGATAAATGATGTTTTTATGATTCTTGAATTGAAATATTTTTTTCAAGGGTAAAGTTGCTTGGCTTACAATTTCCTCTTTAAATTTAATTTATTTTACATTGATTTAATTTGGCCTTATCAAATTCATAATTTCTTTAAGCACATCACCAATAAATGATGATTTTCAAATCACTTCACTACATATCCAATTGATAATGATGCATGGATCATTTACTTCCATTAATAATCACCAATATCCAATTGATGTTCCATAGATTTATTCTTCAAAGTAATCTACCTCATTTGATATGCACATGGTGAAGTGCCATAAACTTTTAAATCTATACCAATGATCACATTTTTGACCCCATAATTTTAAATGAAGTCATCCCATTTTCACGTTATTTAGCATTATATAGTACGTTAAAGGCATAAAAAATCATTTAATTTTTGTAAAAGTACAATATTATTTTTATACTATTAACAATATATAAATGTATTCAAATACATTATACTAAAATATATAATATATAATATTGATTTATAGCCTATATTAGCTTATATATTATATGATATAATAATATTGATTAATATTAAAATATATTTTACAAAATATATAATTTATATATAATATTTATATATAATTAATTAGTTTAATATATAAAAATATTATGATATCTATTATAATATGTCAATTATATTTATTTAGTAACTAATATAATTTGGGTGTGTGTGGGTAAGAAGGGTTATCTGATGTGAAAGAGTGTAAATCAATAACTAAACCTACTAGTTACTCCAAACCCATGGAATTGATGTCAAAATAATTTCATCTTAAAAATAATTGTGGGAACAAACTTATCAAGATTTGAATCACTATGCAATTCTTTAGTCTGCAATGTCTTGCATTTTTCATGTAAAGAGAACTTTTTAGCACAATCACTCCATCAAAATTATAGTTTCCTTAGTTTTGATCAAGTGGCATCTATATTTTGTAGATAAAGAGCACGGTTGTAGGTGATCAATTTTTGTCTTGGTGATTGCAATGAAGAAATTGCTTTTGTTAAAATGGCACTAAAAAATTAAAATTGACCAAGAATAATTTGAAGTTTATAAATATGATAAAAATTTGAAGAGGACATATATGTTTGAAAGACACCATATATTCCAATGTTCATGCCTACTATTATACTACCACCACTTGTTTCTCTTAATAATTAATAATGTTGCATCTTCAAAAAATGTGGATGAAACTTCACTTGTTATGCATTAAAGAGCCTAAATAATTATTTCTAAATCATTACCATTAGTTCAAAAGTTCCATGATGATAATTTCACTTCTATTTCCATATTTTAACTTGAATAATTTTCATTATACTATGGCATTATAGTGGATTATTGAACATTTTCTAATTTTGATGATCTTCTATCTGTGATCCAAAACCCATGGTAGAAGACCCATCAAGTGTAATTTGTCATGATGAGTCTTTTGCTATTTTATTGGAATCAAATTCCCTAAATTACACAAATCTACATTTAGATACAATCTATAAATTGATCATGAAAGTCTATATATAGAAATACTATTAATATAGTAAGTGTTCTGAGGTAGACTACTTATGCCCTCGCATAGCCATATTAATTTAGATAAGCACAAAAAATCCTTTCCCAAGAGGTATTTGAGTTATTAGGATTGATTTTGTGTCACTTATTTTAATTACCATTTTGGGGTCGAATTTGTGTCTAAATATTAGTTTGAAGTTCAATAAAGGTGACTCACCCTTGTAGTTATTTGAATTGGTGAATTAAATTATCTCAAAGATATTTTTGGGGGGGGCTAAAAATTAAGTATTCAGATCCTTATTAGACACTTTACTTATGTTACATCTACAAAAAATGTGGATGAAACTCCACTTATTATGCAAGAGCCTATTATTTCTAAATCATTAGCACAACATCTACATCAAAATTGCAACTCCCTTAGTTTCAATTAGGGGGCATCTATATTTTATAGATAAGGAACATAGTTATGGGTGGTTAAGTTTTGTCTTGGTGATCATAATGGAAAAATTGCTTTTGTTAAAATGGTGCTAAAAAATTAGAAGTGACTAAGAATAATTTTGAGTTTAGAAATAGATAAAAATTTGAAGTGGATATATATGTTCGAAAGACACCATATATTCCAATGTGTATGCCTACTATTACACCACCACCACTTGTAACTTCTCCTAATAATTAACAATGTTACATCTTAAACAAATGTGAATGAAACTCCACTTCTTATATAAGAGCCTAATAATTATTTCTAAATACTACCATCGGTTCCAAAGTTTCATAATGATAATTTTAATTATATTTCCATATTTGAACTTTTATAATTTTCATTGTACTATGGCCTTGTAGCAGATTATTGAAAAAAAAATTAATTCTAATGATCCCTTGGATGTGATGCAAAACCCATGGTAGGAGACCCAACAAGTGTAATTTGTTTTGACAAGTCTGTTGATATTATATTGGAATGAAATTACCTAAATTATACAAATCTACATTTAGATATAATCTATAAATGAAAAGTCTATATATAGAAATACTATATATAGTAAGTGTTCTAAGGTAGATTACTTATTCCCTCACATAACCATATTTTAGAAAATCATACAAAATCCTTTCCCAAGAGGTCTTTGAGTTACTAGGTATGAATTTTTGTCACTTATTTTAATTACCATTTCTAGGTTAAATTCATCTCCAAATATTCATTTGTAAGGTCAAGAAAGGTGACTTGCCCTCACATGTATTTAAATTGGTAAACTAAATTATCTCAAAGGTATTCCTAAGGGGGGGCTAAAAATTAAGGAGTCAAATCCCTATTAGACAATCTTCTTATGTTAAATATTCAAAAAATGTGGATGAACCTCCACTTATTATGCAAGAGTATATTATTTCTAAATCATTAGCACAATCTCTATGGCAACATTGCAACTCCCTTGGTTTCAATCAGGGGGAATCTATATTCACTGGATAAGGAGCATAGTTATGAGTAATTAAGTTTTGTATTGATTATTGCAATGGATAAATTGATTTTTTTACAATGATGCTAAAAAAATTAAAGCAACCAAGAAGAATTTTAGGTTTATAAATATGATAAAAATTTGAAGTGGACATATATGTTCAAAAGACACCATCTATTCCAATGTGTTTGCCTACTATTATATCACCAGCACTTGTAACTTCTAATAATCAATAATGTCACATCTTCAAAAACTATGGATGAAACTCCACTTATTATGCAAGAACCTGATAATTTTTTCTAAATCATTACCATTGATTCTAAAGTTTCATGATGATAAATTTACTTCTATTTATAGATTTAAACTTCTATAATTTTAATTATACTATGGTCTTGTAGTGGATTATTAAACATTTTCTAATTTTTATGACCCCCTAGACGTGATCCAAAACCCATGGTAGGAGACCCATCAAGTGTAATTTGTTGTGATGAGTTTGTTGCTAATTTATTGGATTGAAATCTCTTAAATTATACAAATATACATTTAGATACAATCTATAAATGAAATGTCTATATATAGAAATACTATATATAGTAAGTGTTCTAAGGTAGAATGTTTATGCCCTCACATAGCCATATTAATTTAGATAAGCACACAAAATCTTTTCCCAAGACTTCTTTTAGTTACTAGGTATGATTTTGTGTCACTTGTTTTAGTTACTATCTTGGGGTCGAATTCATCTCCAAATATTAGTTTGTAAATTCAAGAAATGTGACTCACCCTCATGTCAAGTATCTGAAATGGTGAATTAATTTATCTCAAAGTTATTACAAAGGGGAATAAAAATTGAGGAGTCAAATCCCTATTTAAAGATAATTTGCTTATGTTACATCTTCTAAAAATGTGGATGAAACTATACTTATTATGTAAGAGCCTATTATTTCTAAATCATTACCATCTTTTCCAAAGTTGATACATGATGATAATTTTACTTTTATTTCCATATTTAAACTTTTATATTTTTCATTGTATTTCTTATAATAGATTATTGAACATTTTTCTAATTATGATGATCCTATGGATGTGATCCAAAACCCATGGTAGGGGATCCATAAAATGTAATTTTTTGGGATTTGTATAAGTCAATAATTGACCAAATATGCTTATGGTTTGCTTATAGGTGTAGGGAGATTCTGATATGAGTTGACACTCAGCCAAATTTCTAATAAGAAGCACTAAAGGCTTTATGAATCTAATATGTTTTTTCAAGGTGCATTTTGTAATATAATTTTTTGTGGCACTTTTATGTTCACTATTTGATTGGTATCACATTTTGGTTCATTCAAATTAATAACATCTTAATATGGCTTGGTCTTATATTTTCATGTATTGGATGAGGCTAATGTAGTGGCCCCAAACGTTACTATCTTATTTAATGTAAGGAGTTTCATTTCTCAATCATGCTTAGGGTCACCCGATTATTTCTCTTAAGTTAGAAATTTTAGTGACACATATTATGATGGAAAGGGATGAAATGATACCTCTAATGCAATAGGGTTATGCATGATGTATTTTGAATCAAAGACATAATTTGGATGACTTTTAGGTGTTCTTCTAATGAGATAATTTTTATCCTCCAATACATTAATCATTTTTAATGAGGATTGTGAAAAAGAGCTACCTTGTTTCATATACCTTGATTTACAAGATTTTATCTCAAATACAAATCTTAAGATGTAAAAACATCTTAAAAAGGATTCGACTCTAGTATATAATAATATATATAAATCTAGTTATAGACAAACTATATAAATATAAAGTATTCTTGTGATAGCTAGAAATGATCTTGGTCATCATATAATGGACCAATCAGTCATAACAATGCCTAAGAAATGCTTTCCAAATGAGTCAATAGCTGAAAAAAGAATTGATCATCCTGGGATCTACCAATTAATCATAAAAATGTTGTAGTGAAATTACTTAAATATTCACTTAGAATGATTTTATATTGTGTATAATAAAAAAATATGAGAGATTACACAATAATAATTGATATAAAAATAGAATACTAGATAATATAGCAAAGCCACTTCGAGGGGGAAACCTCCACAACAATGCACTAATAGTAGAATACTTCACATGATGATTAAATACTAACCACTACCTCCTTTATATATTCTACTTAGATAAGGTTATTTCATAGGCTGACCTATCTAAGAACATAGAGAAATGTAACAAGTAAATAAAAGAGGTATGTAAGCCACAAGTCAATGACACATATCACCAGACACACTAATGGTTAAGGGCATATCAAGCCATTCCCCTTCCAAAAAATGTTGTCCTCAATGTTATATCAACTCTAGATGTTATTGTACAAATGCTTCATCTTCCTAATTGGCATCTTCACATGGAAGATACTCCTATTTGATCAGGCATTCTATAATTGCTCTAGAACATAGTTACTTGGTATGTCATTAAAGGACCACCTCAGGATCAAGAATAAATTTACCTTCCTCATCCAATTTTGGTAATTTTTTTTGAATGGTAACTCTATTTCCAATGACTTTCTTCAGGCATGATACATTAAATACTAGATGTATGTGACTGGATGAAGGAAAATCTAACTTGTAGGCTACACATCCAATTTTTGGCAAGATCTAATAAGCCCATAATACTTAGGGGATAGCTTGTTTTCCTTTTTTTATTGCTTCAATGACATTTTTTATATAGATGTAAGAGAACAAAGACCCAATCACCAATGTCAAAATACCTCTCACTTCTATGTTGATATGCTTTTTGCTTTTTGCAATTCTGGGCCATAGTTAAATTTTCACGTAAACTTGCAAGGACCTCCTATTGATGGTGAATATGTTCTTCAACTGCATGAACCTTAGGATGGAACTTTAAGGTTGAAGTGATGGATTGAGGGTGGTATCCATATAGTGCCATAAAAGGATACATTTTTCAAGAATTATGAACAAAAGTATTATACCACCATTCAGCAAGTGGTAGTCAATGAACTCATTTATCCTATTTATCAGAAAAAATATAATAAAGATATCCTTCTAGACATTTGTTGACTACCTTAGTTTGTCCATCATATTGAGGATGACAAGATAAATTATGAGCCAATTGAGTGCCTAAACATGTAAATAATTCAGTCCAAAAATTACTAGTAAAAATGGGATCTCTATCACTAACAATGATCTTAGGGGTCCCATGTAGTTTTTAAACTATATTGAGAAAAGTAGAAGCTATTATACTAGCAACAAATGGCTAGGATAATGAACAAAAATGAGCATACTTACTGAGATGATCTACAACAACCATGATAAAATTTTGACCATTATATCTTGGTAACCTTGTAGTGAAATCCATAGAGACCTCTTGCCAATACTAGCTAAGGTTAGATAAAGGTTGTAAAAGACTTGGAGCTTTGATGGTTTCACCTTTATTTTGGTGACAGATCATACATTCAACCACATATTTCTAGACATCCCGCTTGAGGCCTTCCTAAAAAAGTCTTGTTTGATCTTGTGATAGGTTTTTAAAAATCCTAAATGACCCCCAATTAGAGTTGCATGAAGTTCTTGAAAGATTTTTTGTTTAATAAGAGAATTACTGCATAGGTACAATTTATTTTTGTACCATAATGCATTACCTTTCCATTGAATTTTCAAATCCATCTAAACCTTACTAAATATTTTGAATCAAATCATGAGCAGTACTATCATGTTCCCATTCTGGTCATGCATCTTCTAGCCAATCTTCCTACAAAATGGTTATAACACTAGCAATGCCTCAACTAATTCATCTTTTTTGGATAGTGCATCTACCACCACATTGTCCTTGCCCTTTTTGTAGACTATTTCACAATAATAGACTCACATCTTAGTTACCCATTTATGTTGTTCTTCAACTGACAACCTTTGTTCTAAAAAATATTTAAGACTATCATGATCAAATTTTACCTAAATGTGATGACCCATCAAATAAGATATCCATTGTTTGACTACGTGTAAAATGGACATCATTTCCTTCTTATAAATGGTCCTGTGTTGATTTTTACCCTTGACTTGATGACATTCAAATGCTAGTGGTCTACCTTATTGCATGAGTAAAACACCCATACCATACACAGATGCAACATATTCAACCACAAAAGTCTTAGAAAAATTAGGAGTGGCCAATACTGGAGTAGTACACATAGCCAATTTCAATTGTTCAACTGCCTAGGTACCTACATCAGGCCACTAAAAGGATTATTTATCTAACAAAGAGATAATTGGGGCTATAATACTACCATAATTTTTGACAAATCTACAATAATAACCAGTAAGTCCCAAAAATCTCTAAAGTTGCTTGAGTGTCTTAAGAATTGGTCAATCCACCATTTCTTGGATTCTTTTAGGATCCACTTTCACTCCTTCATAAGACACTAAATGACCCAAATATTCAACCTCACCAACCCCAAAAGTACATTTGGAAGGTTTGGCATACAATTGATTTCACTACAAAATGGACAGTACATGTTTCACATGTTACAAATGGTCTACCCAATTATTACTATAAATGAGGATATCATCAAAGAATACCAAAACAAATTTCCTCAAAAATGGCTTAAAACAATATTCATCAAACTCTGAAAAGTAGATGGTGAATTTGTTAGGCCAAAAAGCATAGCCAAAAACTCATAATGGCCGGGTATGTCTTCAGCATAGATCCTGATTTAATGATACCCAAAATGCAAATCTAACTTGTTAAAATAAAGATCACCATTCAATTCATCTATTAAATCATTAATGAGAGGAATTAGAAACTTATCTTTGATAGTGTACTTGTTGATTTCTCTATAGTTAGGGCAAATCCTCCAAGTGTCATCATTCTTTCTCACCATGACAATTGGTGATGAGTATTTGCTTTGGCTATGGTAAATTATTCTTGTATCCAACATCTCTTGTACCATCTTTTCAATTTCACTTTTTTGGGCATAGGGATACCTATATGGCCTAATTTTAGGTGGTGTAATACTAGGAATAAGTGTGATAACATGATCATGCATGTGGCTAGGTTGAAGTCCTTCTGGAATGTCTCCAAAAATAGCATAATGAGCATCAATTATTTGTTTTAGATCAAGAGGTGGAGATGGTTGAGTTAGATATACTTCCATATAAAATAAGTGACCTGTAAATACCTTAGCACTCATTCAGAGAATCTTTATCATTTGATGGGAGCTAAGAAGTTGGAGAGATTTAGCCTTTAATACTCTTAGCTCAAATGTCTTTTCTTTAGAATGAAAATGCATCAATAATTATTGAAAATTAATCTCAATATTGCCCAAAGTGGTGAGCCATTGGAATCCTAGAACAATATTAGCTCTACCCATCAAAATAAAAAACATAGGAGAATCTAATAAGTAGACTAGGCTAAATTAATACTATGACATTTTTTTGAATAGTTGATAGTACCACCATCTACAATCATAACATAAATTTTTTGATCTAGATAAATGAAATAGTTCAAATGAGTAGCCAACATATTTTGGATGAAGTTATGTGTGATACCAAATTCAATCAAGATAGTGAACTTCTATTTATTAAGAAAACCCATTACCTTAAGAGTTTGGGGATTACTAATACTTGACAGGGCATGTCATGAAATAGTAGGATGAGAGTCTTTAGATTCCTCCTCAAGAAATTCTACATTTGCATCATATACTTCTATAATCATCTTCATCATCATTGGTACCTTTAATGTAAAATAGCTTCTTTTCAACACAATGATGGTCTTTGCTCCATTTGTTGTCACAACCATAACACAACCCTTTGGCTCACTTCTCCTTAATTTATCACTGTTTTAATCTAGTGGGCTATGGAAATTATGGTGCTAGAAATTTGTGATCATGCCTAGTAGTGAAATTTTTCCTTTTAACCATCTCTTTTTCTTCTATCATGCATGGCTTGAGGATAGCTTCTGATATAGATGTTGGGATAAAAATTTGAACCTCATATTGTATTCTATATTTTATTCCACCCAATAAAAGATCTATCAAATATTTCTCAATGATATTTAGCACTCGTAAAGAGAGATTCTAAAATTGATGAATATAATCATTCACAGGTCATGTTTACTACAACTTGGATAATTGGCTAAAATAATTCTCATAGACATTATTTTGATAATGAGTTATCAACTCTTTAATAAAAATAGTCCATGTAATAAGATCACAATCCTTTTTCTTTTAAGCACATAACTAATGATACTAAATGAATTGCTTAGGTTCCATATACAGGAATACCACCATCACCCTCATAGAACTAGGGGTTTGATGTAGCTCAAATAAACTCTCAATTTGGTGAATCCAAGTGAGAGGATCCTTCACATTGAACTTACACATGTCTACTTTTGGTAACATTATTTTCATACTAGCATGGGCATTGTTGAGACGAGGAATTGAATGTTGAAGTGGAGGGTTGTTAGGGTAAAATTGAGATGTGAGGGTAGACAATTGCATAATGATATGTTATAATTCACTATGAACTCCATTAACCTCTTTGTTCATCCCTAAAAAACTAGTTTGGATTACAACAAAGTCATCATTCCTCACCAAGTTTTTTATGTCCTCTTGTAGCTAAGAAATCATCAAATCTAAAGTTCCAGAATCTATGTCATCATCAAAAGGAGTCTTAGGAGTTTTTGGTGCCCCTTTTCTTCCTTGAGTTGAAGGACCTACCATAAACAAACCCTAGGAGGGTTTTGACCCCCATAAAAAGTATACCAAGAAATGGTACCATTATGTTCACCTTCTCAAGATGAATCCAATGATTACCTTTTTGCACTAGAGTAAAATTTTTGGTACCAAAAAAAATGTACCAATAGAATACACCATTGCAATCATCTCACTAAGATGAATCTAATGACTATCAGTGTGCAAGGGGGAAAAACAATTATAGGCTTTTTTTTAAATATTTTTTTTCAAAGAAGTGTTTCAGGCAATACTGCGTTGATGGAAAAAATTAATTTTTCCCAGATTGTAAGTTATGTTTTTTCACTTTCACTACTCCTAGAAGCCATGTCTCACTAGATCTAAAAAAATTGAAACAAGAAACTTGCCCAAATCAAAGCTCTGATACCACTTCTAATGAAATTACTTAGATATTCACACAGAATAATTTTATATTGCACAAAAGAATAAAATATGAGAGATTGGATAGCCATAATTGACAACAAAATAGAATATTGGATAATATAGCAAAGTCAATTCAAGGGGGAAACCTCAACAATAATGTACTAATAGTAGAATACTACACATGATAATTAAATACTAATCACTACCTCCTATATATAGTCTACTTAGCCAAGGTTATTCCATAGGATAACCTATCTAAGAATATAAAGATATGTAAAAAGTAAATAAAAGAGGTATGTAAGCCATAAGTCAGCCACACATATCCCTAGACAGACCAATGGTTAAGGTCATAGCAAATGCCCTAGTTAAAAAGCTTCACAAATGAGTATGTTATTATTTTATTGGAATGAAATTCCCTAAATCATAAAAATCCACATTTACATACAATATATAAATGGAAAGTGTGTGTGTGTGTGTGTGTGTGTGTGTGTGTGTGTGTGTAAATAATATATATAGTAATTGTTTTGAGGTAGATTAAAATGATGTTGATCATCTTGGGATGTACCACTTTGTAGCAATATAAATCTACTCAAACATCAAACTACCTAAGTAAGATCTAGAGCCATTATAACTAAATGAAATAGATGAATTCATAATTTGAATCAAAATTATAATCCTAAAGCTAAATTCTCTCAATCATGACTAAACAAAATATGAAAACAAGAGGATTGGATCGATTATCTTAGACTCATAATTTTGACATTATGTTGGCATGATCACTAACTGATGATGATGGATTAGACTGGCATGGAGATTGACTTGATCACTTTAATAGTTGCACATAGATTTTTTAGATGATTTTTAGTTAGCTCCAATGGAGGAATGGAGTTGTCTAAATAGAAAGAGGAGGGAAGGATCAATGGTTGAGATTCAAAGTTGGCTTGGGGAGTCAAGAGTTGGGGATTAATTTTGGAACCCTCTAGATTTAGAGGATTATAAAGAGGAGGGGTGAGAATAGAGAGGATTCAAGAATTAGAGAATTCTAAAATCTTTTTAGGGAATAATTAAAATTAGGTAGGGGATTAGATAAGGATTAGGTAGGTGATTAAGAACTAGGGGTATAAAGAGCCTAGAAATAGGCTAGTGTGGGTGGGTAGGTGGGCCATGGGAATTTAAAATTCCCAAATAATAGATAATTAGGGATCAAGATAAGATAATGGGGATTTAGGATATTGATTAATTTATTTGTGGGGATGGATAAGGCTAGTAGATGGCAAATAATGAAAGGGAACATTAGATAAATAATTACCAAGGGGTGATAAATTAAATAAGCATAATTATTAGTGTCGATTAATAATAATATTAGTGATGTTAAATAGAGAAAGAAAATTTTAATATGCATACATATTGGGATGTATCAGTTAATGGTCAAAATGCCCTTGAAAATATTCCCAAGAGATATAATTTAATCTTATATTTCATCAGTAATATAATCTTGATAAATGATTTTTTTGTGATACTTATATTGAAATATATTTTTTAAGAAGAGTAAAGTTTCTTGGCTTACCGAGTTCCCTATTTATAATTAATTGATTTTACATAGATGTGATTTGGCCATGTATTTTTGACCCAAATATTGGGATTCAAAGTTGAAGTACTTGTGTTATTGGTTGAAATGTTTAACCTTAACTCTATATTGAGATATCACACAGCTTGTTGTCATGAATAAAATGTTAACATTTTTAGATGTGTATGGTGTAGAATGCTTATGCCCTCACATAACCATAATTTAGATAACCACATAAAATCCTTTCCCAAATCTAGGTCTTTGAGTTACTAGATATGATTTTGCATCACTCATTTTAATTACCATTTTGGGGTTGAATTTGTCTCCAAATATTAGTTTGTTAATTCAAGAAAAATGAGTCACTCTCATAGGTATTTGAATTGGTGAATTAAATTATCTCAAAGGTATTCTATGGGGGCTAGAAACTAAGGATTAAAACCCCTATTATAAAAAAATAAACATGTAATTTAATGAATAAATATAAATAAACATTTTTAATTAAAATAATTATAATAAATAATAAAAAATTGTAAATATTTTTATATTAAAAAACTATCAGAGTTTATTATGTATGTTTAAATCATTAAATATTTTTATTAAATAGTGTACATTTCTTAAATGTTTAATATGTTTAAATATTTACATATTTTTTTTAAATAGTTTTATAAGTTACAAATTTTTATATAAACTTTTAAATTAGTATACAATTTAAAATTCCCATGTGCTTTGAAATTAGGGTTAAGTTTATCTTTAAATTATTTTTCCATTATTTTCTTAATTTTTATCTCTCTATTTTGAAGCTCAAAAAAAAATATTTTGTTGAATGTTAGGTTAACTATGGCTTTAATAGTGGAAGCATTGACCTCATTTTTCATTATCATTTCTTTAGGTGCTTATTTTCAAGTTTTAATATATGCAATGTATTATTTTAATGTATCTAAAATGTGTGATTTTTTTGGCTTGACATGTCAGACCCTTTTATTCATCATTTACTACTTTAAGTTATGAAATCATTGAGATTTAGATAGACCTGGATTATTGTTATTAAATGGCTAAGATAATGAAATGGTAGAGATTAGGATTATTTAGTGCTTACTTGTATTAAATAAGGACCCAAATGGTGAATATAAGGGAAAAGCATACATTTTTTATTAACTATAATAAAATAATGAAATGGCTGAGACAATGAAATGGTAGAGATTAGGATTGTTTAACACTTACTTGTATTCAATAGGAACCCAAATGGTGAATGTGAGGGGAAAGAAGAAATTTTTTATTAACTATAAGAAAATAATGAAATGGATGAGATAATGAAATGGTAGAGATTATCATTGTTTAGTGCTTACTTCTACTCAATAGGGACCCAAATGGTGAATGTGAGAGGAAAGCAAACATTTTTTATTACCTATAAGAAAATAATGAAATGGTGGAGATTAGTGTTGTTTAGTGCTTACTTGTATTCAATATAAACCCAGATGGTGAATATGAGGGGAAAGAAAACATTTTTTATTAATTACAAGTAAATAATGAAATGGAAGATATTAGTATTGTTTAGTGCTTACATGTATTCAATAGTGACCTAATTCTAGAGCATCTTTGGGGTGTCTTTAGAGAATTCAATCATCAGAGCTCACTTGTCGATTCCTCAAAATTATATTCGAAAGAGTTGTAAAATCTATGTGTTGCATTCTCAAAATTACCCCATCATTGGGATATTTTGTTTTACTCAAAATTAACCCATCCTTGGGATGTGTTCTTATATTCAAAATTACCCCCATCCATGGGATGTGTTACCATACTCAAAAATGCACTATTCATCCAAGTTAGACATAATAAAAAGGTAAAGAACCAACATTAAATTGCATAATAACAAAGAACAAATTATATTCATATACTAATTAGATCAGTATTTAACTATTAAATGTAATATAATATATAACTAAATATAGTACTTTATGGACAGTTTATATAACTATAATGAGCTATATGAAATGATCATCATTTCTCCCCCACATTTTACCTTTTTCAAGTTCTCTCATAAAGAAGTGGGATGACTAATCCTTAGTCTAAATTTATTGATTCAAACCTCTAATGCAGATCATAAACTTCAAAATGATGGCCCCAATCATGGTGGCCCATTGGCAAGAATCCAAGATCTTTGACAAATGTATGCACCTAGGCTTTAAATTCAACTTTTGTTTGAGAATTATAAAACTACCATGGAGATAGAGGACAAAAAATGATAGGAGACCTAAACCTCATCTTGATCTAGACATCTGAACCTCTTCTCTAAGTGTTGAGTGATTATCTAGCAAACTACTTTGGCTCTTATTAAACTCCATTTAATATTGGTGGGGATGAGGAATTACCTAAATTTCAACTCAACAGGTAATGTCTCCACCTGGTAAGACTTGCATTGAAACCATTGGCATAATGGTGGTTAATAAAATCTCTAAAATCAACAAAATTAGATCTTAGTAGCTCATGATACTTGTTCTTCATATGCATATGATACATTGGTTAAAAATGAGAAATAAGTTTCTTTACTTCTGGAAATTGTTGTCTCATGCATAACCCAATGGTGCTTTGTAATTCAAGAAATATATTATTGTATTTTTTCCATGTTATTTGGGTCCTTAGAGTGGAGAGAAAGGAATGCAATTTTATCTCTCGAACAAATAAATTTATCATAAAACCAAATTGATAAACTAACAATAAATAAAAAGTATAGAACTCATAAATGGCATCCTGACTTTCTCCAGTGCTCTTTAGAAACATGTCCATAAATAAATGCTCATCTTCAATGGTATGTGAAAAAACAAGGGAAATTAACTAAATCTTCCATTTATAAAACTACTCTTGTAAGAAAAGAATATAAACTAATGAAGGTTGCCTGCATGCTACTAGTTTCTTAAAAATATCACAAATGTGTTGGATAGAAGCATGTGGTTCTTGTAATTATAGTTAGGATTTTTTCAATTGCTTCTAAGATTCCTCCTTAAGTTTGGCATTTTCATCATTCAATTTTTGAATTTTTTTCTAAGTCATATACCAGATAGAGATTATTTCATGTAATGGAATAGGGAAAGAGGGAATAACTCTTGTTGGACCCTCTATCTAAATTTTAATATCTCATGTTTATCTTTGCATGGCCTACATAAAGGCTTATAACTCATAATTCCAAGCAATGATATCTATTATTATATTAGTATGTTGGGAAAGCATTGTATCTATATCAAAATTACTTTCTCTCAGATTATTAATCAAATTACGTTTATCAACATTGGTATTTTATAAATTAGTAAGCTTAGTGTCCTTGATATCAAGATAATTATGTGAATTACTCAATTCTTGGGTTTGTAAAAACATTACATTGTGGACCCTAGCCTGTTCATCTTATATTCCTTTAAAATTTATTTTTTGTTCACTAACTCTAGTTGTTTCACTAAAATTTGTCTATTTCAAGTCTAAAGAAAAACATAAAAGAATGATATGGATAATTGATTAGAATAAACCTAGATTGGTTTGTGCATTGTATCCATACATTGTGAGCACTCATCTTTGGCTAAAGAGGACTACCTGCAAGTAAGAAAACACTACCAAAAAATGTTTGTTAGTAGATAAATGAGTGGGCTGCCAAGCTACATGTATATTCTAGGAAGTGTGAAACTTCCTTAGATATGACATTCAACTTTTGAGAGATAAAAGAGTAATAAAAGTACTTCTGTCACTTTCATCGTGTCCACGGCCATGACATCGACAATTGCCAAACCTTCAAGAACATCATCCAAGACAAGATCGACAAGGGGGATCTTATTTTAGATAACCCAAATGCCCCACCCAACCAACACATCGACATCTTCAAACAACCATTCCCTAATCATCCACCTACTCAAAACAATGTCCAAACCACGATCAATGACCCCCAAGACCATGATATTCACACAATCAACACTATATTGCCTCTTGTCCCTGACCAACCTCCTCCATCATAGGATGAAGAACTTTCTTCTCCTATTAGTCCTCCATCTACCTCTCTTATACTAGAGGATGCCTTGACTATGCCAATGTCATTAGCCTTACCTTCATCTGAAGACCCTACCTTGCCTACTCCTCAAGCACAAATAAAAGGCACCATCATCCCTGCCTCCTGCCCTCTTGAGGAACCACACTCTCTTATTTCTTCTCCACCAGGAGAAGAATCAGTCTCTTCACCCATTTCAAATGAGGAAGACCCAGACACAGTTTCCTCTTGCCTTTTGGCTAAGATTACTACATCTCACTCACCTCCGTCCACATCCGAACCCAAGCCCGCATCTAACCTCACCTTGCACAAAGGTGGCCCTCAACCCAAACCAAAGAAGGCTACTAGACCACATCAGAAAACTCCTCCCCCACCTTCCTCATTACCTTCAATTTTGGGCCCGCATCCGTCCACTTTAATAGGAGTTCTTCCTACTCCCATAATTCACAGAGGCAAGTCGCCTCGATTACTCCCTCAACCCATCAAACATATATCTTCTCCAAACCATCGACCTATGCCTCTTATGCCTCTCAAACCAAAGTCATCAACCCCCACTATAACAAAATATCTAGACCCGTTAGTAGGTTCTTATGCTTTGTTGTTACGGTAATTATTGCAGTCCTCTCGCATCTATCTCCCACCTCTTAAACCATATCAATCTCTCAGACCAAAACCACCCTAGTTCGACGACACTTACATTTGTGCATATCATCGCATGCTTGGACATGAAACTGAGCATTGTTGTGCCCTCAAGGTTGTCATTCGCCAATGTATGGGAAATGACACCCTTCTTCTCGACCACGTTATCAGCAAACCTTCAACACCACCCCACTCATCAACTCTCAGATCAAGGCCATCTTGGTTTGATAACTCTAAATTCTGTCATTATCATCACACTCTGGGACATGACACTGAGCGTTGTTGCGCTCTCAAAGCTGTCATTCGTCAACAATGGAGAAAGGATTCCCTTCTAATCAAGGACCCTCTTGATCACCTCTTCGACAAATTATCAACACCGACCCATGCCTCTCAAACCTCATCGCTTAAATCAGGATCTCCACGCCAGACTATGGTCCCTTTGCCATCTTTAACCCCATTATTTGACATCAACACAGTCCATTTAGCCACCAAGCCTCAACTAACCTTGACCAATTTATCCAACATTCTCCCTAAGTGACTGGGGGAATCCAACCTTATCATGACCTCGACCAAATAGTCAACCAAACATTCAACCAACTTTGACTAGACATTTGACCAAACTTCGACCAAGTCTCGACCAACCATCAATCAACCTTCTTATCATCACCCCAACCAGCATCAACCGAACCTCAACCAAACTTCAATTATCAAACATCAACCAACCAAGCACCTATCACTTCTTCAAACTGTCATCAATCATCGTGACCAATATCGAAGAGGCAAATGGGGCAAATTTGCTCCTAATTGACTCGGACCTTTTATCATAATGCACTAGCATGGTCCAGGGACTTATCAGAACCTAAGCCCTTTTATGCCTTACGTCCAAGACTATTTTTATGTTAGTTGAGTATTCATCACTTGACGTTTTACTTGAGCTCATCCCTTGAGCAACCCCGTCCTCTTAATCCTTATTCATTTCAATCCTATTCCCCTAAACAAGTCCTGTCAACCCCTTTTGACAAGTAGTAATGCTTCATCCTAATAAAAGGGAGCCTTTGACCTTCTATAAGTCTTGTCCATGACTCAACATTCTATCAAAAATAAATCAAGATGTCAAAATATCCAAGGTCACAAAACCAAATCAAAAAGTAGACTGCTCCCTCGAAGGACAGTTGTAATATCATTGATGTAGCTAATAGACTACTCCCTCGAAAGACAGCTATTCAAAAGCCCTTAAATCTATAACGCAAAGTATAGACCACTCCCTTGAAGGATGGCTATGACTAAATCTTGCTACAAATAGCACTTTTTTAGAAGCTTCCCGCATCGATCAGCTTCACAAATGACCACCAAACAAATGACATCTTTATGTGGACTTCCCGCATTGATCAATCCGTTAAAAAAAAAAACCGGGTCATGGACTTGACTTGTAGTTGTCTCAAGGTCTCCTATAAAAAGGGGAAAAGTTATCCATACTCTAAAAATGGGTTACCCTTTTCCTCCTATCATATCACCTACTCTAGGGACTTCGAGCTCACTTTAATGTCAAAAGTGATTCGATTACTGCTCTAACATAACCTATGGTCAATGATGCAATGCATAAATGGGGCTCTTGGTTCTAACAACCCCTGTCCATGTTGTCATTTTGGTCCTTGTCAATAAAAGGGCGCTTATGCCTTTAACTTTCTATCTACACTTTGGTCATGTTTAACCACATCATTTGTCAAAATGACTCAATCTGACTCTTTTCAAACCACTCACATAACCTACTTATTCTGGTTTCCATAGACATCAATACACATGGAAACTATCAACCACACAATTTATGTCAAGCATAAACCATTACTTGCTGAAACATAAATCGACCTGCAATTCATTTTTAGCAAACATCCATCATGAATATGGATAGTTGCTAGGGATGAACAACCCTGACCAATGTTACAGCTTACACCATTTGAAAAAGGCTGTCGCATCATCTCCTCCTTGTCATTTCAAGCATGTACCCTCGGACATATGGGAAATGCTATATCTTTATCATGACCAAATTCAACCACTTCGACCCTCTTCCTCCCTCTTGGAAAAACTACATTAGCCTAAGGCCCTAACGACAGGGGCTATCTAAGTAGCACTCAGTTGACATGGGGTCTTCTAGGGTTAGCTCGGCCATTCTCTTCATCACTCTCCAACTCGCTCCCTCTCTCCACCAATGCCTATCTGCCACCTCACCACTTCTCCAGTCAACTCTAGGTCACTTTCAATCACTTGAATCCAGAGCACCTTTTTTTTCTCTCAGTCAACCAAATCACAAATGACTTTTGGTGGGCTGCCAATCCAGTTTTATTAGATTTGGCAGGCCGCCAACGTTGGCATCATTATGCCCTAGACCACCGACGTCGGCCGATACACTGCCGACATCGGTCCCTTTATGTCTCTGACATCAATTTTTTCACTGACATCAGTAACTTTCAAACCTCTATTTTTCATCACGTTGTCCCAAAATCATGCCCCAATCAACTAGCCCTGCCAATGTTGAAGTCATTTCTGACTCCTCATGGGGCCCATTTGAGATCACTTATATCTCATCCCAACCAGCGACCATGGAGATCACGCATATCTCCTTAGACCCTGACCACTTCCAAGACAACTCTGTCTTGGTTTTGTTTGCACGCATGCTACCTCACGAATAGATAGCAAAATTGTTCGCAGACCTTATTTTTGGACCCTCACAAGTATAGGATCGCAAGCCGGTTGATCTTCACTACTTGTGACTTTTTTTGTGTTTTCAGGAGCACTTCCTAAGCCTGAGATACCTAGAACACGATGACCATTTGGAGCTACAGCTTAGATTGAATAACCCGATCAGCTACGACTAATGTTGGGGCCCAGTTATTTCAATTTTGGCACTCCTTGACCTTTTAACTGTGACCATTTGACCTACCTATCCCGTGAAGTGGTATGCATGCAATCACGACTTTTCCAGTGTTCACCCTCACTCTCCTTCTCATCCACCTTTTGTCAAATAGGCACCTGACATCAGGTTCCCTTCCCTCGACTCCCGCTTTGAGGGGGAATACCTCATCCATACCTCGGGGCAATCCACATCATCCCACACTTGGGGCAACCAACTCCTATTTTTGTCTTGCAGTTCGTCTAGAACAACCAACAAGACAAAAAGGGGCAAATGTAGACACCAAAATCGTGTCTAACCCTTGTTCATTCCCCCCTTGGTCCATTCCTAACCCATTCCTAAACCATGCAATTACTAATTCAAAATAATAAACTTATTATTTTGAATTAATAACCCCCCTCCTTTGACACATCACCATGACACCTCACCTAGGACACCTCACCTTGGACCATTTCCCACCTTATGACTCACCCAAGACCTATTCTTACTCCTCTCCAACCACCTAACCAACTCTCGTGCGTATTTATCTTAACCTTCGACAATTCTTCCATTGACTATGCACTTGGCAGATGGAGAATGGGGTTGTTGGCCCTTTTAACCATTTTCCACCCACCAACGTCAGTCAACTGTCGGGCGACACCAGCGGGATCACCGACGTCAGTTTACTTAAACCGTCTTCTGACCTTATACAGGGCTAATCACAAAAATCACAAATTCTAATCAAACTCTAAATCTCGGGAGCTAATCACAAATCTATAATCTGGTGTCTTTGACCATTCGTCATTCTGCCAATCTCTCAGCGAAGCCTCTCACTCTCTCCCTCAGGTGCAGCATCAGACTTCTACACTAGCAACAGGTCCTCCACACAGGCTACATCAATAGTAGGTATGGGGATCATCAGCAACAACACACCTTCAATAAGGCACAAGTATGTATATTGTCTATGTTTTCTTTGTGTTTTCTAGTCATTTGCTTCTAAGTATTATGAATTAGATTCAACACTATGTCCCCCCAGACCAAACTATTCCAAAACCCGAATCCATATTTCCCTATTTCCTTATTGCCTCTGTCCTCTGTTGGACCATACACTCTGCCCATTTAACCAAACTCTCAGACCCAGATCCCAGACCATTCAACCAAGCCCAAAACTTTGTCTTAGACCACTCAAATAGACCCAGAGCCTTCCTTGGCCTTATCCATAGGCCAGACCTGACCAGACTCTGTCCACGAACCACAGATTTGACCAGACCTCATCCAAAGACCATTGCCCTGACTGACACTAGCCACTTCCCCAACTGATGTCGGCATACTAACCAACGTCGACAGACCTCAACAACCGACGCCGGTAGGACCACCGACGCAGGCGACTATGACCAGTCTGATAGCATCTCTCAGGTAAGCTTTTGCTTCTTTTTCATTTCCATCTTTTATCACTTTCAATCTTTTAACATTCTGTTATTTATCAGACACTTATTTTTATTGACTAGTGGGTTGATATCCCTTAAGGAAGTCTTCATACTTCTAGGATCAAGCTTTCGCTTGACAACCCACCATCTATCCATCTAACACCTTCTTTTGTCCAAGTCTCTTTTCTTTGCAGGTGTCATTCTTCCACAGCCACAGAGGAGTCCTCACAGCGTGTAGATTATGGTGCGCAGACTATATCCAGGTACATACAAGCCTTGACCATTCCTTTTAGTTTCTCATTTTCTCTCTTTGAATGTGAAAGCAAAAATCTAGCGTAGAAACATGAGAAACACATTTTATGAAGGCACATCTCCCATTATTGGAGAGATCATAAGGAGTAGTAGAGAAGGAAAGATAATCCATGACTTGCTTGTACCATAAGTCATGTGGGTTGGATGTTACATTTCCAATAAAGAATATGTTAGTCGATACATAGGAGGGTAATGTTAAGCAATGCACAGTGACATAGATTTGCAAGGAAGAGGACAAAGAGGGTATGTGTGAGGCAAGTGAAGCCATTATGTCAGCAAACTTATTTATGGAGTGAGGAATAGTTTGTAAGAGATAAAAATCAAATGATCCCAAGAGAATATCAACATGATGTTTATACCACTATAGAATCTCATTTTTACATAGGTAGGAACCATCAACCTGGTTAACCACTAGCTAGGAATCACCAAAAATGGTTATGGATTTAATACCCAAGAAGAGAGTTGTTTTAAGTCCTAAGATCAAAGCCTCATATTTGGCCATATTATTAGTTTATTCAAAATATAGTTTAAATGATAAATGCATAGGCTGACTATCTAGAGGAATAAGAATGACTCCTAGACCCCCATCATATTGACATTTAGACCCATTGAAAAACATCATCTTTTGATAGTATATATCACTGATGGAGAGGATTTTGATGGATTCATTACGGAATTTGAGGTTTAAAGGTTGGTTGCTATGTAAAGGGGTGGTAGGTAACTGGTTAGTGAGTTTTTTCCCCTTAATATAATTTTTTTTATGAATTCTAAGTTAAATTTATCAAGAATCATGAGCTACTGAGCTACACATTGGTTGTGATATGGCTTGGAATGCATGTATTTTAGGGAATCAGTATGGGTGACCATATAGGTTTTGTGATTTAGGAGATAATGGTGAAGCTTGGAGGTAGAAAATACCAACATGAGGAAAAGTTTCTTAGTATGGGTATATCAAGTCTCATAATTAATAAGTGTGTGACTTATGTAATAAACCATCTATTTTCGATGTGCAATCATAGCACCTAGAGAATGGTCTATTACAGAGATGTAGAGGTAGAAAGGCTAATTTTCCTTAAGTGGAATAAGAACTGGTGGGGAAAGGAGATATTGTTTGAGTTCATCAAAATCATCCTATAAATATATATTCCAATAAAAGGAAAGATATTTTTTGAGGAGATGGTGAAAGGGTTGGCAATGATTTGACAACTAGGAGATGAAGCTATGAATTGACTAAATTTTACCTTGTAGACTATAGAGTTATTTGATATTAGTTAGTGGAAGAATCTCTAGTATTGATCTAAACTTGGTAGGGTCAACCTCAATACCATGGAGATAAATGATAAAACCTAAAAGCTTACCGAAAAGAACACCAAAGACACATTTCTTTAAGTTTAGTCAAATGTTATGTTAGAGGAGATGATTAAATATGGTTCTGAGAATCACCAAGTGATCTTGGAAAAGTTTAGACTTTCTAAGTAAGGCATCCATGTAATGTTCCATAATTTTGTGTAGGAGATCATGGAAGATGTAAGTCATAACACGTTGATAGGTGGCACCATTGTTTTTTAGACCAAAAGGCATGACTCGATAACAAAAAGTCTCCCATGGAGTAATGTAGTTTGTTTTGTGTTGATCCTTAAGAGAAACTAGGATTTGATTATATCTAAATAACCTATCCATAAGTTATTGAATCTAATGGCCAGTTGTTAGATCAATAAGTTGGTCGATACTTGGGAATGGGAAGTCATCCTTTGGAAAAGTGAGGTTTAAGTCATGGTAGTTGGTACAAATGAAGACTCCTTTAGCCACCTTCATGATAGAAAATATATTGGAAATCCATTGTGGGCAATCCATGGGTTGGATAAAGTTGACATAAATGAGGTGTTGGAGTTCTTCTTTGACAAGAAGAACAATATGAGGATGCATCTTATGAAGCTTTTGCTTTAAAAGTTTGGCATCTTGATTGGTGACAATGTTATGGGTGATGATAGAGAGATCAATGCTAGACATGTCATTATAATACCAAGTAAAGGCTTTTTTATGGTTATTAAGAAATGTGGTATAATTAACTTACTCAGAGGAATCCAAAGATTGGCCAAACTTGAGGATGTGAGGGTTATCATGAGAGGGCAGATAGATATCAATGGTTAATTCATTTAACATAGCTTATGTTTTAGATGGGAATGACCATTGGATATAAGAATCATTTGTACCCATGTATGTGAGAATTTCATCATCATCTTGACATTGGAGAGTGTTAAAAGTGGGGGAGTCTTCATCAATTATTTCAAGATGAATGAGAGGAAGGGACCTTGTTTCCTTACCCTATTAATAGGTGAGAGGCCCAAAATAGATGGAATTTATTAAAAAAAAATTAGGAGGTATTGATACCTCTGATTTGGTAGGTGATGGTGGAGAAGGAGAGACTAGTTCTTCAATAATTGGTTCATGAGAAGTTTTAGAGAGTTTATTTTGTTTATCATAACTCACTCCCCAATAACCTAATTAAACACCTAAGCAAGCTAACTAAACCATGTAGGTAAAACCGCACAGTGGGAAAAATCCTACACCAACAATAACAAGCTTTAGGGGCCTACTTAAATCCATAGACATATTTCTAAAGTCTACACACTAGGGAAGAATCCTACATACAACCATGTGGCTACTCCATGTATATATATCCTCCTCAAGGTCACTATGAAGAAAGACACTATTCTCATCCATATGATGAACATCCTACTATGTAGACTTTATAAATATGGCACACTTATAGGGATATTCATTCTGAGGGTAGTCATTATAGGGTCTTCATTCCTACCCTTAGAAGAGGGGGTAAGAAATAGGAATTTTATTATAGAGATTAGAGCTCATACCAATCAAAAAAATTAGTTTTTAGAACACTCAAAACAATAATCAAATAAAAAACTATATCATATCATGGTAAGGTAGAACATCATCCAATATATCATGATGCACTCTTAACCATGGATGACCATATTTACTCCTTCACTACAACATATTCAAAATGAAAAACTAAATGTACATTAGATCTCACATATATATCTAAAAAATACTACATCTATCTAGCATGTATATAAATCTATATATTATCACAATTTCAACAAGTTAATACAAGTTTGATAATCAATTTTTATTAGATCATATATTGATAATCAAACTATACATAGTGTTATTATGGATAATGGTGTTAGTGTGAACATACATACCATAATGCAACTTATAAATTAGGCATATACACATGATGATTTATACATTTCAACTAAAAAGGTCAAAGATAAGAATTAAAATATTCATTATACGGAGACTCACCAATTCTCATGTTCTTTCTCTTAGACAAAGAGAAAATATCATGCCTTTCCTCTAAAACCAAGCCTTGGCTAGATTCATCCTTATCTTCCTCTTCTTGACCCTCTATCTATATTTAACCTATTTAATTTTGAAGATAAAGGATGAATCTAGCCAAGGCTTGGTTTTAGAGGAAAGGCATGATATTTGAGGATTAATATGTGTAATATTACACTTATACATCACTTGGGATATTCAAATCAAAATATTTCTCTAATAGATATAGTTAAACATAGATTAAGTGGCCATGTTTACATCTCTATTGGGGAGATAGTAATTCCACTATATGTTGGTCATATATAATACAATATGAACTTCTATAAATCACAACAACATAGTTTAACTCTTGTAACACTCTTGTCATATGGTTTTCATGAATATTCATATTGTATTTTATGTGTGTATAGCATGAATACATATATAGATATATAGATGTGTGTGTGTGCGCGTGTGCACACGCACACACGCGCGTGTGCACATGTAAATATTAAAAGTAAAGGGTCCCACATAGATCGATGAAGTATGTGTAGTCCCTTACACTTCAGTAATGCCTAAAATTCTTCACTCCATTAGATTAGATTTTTTTTTTCAAGAATGTGTCAAGCTCCCACTATTAGAAATCCATCTTCTTCACCACAAACATTTACCTATGACTTCTCTTTACTTAAGATTGGATGGAGCAAAGACACCATTAAAATTTCAAAAAAAGAGAGGCCTACAGAATTTCCATGTGGCACTCTTATATTCAAAGATTTTTATATTCCCTTGGATCGATGAAGTATGTGAAGTATGAAGTATGTGGAGGAGAGAGAAATAAGACCTAAGATATTTGGTAGATAAATTATACTTAGTCACCTTTAATTTATGAGCATTGGTTTCATGATTGGTCCCTTGAGCTCTATGAACATTCATTAATAACTTAAAGATCTTGGTCATCATTCACATCTACTAAAATTAAAAGCAAAGGGTCCCACATGGATGGATGAAGTATGTGTAGTCCCTTACACTTTAGAAATGCCTAAAATTCTACATCATTATATTTTATACATGAAAAAAAACACCTCACATTCATATAAAACCACTTCAGAGAAAGAAACCTTTTGTAAGTGTTGAAATTTGATTACTAGTCCACTAGTGACATCAACCTACAAATTGAATTATTTGGCCCATGAAATCAACTCAAAACATGAAAAACAAGATGGAAAACATGAAATGATGAATTAGACATCCTTTTAAAGCAATCTCAACAATTGGATTATTTGAAACTGCTCATATAAGAGGAAAACCTATAGGCACATATAGGGATATTGATATTTTTTAATATTCATATGGTATTAGATAAGTACATATGGTTGAGATTGACACACAGAGAGGGTATTTTTATTGTTCTTGTTAGTTTTTGGGTTCATTATCTAGTATCAAAGCAAGTTCAAATCTTAGAGGAGAGAATAATGATAAGAGGATGAGGAGGTAAGGCACAGATGAACTAGACTATAAAAGAATTATAGAGGCCAGTTTAACAATTAGGGATATAAAAAAAAACCTCACATTCATATAAACCCACTTCAGAGAAAGAAACCTTTTGTAAGTGTTGAAATTTGACTGCTAGTCTACTAGTGACATCAACCTTCAAATTGAATTATTTGGCCCATGAAATCAACTC
The DNA here is from genome assembly GCA_037957365.1 of Torreya grandis. Lineage (NCBI taxonomy): Eukaryota > Viridiplantae > Streptophyta > Pinopsida > Cupressales > Taxaceae > Torreya > Torreya grandis. The sequence continues at coordinate 435,173 of JARHVA010007523.1, read as the reverse complement.
AAAACATGAAAAGCAAGATGGAAAACATGAAATCATGAATTAGACATCCTTTGGAAGCAATCTCAACAATTGGATTATTTGAAACTACTCATATAAGATGGAAAACTAGGTTTTCTTAACTAAAGAGAAGTCATAGGTAAATGGTTGTGGTGAAGAAGATGGATTTCTAACAGTGGGAGCTTGATGAATTCCCCCATATGTGAAATTGGTTCAAAGGTTAGGGGACCATAAGGGATGATCATCCCAATGTGAGGATCATAATTTGGATACATGTGAAGCTTTTCATATTCTTATGGAGTGTAGAACATGTCAATCATCAATAAATGATATTCATTGAATGACAAATGTTGAAAAGTTTTCTCCATGGGATCTTTATCAATAATTTATGTTACCAGTATCTATGTAACTACAGGAGTGGAGTTTGTGGAAGCTTCAAATGTATTATGTAGGGAAGATGATGTCTTTAATGGAATGAGAACATCATTATCACTATAAGTCATGTTGTAAATTTTAAATAGAGGTGGATTAATGGGTATAACATGCACTTGTCCATCATGTTCAAACTTGACACATTGGTACAATGTTTAGGGTACACATGACATAGCACATATTCAACGTCACCCAGGAAGTATATTGTATTGTAATTCTCCCTCCAGAACAAAGAAGAGCTTGGGAATAGTGCAGGGACCTACATGGATATATAAGACAATAGTGCCCATTGTAGTAGATATGGTATCATTAAAGGAATAGAGTACTATGTTGGTTTGAGACATGCAATTGTCAAGAAGGGATAGCTATTTGTAGGAATGGGTGGAAATAATATTAATACTAGGTCCCCCATCTATCATGACTCTCTTGACATAAGTTTGATCAATGTATGTGGTAATAAAAAGGGCAAAATCCTGATCTTCAAGGTGTTGAAGTGGAATTTTTGAATCATTGAAAGAAATTAGGGACATGGAATTAAGGACAAAGCTACAAGAGGTTAGGGATCATCAGGGTATACCTTAATAGCTTTCAAGGAACTAATCAAAGCTTGATGGTGTTAGGATGAGTTTTCAATTAACTCACATAAGGACATTTTCATAAGAGTTTGGTGAAGTTATTTCTTCATTGAGCTTTGGCTAACATCTAAATATGTCCATTTTAGGACCCCTAAGATAGAAACATTGGGATTCAAAGGAGTGTCTTTGGGAAAGGGATGACCCCAAGGAGTAGTGGGTTTTTCCTTACCTTTATCATTTTGGTTTTGTGACCATGTGGCCACATTAACTGTGTTGATTTGAAATATAGGTAAAAGAGGTGGAAAAGGGGGTAAGACCACATATTTGGGTTTGAATCTAGGTGGAATATTAGGAGGCATTATGGATGCCAAAGATGGAATAATAGGAAGGTTAACATGAGTATCATCAAAGAGAGTGTCAACATCAAAGTGTTGTCAAATGACTATTATGAGGGATTTATAATTCTTAATATTGTGTCTAGGTGAATGATGATATAAACACACTTGTGTATCATTAAGCCAAGATCACTTCATTCCAAGAGGACTATGAGACTTAATGGAAGGAAAAGTTATTATGGAAGATTGTAATAACTAACATAGGAAAAAGCTCTGAGAGGCATTTGTTGTGCTAATAGAAGTGGATACCTTCCTCTGTTTAGGAGTCACATGAGTAATTTTGCATGGTGCCTTATTTGGTGGTGGTAGAGTAACATGTTTTTCTAACACTTTCTTGGTGTTAGGTATCTTGGTGTCAGATGTGAAAGGCCTACCAAGTGGCAAAGGTAGAAGTGGAGGTAACTTAACCTTTTGTTTTACTTGGGTCAACAATATTCTAACTAAAGTAGAGGGTTGTGGTCACAAAATGGATTTTAAAGTTGAGGGTTGAAGAGGGGATCAGTGAGATCTAGGAAGATTAATATTTTCCTATAGTTCAAGCTACACAACTCTAACTTGTGGTTGAGGAGTTAAATCTAATTTCACCTATGGATGAATTAAATTAGAAATGGGGTGTACACCTAAAGGCTTGATCTACTTTATTGTGGCAAATGTCTATGAGGGTGAGGGTTTTGACATAAATGGATGAACTTTATGTTCTTTTGGTGAAGAAGATTTAGCTTTGTCAAAGATCTTGGGGTAAGGGGTAGTGACAAGGTTGACAATAATGGTTGACATTTGTTGTGTTGGATAATGAGTTTTATGTCGGTACCAAAATACTACATGATCTAGCTTTGTAGAGTCAAGAGATTCTAGACTTTTGACCAACCATGACAAGGGTTTAGATGAAGTTGACATAGGTCTTACAATCATGTCTTTAGTTAGCTGAGGTGTTTGGGAAAGAGGTAAATTTTTGGTCTCTACTAATTTGAGCCAAAGATGAGAAATAAATGCAATGGAGTCTTCTTCAACAGAGATGGGAGAAGAGACATGGTCTACCATGGCTGGAGGAGAGGTAGGTGAAGAAGTTTCCTCAAGGGGGTAAAGCATAGGTATTATTTCTCCCTCAACATGTGGATGAGGAATAACTAAAGTATTATCCTCCATAGGTAAAGTAAGAGGTAAGAATGGTATAATTAGAGTAGGCACAAAAGGTCTCTCATCTATTGTGGGAGTAGATAAGAATAACTCCTCTAAGTGCAAAGGTGGAGTAGATGGGGTACTACTCTCTATAGGTGGATGAGAGTTAGACAAATAAGGTTACTCAAGAGGGTAAATCATAGGTATTATTTCTCCCTCAACATGTGGGCAATGAATAGGTAAAGTTTGATCCTCCATAGGTAAAAGAAGGGGTATGAGTGGTATAATTAGAGTAGGCATAATAGGTCTCTCATCTATTTTGGGAGTAGATAATATTGACTCTTCTAAGTGCAAAGGTGGATTAGATGGGGTACTAATCTATATAGGTGGAGGAGAGGTAGGTGAAGAAGGTTCCTCAAGAGGGTATAATACATGAATGATGTTCCCTTCAACATGTGGTTGAGGAATAGGTAGGGTGTGGTCTTTAAGTGGTAAGAGGATAGGTAATATTGGTTGAAAAGGAATTGGCATTACATGTTCCTCATGTGGAAAAATAAGTGGTAAAGGAGGCTCTTCCTCATAAGGGAGTGGAATGCGTGAAATAGGCACTTCTACCTGAGGAAGAAGGGGAAACATAAATGCCACTGACTTTGGGGGAGGATTCAATGAAATGGGTGTCTCTTATTGAAGGGGAGGTGGAACTAGAGGCAAAGGAAAAACCATATTAAATGTATGGATATTATGATCACTTGAGTTAGTTATGGTTTGAAAAATATTTTGATTGGGTGAATGGTTAGGAAAAGGGTGTTTGAATGCATCCATAATTTGATTAGGGGGTACATTAGGATTATCCAAGATGAGATCAACTCTATCAATCTTGTTTTTAACAATGTTATTGAGTGTCTTATATCTATTAGAATTGTAGCCTTTAACTCGATGGTAGCCACAAAATTAATCTTCCTTGTACCAAGTTGGAATAGGATGCGAGGGGTCAAAATGTATAGGAAGTTTGATTTGAGGAAGATTTATGACACCTTGTTGCCATAGTTTTTCTAAAACAGATGTATATGGCTCCCCAATGGGAGTGTGTTGTCTTTGTTCATACCATTGTTGGAATTGTTTGGTTTGATTTTGGGAGGTCAATTGGTTTGTGGTCATAGAAGAAGCTAACTTAACAACCATAGCATTTTTTGAACCTTTAGATTTTTATTTAGAAGGAGAAGCTTTCAAAAAGGAGTCATTTTATTTGGAATTGGGGTTCTTACTATGCAACTTGACTCTGCTTTCATCTATTGCTTGAATCTCAAGTTTTTGTGAAATTATAAAGGCCTCATCAAATGTGTAGAAATTTTGTACTTGGAGGGTGGATGAGATGTGTTTATCACATGCCCTTGAAAGTATCTCAATAATCTCAAGTTATGGAAAGGAGGAAAATTGACTAATCAAGCCTCTCTAGCAAGCAACAAAATCTATAATAGATTCATCATCAAATTGCCTTATAGAATAAAGGTATGTAATAGAAACCTTTTTAGAAATGTTAATAGAGAAATGGTCAAGCAATATTTGTATGAGTTGGGTAAATGAGAAAATGGAGTTCTAAGTTATAGAGCTATACCAATCCAAGGTGGTACCTAAAAGAGACATAGGGAATGTGTGAAGTAACAATGCATCATTGTGCCTTATTAGATAACAAGCATGTCTAAATTCTCACAAATGCTATTATGGGTCCTATTTATTATAGAAATGAGTAAAGTTAGGGAGTTCCCATTGGCTTGGATAGGTGTGAATAGGCACATAAGGATGGATGGGTTTGTTGCATATTTAATCATAAGATAATACATTCTTTGAAATAAAAATAGATGTCTCTAGATTAGACATCTTATCCATCATCATCTTAATAAGGTCTAGAGGGGGATTAGTTTGGGGAATACCTCCTAAATTATAATGAACCTGATAAGAAGTAGAGGGAGCATGTGACATAGCTTTCTCAGGTTGTATTTGGGCAACATAAGGATAATGAGTCATATGTTGGGGTGCAGAAAGAAAAGGGGCTCATCTTATCGGGTTAAAGACTATGCTTTAGTTGGTTATTGTTATTGTGGGTTGGGTTATTGAAATTGGTTAGAATATATATAAGGGTGAGTTTTAAATGAATTAATTATAGGTGTAAGGGTAGATGGACTAGGTACCACTTAATTTTAAACTGGGGTGTGACTTGACTGAACTAGTTGTGATTGTGAAAGTAGGGAAATTCACACCAGGGTTTAGGTGGAATTAGGCAGTTGGTGATGCTAAAATTTGGACATTATTTATAGTTGGGTTAATTTTTGAAGTGGTGATTTGAGTAACCATGGGGAAAATAATGGAGGCAACTAAAACTAAAGTTGTCTCCATTAGAGAGGTTGGCATATCATAGATTGGGTCACCCAAATAATTACAGGTTTGACTCATAGCAAGGTAATGTTGAAGGGATACCACATTATGATCAAAAAATTTATGAAAATCACGATCTCCCTTAGGCACAATGGGAATTTGGTTGGGGCTAGGAGTATGATCTATATCTGAAGTATGATCCATGATAAAATCAAAAGCAAGAGGGGAAGGTGGAAGTGGTTTTTAGCTAACGTAATTAGTAAGAATTTTGGCTTGAGCTCACATTAATACCATGTAAGAAGAAGTATAAACAGTTTTACTACCCTATATTACTAAAAAAATAAGTAAAAACTAGGTTTGAGTGTAGGTAAGTGGGTTATTTTGGCTTATTATTTTGAGAAAATAAAAATTAAATAGTCACTAACATTGGTCACTTGATTGATGTTGGTAGTAAAAGTTTGTAGACATTAGTGGAATTAACTAATTTTAGTAGCTAAAATATACCAATTTTAGTATATTTAACTGATGTCAATCACTATGATATCCTAGGAGATGGAGAATCCAAAGTTATAGAAACCTATAAGTAAAAACTAGGCAAAATGGTGGATGGAAGAGGTATGTGTAAGAAGGAAGAACAATCAGAAAACCTGATATAACAAGCTATACAAAATGAGTATTAGAAATAGTATTAATTTTTTGAATCAATAGGAAAATTTCCTCACCAACGCCCAAATATAGAAGGAAATAGAAAAGCATAAAAAGAACATACAACCAACAACTATTAAGTCCTAGGGATTAATTTTTAGTCTTGTGTTGGCTTTTGGTTTTCAAAGGTAATAGAAAGCAATCTAGAGCTAGTTTCAGGTTAGTTTTAGTGCTCAAGAGGAAATTTGTGTTAGACTAGGTACGTGGTTTTTTATAGGTTATTTCTCCCCACACTCCACAGACCTAAAGCCAAGCTAGGCTGCTTAGCCAAAATATACCTGCTGCCTAGAGTTTATACTCTACTAGAGAATAGAATGGATTCTCCCCTTGGTTGTGAAATCTAAATAGGATAGTTGGGTAGGGTAAGGTAATCCACTAGGTGGTGAAATCTTGATGGGCCTTGTCTCACGTGAGTTTAGATGTTTGTTTATGTGAGTGTGATTTGGTTGTGTAACATAGGTGCACTACAATTCATTCATAATGTTTGTAATTAACTAAGTGAGCTAATATGTAGTAAGTAAAAAATGAAATGCAATAATTTTTAAACCTAAATCTAAAATGTTTAGATGTTAATGAAAGAAAAGATGAAATAGGAATAGAGAATGAACTTCACTATTGTAATGTGCATGCAAGAAAGAAGTAAAGAAGAGATTCTTTTTAACTTGTAATAAAAGTGATAAATTGCTTTTAGAGGCAAAGAGAAAAGAAGTGTGGTAAGGAAAAAGGAAGGAGAAAGAGTAAGAAGTAAAATTTTCACTATCATGCACCTATATGAATGTTTAAAATAAGAAATGAACCCAAGGAAAACTCCAGGGTCCCACCAAGCATGCCAAAAAAAAATTACTAAAATTTGTCTATTTCAAGTCTAAATAAAAATAGAAAAGAATGATAGGGATAAGTGATTATAATGAACCTAGATTGGTTTACATGCCATATCTAGATGTTGTGAGCAATCCTCTTTGGTTGGAGAGGACTACCTAAAAGTAAGAAAAAACTACCACAAAATATATTTTAGTAGATAAATGAGTTGGCTATCGAGCTATGCACTTGTTCTAGGAAGTGTGAAACTTCCTTGGAGATGACAGTCTAATTTTGAGAGATAAAAGAGTAATAAATAACTAAAAGAGATGTAAAAAGAGAGTGAAAGAGAAATAATGTTACCATTATTCAACCTGAGTGTAGTAAAGAGTGATAGAGTTTGGGTAGTGTATTTTGTTTGTATTTTAGAAGGTGTTTCGGTAGGTTTTGGGAAGTTTAGGAAATTCATAGTCATTGACATCGTTAAGGAAGTGAACAATATCAGTTATCATGTTGAGGTCAGTGGGTGAAGGTGACCAAGTTTAATTAGGCTATTAATATCGTTAGGGGAAATAATTACCTAAGAGCTTGCAAAACCCTTTTTTGGGTTTGAGAAATGGTTTTGGTTAGGTCTGAGAGGTTGGAGAGAGTTGTGAGAGAGTATGATTTAGATGGATCTAGTTAGAGGTTTAGTATGTCAAGTCAAGGAAAAACAAATAGGGAAGCTTTATAAATCCCTCACATGGGTTTGATCAAGAATTTGTAAAGTAATGAATAATAGATATAAAGTGATAGTAGAGTAAATGTTTAAAAGATCTACATAGTAAGTGATGTACTTAGCTTTAGTGGTGACTAAATGATAAGTGTTGGATGGATGGCTCCTATCAAGGAGTCTGAACTAATGCCCTAAATAGAGAAAACAAGTGGGTGTTGTTGGTCTTCAAGAGCTTAGTTCCTGATCTAGATTGACTTATGTAGGATAATAGTAAGCCAAGATGTTGAAAATTAAATTTTGATAGATTGGATGCAAATAATAATGATATTTTTTTAATTTTTACTAACCTAAACTTTAAGTTGGAGTTTGGCTTATATCACTAATGTTGATGATCTCACCAATGTCAGTCATTAGTTAACCAACATCAATGGCCTTAGAATAGGTAAAAATACTATTTTTGGCTAGTTTTCTACTGCTCCTCATGCCAAATGGGGCACCCATTACAAAATGGTAAAAATAGGAGGCTAAGAAGGATGTAGTTGATTAGGAATTTAGTTGAGGTGAGAATAAGTCTTGGGTAGTTAGGATAAGGGGACTAAGTCTTGAAGTGACTCATTAGGTGAGAATAAATCTTAAGATGAGATGGCCAAGTAAGGTGGCATAAGGGGTTTTTAATTAGCTTAATTAAGTATTTTAGAATAATTAATTGTGTGAGGGGTAAAAGCATGGGTTAGGGAAGAAAATTGTTATTATTGAAATGGGGCTCAAGGGGGGTTTCAACACAGGTAGTTTTTCATGTGTCTATGACATAATTTTGGTGTCTACACTAGTAATAGATTCTTCCCACCATTATTTTAAATTATAAATCATCAATTCATTTCCTTTCAAAGTTGAACAAAGAACGTCTAGCTTTGTTTGTTATAGTTTGAATGCTTCCTTATTTCATGATAAATCCATGGCATGTTGCAATTATTTTTATTCATTGATAGAATGTGGAGAAGATGGATATTATTCAATCAAGGGTATGTTACCATTATCATTAATAGAGGGCACAAGATGTTCTACTTCTTGAGGTAGAACAATTTTTTTCTAGGGTTTCATTTGTAAATACAACTTCTTTTGTGGTCTACACATATTCTTCTTCTTCTTTTTCCTACAAGATAAGTCAAAGAATGTGTTGGAGTTTAGTTGGAGTAAGATGATGGGTATCTAAATAAATTCCCATTTGTTTCTTTGATCTCTGATATAGTATCTTTACAACTAATGGTAGAAAGGATGGATTTTATACAATTTAAACTGTGAGTTATTTAATTTGTATTATAGTGGAAGGAGGAGAAGTAGGGTGTGGTGTATTTTTGGAAAGAACTAGAGAAAAATGTTGGAAGAAAGAGGACCAAGCCTTTTCACCCCTTGGTTTACTGAGAAAATAATGGTGATAAATGAGTGTAACTAGCCCATGATGATAGGTAAATTGAGTACCTCATCTTATCTTCTAAGAAACATTAATCAGAGCATTGTGAAGGAAAGAGGGAAGATCAATCTTATATTCTTCTTGAATGGGTCCTTTCCTCTAGTGAGAAAGGAATCTCATAACATCTCCACCCACTACTTTAAATTAACCATCATGAGTGATATATTTCATTATCAAAAAAACAACATTTTGCCAAGGTTGAGGAAAATTTTATCATAGAATTTCATTGGCCACTCCTTGCGTGGATTTGACCAGTCTAGGGTGTGACTCATTTACTTCAAAAAACATATAAATTAGGTCAAAGAAATTGATATTTTCAATGTCAACTACTCCATCCTCAAGATTCCCAGATAGATCACTAATTATAGAGGGATTTACTAGAATGTTATTCTATTTGATAATAACATGATCTTCATCAAAATTCTCATATAATTCTTGAATAATTTCTTCATGGAATCCCTAAAACATTTTAGATAAATTTAATTAACCTTTTATTTCAAAGATGTCTCTGGCTGCTTCATCTTATAGCAATGCATCAAAGGATTCTAGTTTACTTTTTTGTTTCTCCCACCCATAGTTAGAGAAACCACTATTCAATTGTAAATTTGACTATACTTTAAAAACACAAAGCTTGACTTCACATAGGGAATAGAGGGAAAAAGAGGTTAGAGATATGACACAACAATTACTAGAAGAGATAATGCAAAAATGAATAACAAAGTACATTATATGATGTGTTTATGACAATAATGATGGTGGTAATTATGGTTATCTCTTTGGAGCATGAGAGATATAATGGGAAGGTGTTTTATCTGGTCAAGTAGTAATGATGTGCCATAAAGGTCATTATTGATAGTACTAGAAGTAGTAATCATAATTAATTATACATCATACCAAATATTTTTAAAATACCCTCTATTTGAAACATAGTTACATCAATCTTGTTTGAAAAGACCATTTTTAAACATCATCACGAAATACCATCACATCAATTCTTTTGAAGATCTTTTAAAAACACCATCACATCAATTCTTTTGAAGATCTTTTAAAAACACCATCACATCAAATTATGGATTGTGACATTGTTAGTATAATGGCATTGTTTTGATTCTCAATGATGGAGGTTGATTATTCCCATTTTTAATTTTTCATTTGAGGAGCATAGTTATTAGTCTTCAAAGCATGGCTTCCAGTCTTCAGATCTAAGTCACTAGTCTTTAGAGCTAAACCTTTAGACTTTAGAGAAAAACTGTAGTCAATTCAGATTTATTTATATATATATATATATATATATGTCACCTTATATATATATATATATATATATATATATATATATATATATATATATATATATATAAAGCACCTAATTTATTACAAACACCTTATATATATTTATCACCTGATATATGGTGTTGTATGTATTTGTAGCCAATTGAATTTTCTTAATCCATGTCTTATCTAAAAAACCACTTGGGGGATCTATTGATAGAGGTAATGGCTGAGATGGAGTTAGCCCTTGGAAGGTAGACATATGGGGAGGAAACCTCTCCACATGGTAGAAAAAGTCCTTGTAGTGTTTGTCATCTATGTCTAATGTAATGGTATTGAAACTGGTGTTTTGAAAGATTGTGTTTATCCCTTATGAATTTATAAACATGACCTACTCTGACTTGGGAGTTCTATATGTTCCTACTTTAGCTATGAATTTTGAATTTTGATTGATGATATTATATATTAACTTAATGTGGTATGAATACACATAAGACATTTTTAGCAAGCTTGATTAATGCAATTTTGATGGTGATCCTGGTTCATTTCATATTAATGGGAAAGCTTTTTTAACTTTGAACTATTACTTTTAGCAATTAATTACTCCAAATTTTAATTTAGCTTTAATAGAAATTTTATTTTCCATCCATTTTAGCTTCAAATCTAAATATTTATACCTTTTGACATGTGGCTCCCACCTCATATACATCCAGGTAATCACATGGCCTGAATATGACTTAGACGTCTAGTTGGATCAAAATCTAGACACATGGCACCTTTTGATTGCCTCATGGATTCTCAAAATGTAGATTTTCATGATGAACAATCTATTTCTCACAACTTGGCAACCCTTAATTCATAGCGAGCTCTTAGGTAGTGCCTTTTATTTTGGATACCTTACATGGGGAATCCACTCTTATTTTTGTTTGAAAGGTATTGTTGATGCATTTTTTATGCACACCATAGTTGTAATGAGGTAGCCTCTAACATTTTAGGATCTTAGTGAAGATAAAATCCACTCCAAGGCATGATTTGTAGGTATGTGGTTTTGACAACCTATTGATGGAATAGCTAGTATGGTATTTAGGTTCTTCACAAGGTTTTTGGATGGAGGTATGGATCTCTAATAGAGTGAATTCCTATGTGAGTTGGATGGGTGATTGGCATCTAATCTAGAGTGGGTAGATTTGAATTACAAAAGGAGGGTACAATAGGGCATAACATAAATTTTTTTGGGTCTCAGGAATTACTTCCTTTGTTGGTTTTTGGATAGACCTATGTTTCCTTAAAACTAATGCTAGTTGTTAACAAGAATTGCACACATGAAAAAAAGAATGGCTTAGAAGTCTAAGGGAATAGAGATGTAAGAAGACCACTAGCCTTAGAAAAAGGTTTATCCTACTAGGGTTGTTATTGCACACCCTTCAATTAGGAGATTATGGCCTAGGTTAATGGATTATCTAAGGCAACTTTAGCACAAACTTAGAAAACTACACCAAGAAAACACCAATATACATCCAAAAATATGATTCAATTTGACTTGGCTATTTCAATCAATATATTTAGAAATCTTCAATAGTGATTACACATCTAAGATTAGCATATAAATCAAATAATTCAAGAATCTATTTATATCTTTAGCACACTAAATATTATTGAAATAAAAAACAATAGAAATAACAACTAATAACATGATATGGGAAATAAAATACACAAACACATTTGTTATCAATCAAAAGTGCTAGTTTCTCTTGTATTTAAAATTATATGACTCCCTAAAATAAATTTGGGTGATATAATTATATTTATAGATCTTGGGGAAGGGGATGTTTCATCCTCTAAGTCTATGCATGATTGTTACATGTGGAAATTAGAACATATAGTTCTAAATGTGGTCAAAACTGTTTATGAAAAGTTAAAAAAGTTATAAATAGACAAGCTTACTTTATAAAAGAATAAAACATATCCATGTATAGGAAAATACAAAGTTAATTTTTCAATGATTTATCTATTTTATAAGGAATCTAAATATATGTACCACCAAGATTTATACACGTATATACCTAAGGTTGTGTGGTCTAATGTGTTACATGGGCCTTTGTAGGAGTCAAAGTGGGAGTAGAAACTAAAGATGTAGTTCCATTTCCATAATATTTCTTCTTATTCACCTCATTCTCCTCATAAACTTTGTGTGATAATTCATGATTTTGATGAATAATATCTAAGTTATGTAATGAAGTTCAATGAAGTCTCTTGGTTTTCTTGAGGAGTCTTGCATGTTGATCCTTAGTAAGTTGGAACTTACTTCTAAAAATATCCACTTCAGTAACCTTTCTCCTCACTTTGCTTAAATCTAACTCTATATTTTCCACTACCTAGCCTTATATGTTTTAATTGAAGTTATCAGTGGCCTCCTAAACAATTTTATCAAAATTGATTCTACTAACCAATTTGCCTATAAAATTCCTTTCTTTAGATAACTTTAGCTCACTCAAAATTTGGAGAAGTTGGGCCTCATGCACTTGATAGTATAGATTTATGGTTGTCATTACCTTAAATAATCCTTGACCTCCTTGTGTCAAATGATAACCAAGATTATGGAATTAAATGCCTCAAATGTAGTCATTAGATAAAGGTGGCTATATAATGAGTTACTTGTGTAGGCAACTAGTATTTTAAGCTAGTATTATCTTCAACCAAAGAGCCATAGCATTGGTTTTCTTAGTTTTCATGAGGCACCATCGTAGCTTTCATGAATTCCATGGATTCTAGATAATTATATCAATTTGAAGTAGATTCTTAAACCTCAGCTCTTATACTTGTAAGAATATGCATAGTGATAGATTATTCCTTGAGCAACTCAATCTGTGTTCATAATTATTGAACTTGCTCCTTTAGCTGCTACATAGCCAATTCCATGCCTTCATGGATGGCCAACACCACATCCTTGTGTGCTCTATATAGCTTTGAAATATTTTATTCATATATAGACTCCCTTGGCTACCTATTCTACCTCTTAGTGAGGGAGAATACTAGCTATCATTCTTCAAGGATGAGACTTGCACCCTAGTCATCCTCAAATTTTATCTTCTTAAATATTTGGATTAAACCACATTATGGTTAAAAAATAGTGGACACATATGGGAACTTAGTGACATTATAAGTTGGCATTTGTCTCCTCAAATATATAGTCTAAGGTAGAATGTTGAGGGGTGTCTTAACAGTGGTAAAAATAATTTCTTACTCAGCCTCCTTTTCTTCTCTTCTCTATTTCTTACTAGATTTGGTCAAGATGTTAGGCAAGGAAGGCCATATTATTTTGACTAGTTTACTCCTGCAACTTGAGGAAGTGGGTGGACTACAACAATGTTAGGTTTTTTCCTTCCTCCCCTTTCTTATACTAGTTATTGTAGTTTCTTATGTAGAATTAGAAGTGGTGAGCGGAAGGGAGAGTTGTGTAGACTAGACATGAAGTTGGGGGTGTCGGAGTAGTCTACACTCTCTTAGTTTCTTTCTTCTTTGCATGAAGTCTTACCATAAAAGTACCAATAGGTACAAAAATAATAGTCATTGGAAATGGTGTGGTAGTGATAATAGAGTATTCAATGGTGGTTTTGGAAATGAAAGGAATAGACACAGTGGATGGAGTGAGGACTTATATAAAAGAGATAGGTATTGATTCAAAAATAGAAAATAAAGCCAAATAAAAGGTAGAAAAGGCCTGAGTACCTTGAAATTAAATCTCAATGGGGTACACTTGAAGACTCATAGACTTGGATTTCTCCAATTCATCCTCTTCATCTAAATCATTTGTTATATCTTCAATGAAGACTTCAGCTTGTCTTGATGGTTGTGAGCTTCTAGGTATAGACAAATAGGGTATTTACTTGAATGGGAAATACCTAAGAGGTGGATGAATAGGGGATAGAAATAAGAACTGATATAGTTTTGGTAGTATACCTCTCTTACATCTTGTCCTCTTATTCATCAAAGTCCAAACTGATAGGATCTCCCCTTCTCTTCCTCTTCATACACTAAGCTCAAGAAACCTTGGTTATTTTTTAACTAATTTCAATTTCAATTTAAATAGAATTTCCTAAGATGAATAAGATTTATATTTATTATATTTTCCCCTCCAAAAACTTTAATGTCATCATCCCTTGAAGAGAGCTCTCCAACTGTACAATTCCCTATTGGATATACTAGGTTTAGTTTGGATCATCCTTAAATGATCTTCCTGTAGCCCAATGATTTGTGATCATTCTAAAAATTCTTCATCTATATTAGCATTCATGAAAATAAAGTCATAACAATAGGGTTGATGGTAGTAAGGAATATTGAAACCATGAACATGATTTTGGATTCACCCATGGGGATCCTAGTTTCTATGTGCCATTATAGGGAAACCATATCGATTCTAAATTCTTCCAACATCTCCAGGATGTTTAATCATAGTGTATGCTATTCTACCAATTAAAATTAGGCTCCTAAAGAATAATCTTTTATTTTTCCTAACCAAATCCTCCTTAATGTTATTCTACCCTATTCAGTAAGCTTATCAGGCACAAACCTTAAAAGAAATAAAGGCTCAACCTTATTCCCCCAGACTATGATGACTGTAATGTCTAGGTATAGGAAAAAAAATTCTTTTTATACTCAAATTATATATAATGTTCTCTCCAAGATTAGGTATAAGTGAGACATGAATGGCTTTCCACACCCATGGGTAAATATCTTCACATATTATGACAATATGTTTGTGCTAAACCTATATATGCATAAACTAGAAGTGGTCATAGATTCTATTTTTTATGAAATCTATGGTTGAAGCCCATAGATTACCCAAGTCTTTATAACACATCCCCATAAATTCATCGACCAAATATGACATCATATAGAATTTTCCTATGGGCATGACATGTTTATCCTTGCGAAAAAAAATTTCTCTCAGTCTCAAACTAATGACCTCCCCCACGGTATAGGTAGCATCATGTGATAGCATCATATGCAGTAATGGTACCCAATCTAAGTTTACAAAATAGATATTGGGCATCCCATATAATATTTTTAGTAAATCCATACCTATCTAAATTCCCATTCTCAAATTTTCAATTAGACTCACTCCTTTCAACTTTGTTCTTTATCAAGTGATGGACTAGCCTAAGAGGAACCATGAGGAGAGCACATTTCAGATTGAGGTTTTAGATTTGAATTATACCCAAGTGTGCTTATTATAATAGGTTTCTGGTATGCTGAGAGGGAGATACCTATGAAAGTCACTTTCAAAGATGCATGTGGCCATAGTATCTTCACAAGAATGTAACAAGTATGCATCTTGTGATATTTTTCCTGAGAAGAACAAATCCCTGAGCAAGTCTATACATGGCATAACCTATGGTTTAGTTGTGGTAAAATGCAACCTCTGATGTTTTTAAGCTATAATTTATTGAATGAATATCCTTTCTACTATTATTGTCTCATCATCTAGTGAAAACATATCAACTGAATCAATAGCATCCCAGAGTTGTGAGTAATTATGATACTTATCTTTGATTATCGATGCATCAAAGACTATATCATTGAATTCTATGGAATCCTTGATTGAGAATGCAGATGGAGGATTTATCCCTCAAGATGTCCTAGATGAGGAATCCATAGCTACATGTTCATGTTTGTATACATGTGCATTGATGCAATTGACTCGGCTCTAGTTTGATTATTGTTCACTATACACTATTTCAAGTATAAAATAGGGCTATTGATCACTGTTTAAAAATGAATATGCTTTGATTTCAAGATAGATTTATTACAAATGACATCTTCAATCATTTCATATCATCTATATAGGATCTTGCATTAGTTACCAGTTTGTGTGATATTAAATATGCAATGTTCACTTTTCAAATTTCATAGCTTGGGTTAGAAAGGGATTTTGGCATTTACCAAATAGGAAATATTTTATCTTTGTTTGGATAAGTATGGCATAGTTTCAATAGTTTTTTGTAATAAACCACTTAGGAGCATAGTGTCAAAAAAATATTTTTGGGTCAATGTTCATGGATAATTCCCTTGAAGGAATTATTTTGGAGAAAATGTCTATAGCAACTTGTTCTGAATGAATATTTTCATTAGATAGGAGTTCTGAAGGCATTATTATAAAGAGTTAATTCATGACTAAAGGGTATTTTCATACTCCCCAAAGGGTACTTTTGGTTTGAAGGGTCCACTTTATAGGTTATTTTGTACATGACAAAAGTCTTGAAGGATCTACTTCATAAATGCTGAAGGGTAGGTCAAAAATTATTGAAGGGTAGTTTTGGAGGGCTAAAGGGCACCTTTGATCTCTAAAGGGCACTTTCATATGGTTAAGGGTCACATCAAAGGTATTTAATGGTAGGTGGTCACTTTGAAAAGGCTAAAAGGTGATTTTCAAAATATTTGAAGGATCATTTTGAGAAGTCTGAAGGGCATATGCCCTTCAGAGGAATTATTTTGGGGAATTTACATCAGAACAAAATGTCTATAACAATAAGTCTATAGGAAATGGTTTAGGTTAAATTATCCTTTGAAAACATCCTAAAGGATCTACTTCATGGTATTTATTTTGGAAAAATGTCTGAAGGAATTGGCAAAGGTGCAAAACAAAAGTTCCAAAGGAAATGGTGAAGGACAATTGAAAAAAAAATGTCAAAGGAATTATGATGGGAAAAAAGGCCACACCAATTATTCTGAAGGATACTTTCACAAAGATTGGAATGTCGGCTAGGATAGAAAGGGCACTTAGAAAAAATCCAAAAGGTAATTCCAAAATGCTAAAGGGTAGGTTTCCCAAAATTGAAGGGTATGTGCCTGAAAAGAAATGGTCAAGAAGGGGTAAATGGGTTAGTTCAAAAAGGCCAAAGGGATAGTTAGAAGGGTTCTGAAGGGTAGGTGGTAGGAAAATGAAGGGTCTACTTCACAAAGGCTAGAGGTTAGGTCCAAACTTCTCAAAGGGTAATCTTGTAGGCTATGGGTCACTCTGAAAGTTATAAAAGATAAGCTAGATAGAGTTAAAGGGATAATCCATTACAAAATTTATTTTGGGGAAAGTGCATATGATCTAAAATTCCTTAAGGCAAAGATTTTAAAGGCCAAATTATTTTAGGAAAATTATTTCAAATAAAATGTCTAAAATAATTTATTTGACAAAATAAGGCTATCCAAACAATAAGCCCAAAAGAAAATAGGACTAAAAATTTCCTAAAACATAACATTTGAAAGATAATTTTTTAAGGAGGCCAAAAGAATTATCCCAAAAACTATGAACCCAAAGAGTTTACTTATAATACATAAGTTAGTCTCATAAACATAATAAACACAATGCCAATATTATCCACCAAAAAAATGAAATGCCCTATAGACTTCCTAAACTTTGCATAGAGATATAAAAAGGATTCATCATTAAGATCATATTTTTAGAAAAGGTGGGTCCCTATTTCCTTATGGTAAAAAATGGGGTGTTGGGTACAACAAATGGTGACTAACATGGGGAATACTCCTGAGTATTCTAAAACACAAAACTCTAGTTTACAATCATAAATAAATCATGGAGTGTGCCACAGAAGAATACTTAAATTAGAATTATGAAAGAGACTCCTAAGTAGATTCACACAACATACTTGCCTTCTAATTTTCCTGGATTTGTGTGTGTCAAAACGTGTAGTTATTTTAACCCCTATTGTGATGGGTTTTTCAAAAGCTTCAATGGGGTTATAGGTTTCACTCTAGTATCCATTAAAACATAAAATAAGAGAATATTAGGCATTAATTTGTTGCCATCTAGGCATCCATAACCCTGATAAAAGTACTTTGGGCTCGTCTTCTAATTCTAGTATTTTCTTTTGATCATGATGCATGGTACATTGACCTTATTTCATTGTATGAGCCCCTTATATTTTTTTTATATTTTATTTTTCTCTTTTGAACTGATTGATTATTTTATTTATTTATTTATTAAGTCTAAATTAATAGGAAATAGAGAAGAAGAAACCCTAGTGAGATAATATAATTAGAGAATAAATCATTACTAGAATGTCCCTATCACCCAAATCTAGACCTAGAATTACCATTTCCAATAGGTATTAATAATGACAAATGCATGTGATCCAAGAAAACAAGAAAAATTTTAAAATTTGTATAAAGTAATTTGAAAGAAACTTCCACATGCCTGGTAAAATTATTCAATTGTGACACCATTCAGAATAATCCATGATTACCTACGTTCATCCTAAAGACTCAAACACATAAAAATACACCTAAACTATAAATTAATCTCCAAGTGTGTCAAGATTTTAATTTTCCTTATTTTCATTAGTTTATTACTCAATTATTTTGGATTAATTTTGGAAATAAAAAGAGTGAACACAATCTTTATCATCAAATAAAACTAAGAACAACTAACCTATAAAGCAGGGAACTATTATAGAAAACACAATACCAAAAGTAGAAAAGACTAATCTAAGAAAACCAAAGTACTAAAAAGAAAGAAACCTAAACTTGAAAACATAAAAAATCTATTATAGAAAGCATGAAATATAATCTAGTCTTATGTTTAATCTTATCTGCATCCTCTCAATTAGTAATATCCATAGATGGAACAACTTTGAAGTAGTGCTTCAAGAACTATCCATTAACTAGATATGTAAGCTCATTGCCTTGGAGGTCTTTCAAATAAAACACATTATTACCTAGGATCTCTAAAATATGATATGGTGTGATCCATAATGGCATGAGATTATCATGTTATTCTTTATTTTCATGGGATTTATCCCATAATAACACAAGATCTAAAATTCTAAATGCTTTAACTTTTTATCTTTTATCAAACCACCTTTTAACTACGTCTTGGTGTTTGTTGAATGTCTGTAATAATTATGTTCTTGAATAATCCATATTTATTATGTCAAGTAGTCTTGATTCCACTTTTTCATTAGGTTTGATGTAATCTTGTATGAACTGATAAGTTGGAAACTTTAATGTGATAGGAAAAATAGGTTTACATACATATACTAGCAGGTAGGGCAAAGATTTTAAGGTTTGATTATATCTCATCCAGTCTCCCTAAAGAGAATACTTTAGTAGATTATACCAATCTCTAGTCTTATCCCTTACTTATTTCTTGATTGCCTCAATTAGATTTTTATTCATTGACTTAGCTAATCCATTTCTTTGAGGGTAGTGGTTAGACACTGATCTAATTATAATTTGATTGTCATGTGCCAAATCAGTGAACTCTACTAATATAAATGTTGGTCCATTATCACATATTAGATATATGGGAATGCAAAATATATTAGTAATGTAATCTTACAAAAAATAATCACATGCTACTCTTTGATATTACTTACAGCAATTGCTTTCATCCATATAGTATAGTTATTTGTAGTCGTAAACACAAATTTATGGCCCATTGAAGAATTTGGGTTGATTACACCAATGAATTCTAAGCCCCATCATGCAAATGACCTTCCTTCAACAACTAGATATAGAGGCATGGATATGTGAATCTACATTTTGGCTAATGCTTGAAATTCATTACAATTTATGACATCTATATGATCATCCTTAAAGATAGTTGACTAATAGTAGCCCAACCTCAAGATTTTATGGACTATGGTGTTACCAACTAGGTGACCAATCCCTATCTTTTGATATAAATTTTATAGGATATCCTTGGAATTTTATAGAAATACACATATAAGATATATAGCTTCATATTTCATTATATAGAGAACTCCTTTATTGATCATAAAGTGAGCAGCTCTGAGCCTCAAGGCTCTCCTTATTTAGCTACTAAACTTTACGAGGTAAGTTCCTATAGTTAAATACTAGATTATGTTTGTATACCACTCCCATTTAGAAACTTATGTTTTACATACCTCTTCAATGGTGATTCAAGGATCTATCTTAGTCATGAGCTAAACAATGCCTTATCCTTTGAAAATATTTATAGGCTCAATCTCTATGTTGAACTCTTAGAGCTTAGCCATCTATTTGTCTCGACATTCTCCCAAATCATTGTGTGACTAGGTGAGCTTGATAGTAAGATTAGGTACAATGGAAATGATTATATTTCTTAAGATATAATGTCAAAATTTCTTCACTACCTTGACTAGGGTTAAAATATATTTGTCAATCATCAAAGATTTGAGCTTTACATCCTTCATATTTGTACTTATGAAGGTAATCAGATGTTAAGTTTTGTCTTTCTTTTGTGTGATAATGATACCAATGGTACGTTCTAAGGTGAATGAGTACACAGAAATCCTTTGTGAATTATAGACTAATCAATGTTGGAGCTTAATATATGGCATATTTCATGTCTTGAAAAGACCTTTTGGCCTCATGTATCCATTTTATTTTAGTTTCCTGCTTAAGCATAGCATTTAGGGGTTTGATGATTTTTTTGAACCCTAAAATAAACTTCCTAATGAAGTTGATTTTTCCAAAGAAAGATTTTATCTCCTTATTTTTTGGATAATAAATCCTTTATATTACCTTGATTCTTTCTAGATTGATGGTGATCCCATCCTTAATGATGATGTGTCCCAATAGTTTTCCTTCAATTACCCCAAATATGTTTTTCTTCAAATTTAATAAAATGTTGAATCTTTTATACCACTAAAATGTAGACTAAAGGTGAGAAATATGATCCTTTTTATTATTTTATAATACTATGAAATCATCCACATAAATAATTATTCATTTTCTAGTTAGTCCCTTAAATGTGTGATTCATGGCACATTAAAAGGTAACTCCCATGTTGATTAAACTAAATGACATCCTTCTATATACATAAGTTCCCCATTTCATGATAAATGTGGTCTTCATTCTGTCTTCAAGATGTACCAATACTTGGTTGTAGCCTAAAAATCCATCCAAAAAGGATATCATCTTAGAACCACTCACTATCTATATTACTTCATCCAGAGAAGGTAAAAGATAATTGTCTTTTTTGAAAGCCTTGTTTAGATTTTTGAAGTCAATGTATAACCTAATTTCATCATTATTATTCCTTACTAGGACCAAATTTGTTACCTAGGTGGAGTTCCATATAGGGAAGATGATTTTTATAGTTAATAACTTCTCTACTTCCTTCTGAATAAGAGGCACCATAATAGGGTTCACTAGCCCTTACCTCTATTCGAATGGTTTATGATCCTACTTCAAAGGAATTATGTGCATGATGACCTATAGGTCATACACATTTAAGTATTCATATGTATAGGAAATAACATCCTTCTACTAAGAGATTAACTATTTCATTCACTACCTTTCCTTAAGAGTATAACTAAGACTGATATTGTTACAACATTTAATGTCTAAGAAGTATAATTGAAACCCTTTATAAATTGGTTAAAAGTAATTAAATAATAATAATAATATATTATTTATTAACATGGGTTAATAACCTCATGTAAATAAATAATAAATCATGAATTATTTATTACTTATTGATAAAGTTTTATTTATCAGGTTTATAAAAATATTGTCAGGATGGTTAGACCTATTAGTTACAATGGTCACATCTATTCAATTTTATTATAAAATAGGGTTTACCCTATTATTCAACACACTTGAATAATTTGAACACACTCAAGCAATTAAGTGTTTTGTGAAGATCATTCAGTGAAGAAGTGAGAAGGCAGAAGATTGTGTATTGGGTTCATGAAGTTTCTCATTAATGGATAATCAACCATTGGTGGGTTTTTAACCTCTTTGAGGTTTTCCTATGGTAAATTATTATGTATTATCTACATTGATTTGTGTTATGTCTTTCGCATTATGATTCTCTAGATATTCTATGTATATTCATCTATCCATATTTATATTTTATCATGGTATCAGAGCTAGTGGAGAGGATTTGAGTGGGCAGACATTTTTTGAGTTATATTCAAGACTATATTGGATTTTAGAGATAGTTTTTACCTGTAGAGCCTTTTGTATGGCCTATGTGGTGATTGGAAAATTTAAAATTTCATACAAATATTTTAGAGTTTTTTTAATCTCCTTTAAGACTCAAAATTCCCTAGTTAAGCAATCTAGATCTTTGAGATGGTAACTAATATCCAATTTTTTGAAGTTTTTAATTTTTTCTGAGTCTTCCACACCCATGTACAACTTGGTACCTGAAGGAAAAATTGTTTCTCACTCTATTGTTCATATAATTTCCACCTATTTATTTTAATCATCTAGTTTGGATATTTTAAGACCTTCAAGTTTTTAGAGCCTGAGAAGCTCGATTGTGGCCTGTTTAAAATTATCTCTCCTCCTTCCAATGCACCTATATGGTCTGAGATGTTGGGAAACCTAAAATTTGCATCAAAATTTGGTTTTAAAATATCTAATGGCTTTGGAAAAGGATTTAAGGAGCCTATACAAAGTTTAAAGGATTGAGAAGGCCTGATTCATCCTCAACCTCCACTTGAGCCTTTAGAGCTACACCATTTTCATGTAGAGGAAGCTACAGGTGCTATCACTTAGAGAAGCAAAAATCAACCTACTATCTCTCTTTATTTTATAGAAGATAAGTAGAGAAGTGATATGGAACTTGTTAAAGAAGCCATGTGGTAATGAAAGTTGTTAGGAGAGCGTTAGTTGGATGTTTCTCAGAGTACCATCCTTCATGTGATAACCAAAGTTATATAGCTCTAGGAAAAAATCTAGTTTAGTACCAAAGAACTAAAAATATTGAAATTAATGTGCATTTCATCTAATAAAAAGTCCTCAATGGTGATATTAATCTATAATTTTTTCTTATAAATGAACAAATGGTAGATATATTCACAAAACCACTTGGTGATACCAAGTTTTTTCAATTTCATGTAATGTTGGGCCACTCAGAGTTTCCATTAAGAGGGAGTATACATGAAAATTCCACTTTCTAATGGCCATGTATTTCTTTTCCTTATTTACACTTATTATTGTAAAGCATTTAAAACATCATGTGGAAGTTATGTGATTTAAGTAAAATTCATGTGGAAGTTTTTACTTTTGTACCCAATACATTCAAGCATACTTTGTAATGGAGGTCTTTATCTTATAAAAGTCTCCAAATATGCTTGGTTGATTATTCATGAGAAACTATGAGATGTAGTCTCATGATCATGTTATCCTAAACTTACTTCCGATTAGCTTATGAATTATAATTTGTTTTGTTTTAAAAGGTGATGTTTGACATGATGATGTTTTTAAAATCTTTCAATATTTTTTATTCACATAATATAATTCCTTTATTGTGACTATGGCATTTATTCCCACTTATCATTAAGGGAGAGTGTTATAACATTTAATGTCTAAGCGGTATAATTTAAACCCTTATTACATTGGTTAAGAGTAATTAAATAACAATAATTTATTATTTATTAACATGGGTTAATAACCTCACGTAAACAAATAATAAATCATGAATTATTTATTACTTATCGGTAAATAAATTTTTGTTTATTGGGTTTGTAAAAATATTATCAAGATGGCTGGACCCATTGGTTACAATGTTCACCTCCCTTTAATTTTTACTCTAAAATAAGTTTTACCTTATTGTTAAAGACACTCAAAGCATTTGAACATACTTGGGAAATTAAATGTTTTGTGAAGGTCATTCAGTGAAGAAGTGAGAAGGTAGAAGATTGTGTGTTGGGTTCATGAAGTTTCTCATTAATGGATAATAAATATTTGGTGAGTTTTTTACCACTTTGAGGGTTTCTCATGATAAATTATTGTGTGTTATCTACATTTATTTATGCTATGTCTTTCTCATTATGATTCTCTAGATCTTTTGTGTATATGCATCTATCTATTTTGGCATTTTATCAAATATTGACATAATGTAGATTATGCTCATCTCCCAAATTTTCCCTCTTAAATTTAGATTCATCAAACTTGGGTTGTTTGAGTTGTTATGCATAAGGATCCAAGTCAAAAGGATTTTCCAAGGAGACCAAGCTGACTAGTATCCAATTCTTCTTAAGCTAGAGGATACCCTCTTTATCTATCTTTTTTTGATAAAAATGGTTAATGTCCTTATAATCAATGATTTGGGATTTGAAATACCTAGAATTAGTTAATAATTAGATAATTTGTTGATCATCACTAAAGACATAAAAAAATTTACATTATCTAGAATAGAGGGATAGGGAACCAATTTAATGGGAAATATCTTTACCTTAGACTCCTACAATGGTTCAATATATATAGTAGTTGTAGCTATTGAATCGATGGCCTGATTTTATTTTCTTAGAAGTGATACTATGTTTAAAGATTCAAAATTTTCAAATAAATCCCATGGTATATGCTTATAACTCTTCAAGTAAAATAATTTACACTAGTATTTATTTCTTATCTGGTGGACTACCAACTCTGAGTCCCCAAATGCTTTTATCTATTTTATATTGTTCTTGAGTGCAAATTGTAGTCCTAAGATTAGAGCCTCATACTTCGCCCTGTTATTCATATAGGGGAACTATAACCTATAGGTGACCAAGAACTTCTTACCTTGAAGATCAATTAGCTTAATTTCCACAACTGATCCTTACTTGGATTTGGTTCCATCAAAATGCATTGTCCATAGCTGACTTGAACCTTCAGGCTCTATGTTCTACACTAAACTGTGAGTGGTAAATTTATAAATTCCCAATGACGAAGAATCATAATTTACATTTTCATTATTGATGTTGTATTCCATGATAGGATATTTCATTTTAGGCTCTCTATCAATTTTGATATGATTTGAAAATCCTCTCTATGGTAGCTAGATGTGTGAGAAGTCTATGGAGAGATGCCCATTAAACATTTTAGATCAGTCTCTACTAAGTGATAATTTGTAGATTTTAAATATGTCCACTAATAGGATATCGATAATCATCTAGATTCTTGGTTTTGATGCTACTTGAAGGTGTACATTGTTAAGTTTTCCCACTATTGGTACTACCATTTTGTCTAACTGAGAAAGTGATCTCTTTGAAGGGTTGGGAGTGATACTAACATTTTTACATATAGATATAGGCATAACAATTGTAATGCTCTATAATCAACCAAAAATTTATGAATATTCTTACTAAATGCTTTGATGGTTAGCAAAAATGGTGGTACTACAAGATTACTCTTATAGATGACATTGGTATCAACCACTTTTACTTCTCTTAATTTATTTAAAGCTATTCTAGTCTTCTCCATAAGGGTATTTCTAGTGATATACTTCCATAGTAGCTCCTTTTGTTCAATTATTTAGGCTAACTCATGAAGCATAATATTTGCTTTGATTTTCTTCATATCTTCCATGATGTTATATCCTCTAGATTTACTCAATTCCTCCTTGTTTGGTAGTGGATCATTCCCATTTAGAGGGGGTGGATTATTATTTGCTTTTGGATTAGGAGAAATTATTATGGTTTTTGGAGGAGTTGAGGTGGTAAGAAACTGCTTGTTCCTCAAATTATACACACCTTTCTAAAATTGCTAAAAAGAATGAACTTCTTTTGAATTATCTTTGGGTTTGTTGTCATCTTATCCTAGGAAGGGAACTTGTGAGTCTCAAATAACATGGCTATAATAGCATATCTAGGGTCCTGATGAGATTTTGGTAGATTATTCATCTAATCTTGCATAGTGATTTCCCTTTGAAAAAGCTTAAATATTGTATAGAACTCTACACAATTAAGCTCACCATATTGGGGTGTATTATGTATCTTTTACCAATTGGGGAGAGATATATCAATGATATTGATTTATGGGAGTCTGCCAAATTTCTCTATATTAATTATGAGCTTGATAAAAGGGTTATTGTATCTTTGGAACCTGGTATTAAGGTTTCCCATCCAAGTATTGGTATTGCCTAGCTTTTGTTGCATATTTAGAAAATCATTACTCAATTTTTGAACCATCTTTTGAATATAATCTAGTTTGGATTTTATGAAATCAGTACCTATAGACACTTAAATCTGGCCACTAATGACCTCCAACTAGGATTTTGATCAATTTTCACCAAAGTGCACAGTTTGGCCTAAAAACACTAAAGCACATTAAAATCTTTGAAACTAGCATATTCAAGTTCTGATTTTAGCCAAAGTATCCATAAATGGGATAATACAATTTATGGGCCAACTAATTTTGATCATATTATTTCAAGTCAAAATGCTAATTTTGCACTTGGATGCCTTGGATTACTTTTTTAAAATCAAATCTCTTACACAAGACATGTGCTTTTATTATTTTGTGTTGGCAACATCCTAAATAAGAATATAGTTACAACACATCTAACATCGACTTCCAATTCTAACCTAGTCAAATTTTGAGCTAATAATAAGATATTTTGACCAATTTGATTAACTTGTTCGCCAAGGTCAAAAATTTGTACCAAAGTTGACTAATCATGTTTTAGTCTAATTAAACTAAATTAGGGTCTTAATTTAATTTTCCATGGAACTTGTTGAATAAATCTTTATAGAAAATTAATTTTTATTAACTACATCATCAGGTGACATCATCATATGGGGTGGTATCCATAAGCCATAAATACATATAATATTAGGATTATGGGTCTTTCATATCTCATTAATATCCTCCATGCCTCATTAAGGCCCTACACACCTATTTAGTACCCCTTTATCCTAAATATTAATGGGGATATTTGTAGAATGAATTTCATATTTAGATTTATTCATGGCCACACATCTTAATCTTGAGATGGATGGTCATGGTTGATCCTCAAACCATTCCAAAAATATATAAATAGTAAGCCTTGCCTATTCAATTTTAAGCTCTCTCATGCCAAAGTTATAATTCTAAATTGATTCCAAATATTCATGCAAATTAGTGCTATAATGTCCAAATATTGAGCCAAGCCAAGCCATAGACATAAGGTGCTAAGAAGAGATGGAGGTAGCCAAGCTTCCACTGACGTATACTTCATGAGAAGAAACTAAAAAAGCCACTACAAAAGAAATTTTGAAGCATCCAAGGAAGGTGAAAGGAAGGATTCTTTAGCTTTTTAGTTGTGTTTTTCATTCATGTTTTGTTAACTAAGCTCCCCCTAATAACTAGGCCTAGATATGTTATGCTAGTGTGTTTATTTCAATTTCAATTTTATTGTGGGAGCTAATACCAAACTTACCATCATATTTTGAGTCAAATTCCTATTATACATAATTTCACACCTGGTGGGACTATCTTCATGAGTGTGCAACCTATGAATTTCTTTGTATTCATAGTTTTAATTCTTTTTTTGTTGTTTTTGCTTTAAAGAGAGTAAATACGGCCCATAAAGAATGAATAATTTTTTATTTACTTAATATTTTATTCTATATTTTTTTAGGGGTATATACATATATGTTATTTATATTCTTTGAAAATTTCAATTTGTTTTTATATTTTATAAGATATGACTATTTTAGTGACTGTCACTTTTTTTTTCTAGAAAAAATGACTAGAATAGAGCTAATAAATTAGTTTATTAACTTTTTGGACCTCAATTTTTTTGAGACATGAATACTGGAGTTTTTGACAACCTATTATTTTTTTTTAGAAAATTTATTTATATTTTAAAAGTTATGTTATAAATATCTACTGCAGGTTTTTATTTTATGTGTAGGCTTTTATGTGTTATGTTTTATTTTTAGCCTTCTAATTTGTTGTTTGTAGGTGTTCATATGTTTAATATTATTTTTAAAATATTTGTTTGAGATTTTTTCTAACCAATTCTA
This sequence comes from Torreya grandis, assembly GCA_037957365.1. Classification (NCBI taxonomy): domain Eukaryota; kingdom Viridiplantae; phylum Streptophyta; class Pinopsida; order Cupressales; family Taxaceae; genus Torreya; species Torreya grandis. The sequence continues at coordinate 407,586 of JARHVA010007523.1, read as the reverse complement.
GTTTAACACTTTTGATTTCTTGAGATTTTGCCTTTGGGTTGATAGATTTTTCCCTTCAATTTTACTTACCTCATTTAATAAATGTGATTCAAGGTTAAACAAAGTGCTAACATTTTTCTTGCAAGATCTACATGGAAAGTAATCTAATAAAACTAAATTATTTCCTTTCACACTTCATTTGAGTGTTTTAAAATGATTTAGGTACTTTATTTTTAGTCTTAATGAAAAAATTAGATGCTTAAGTGAATGCTTTGATAATTGTGCTTTCAAAGTTACAACTTAAGACCAAGGGGTCAAAAGAACACCACCTAATCTTTGCTTTGGTGCTTAAAATTTAACACACTTGTTAATTTTTGTTTTCAATAGTTTTTCAGTTAGAACTTGATTATAAAAAAGAAATTTTTCATGTGTATGCTCTTCCATTTTTCCCCTTTAGGGAACCCTTAGAATCAAAAGCATCATCCTTGTTGCAAACATGCCTAGTCCAAGGCATAAAAAGAATGTCATCTAAAGCACTCCCAAAAAACTCATAATAGTTTGGGTGAACTTGAAAATACCCTAAAGTATTTCTATTATGTCTTTTATTTCATTGAATCTTGGTTTGTGAGGGGGAATTTCATCACCTCCCATGAGTTATATAGGGTTAAAGCACATGGGACGTGTCTGCACTTTGGACATCACACTACACTGAGCAAGTGATGGATGTAGTGGTTGAAAAAATGAAAAGAACTTTTTGTAAAAATCCAAGTGTTGTGGACACCCAATTCAAGTGCATTTATTTTTCATAATTTGGTGTAAAATCCATTATATAATTGATCCATCTATACGTTAAAAAACATGTAGATCTTAGACAAATTCCCACTTGCCATAGAAGTATTATTGGTGCAAGGTGCACCTCAAGGTCCATGTCATAGTACTATTATTTAAGAGAAAGGGGGGTGTAAAAGCCATACTATATAATGTGCATTTTAATTTTTGGATGAACATTAAAAACCTCTCAAATGATGTATATTGACAGATTCCAACAATACCAAGTAAATTTATCAATTTAGGATATAAGAGTAATTAATTAGTTGGTTTTAGCCTAGATTAAAGTCTTGTTTGGATTCAAAACTTGGTATGAAAAAATGATACAAACCAAAATTCATAGTCCTCATTTTCCTTTGAAAAAAGAGGCATTATGTTGCCCATGTGAATCATCAATTTGTCTTGTTCAAAGTCCTTCAAAACCTAGAGTCATATCATCCACTTTGGTGTAGTTATGTTACGTAATTGAGTCTAGACCTTTACCAAAGTTTGTTTAAAGTCCTTCATTTATAATTAAAATTTGAATTTGAACCTATATAAGTTTATAGGGTTTATGTGTTAAGTGGGTTTACCATTTTCACTAAACTTGAGGGAACTTAGGTTCAATTTCTGATTTGGGTTGTAGGTCATTTAAGATTCATAATCATTATCACCACTAAATATACTTAAGTCATTTTGTGTTAAATGCTTGCACTTTGAGTTTATGCACCAAACCTTTTTGTGTTACCATCCTATTTTCATTGAGATAATTTGAAAGCATACCTTTTTGCCTTAGATATATTATCAAAACATTGAAGGTATGTATGTTATTTGAGTTAAGAAAGGTAGTGTTACACTACCAAATTTGTGAAAAACCATCTTTGCCTTAGAGAGTTTTTGAAACAAATATTTTGTCAAGTTTTTTGAGTATCCTAGTGTTGTTACACTCTCAAATCATTTTAAAGATTATTTAATAGACCTTTTTTTATAGAGCTTAACTTTGTACACATTTTTCAAACCAATATGAGTATACCTTTTATGAATATTTATCTAGCATAGTTATGCAATTAACATTAGTCTAGCCTATTTATCAAAAGAAACAAATTTTATACCATTAACTATGAAAAAATAAATTATCTTTAAATTGCCTTTTGTTTCATACCTTATACCTATTTGATCGAGTTCATGACCAAGAGTCAAATGCCTAGTTTTTACTAGAAGTGTTTCAAATCCATTAGATTAAATTCTCATCTATTTCAAAATATAGATTTTGACATAATTTGGCCAAGAGTCCTAGCATGTTCCTTGTTTAAGCTTAGCTTTTGACATTGTATTTGGCTAAAATACTTAGAAACTATTTATTTCTAAAATTAGACTAATTTGAAATACTTTAACCTTAGAGTTTGGCATTTCTATTTTCAGCCCATTTACATAATATTTTTGTATAAGAGTGTAACATTAGATACTTAAAATTATTATTTTTGTCACAAATCATTGCATAAACCTTTTCATCCTTTTAATGAATCTAGACCAATATTTAACATCATCTTTTAGACATCATCTTTTTAGAGTTTTTAGAACTCTTTTCCCTTTCTATTGTGAAACATTCACTATGGATCCAAATATGTATTCCTACACTCATAGTGGACTCATGTACAACCCAGGGATTAGTAATGTAGTTGTGTAAGAAGAAATGGTACAAGACCCCTACGTAGATAATATTTATTATGACATGGATCCTTATTCCTATTATAATAATCAAATAAGGGCACAAAACCAATATCTATTGGCTAACTATTTGGTTAATATGCCACAATATTTAGAATAGGACCAAGAGAAAACCAAACTATACCTAGCTACAATGCCCATAGCTAAAGAACTAGTTCCACAAAAATCCTACTCTACTAATACATCTTCCACATATGATCCATTTCTATTTGAGAATAAATTATTGGAGAACATATATGAAATTTTAGTTAGAGCCATAGAATTAGGGGTTAAGTTTCCAGTGGATTTCCCTAAGGAAGTTTACCTAGCCTAGTAAGAATGCCTCAAAACATACTGTATAGTTAACATGCTTCTTAGAACAATCCTTTAACTCTAGTCTAAATGAAGTATCAAGATATTAATATGCCTAACAAAAGATAGAGCCTCATGGAAGACCACTTTAACCAAATATAAATACCATATCAAACCTCCCTAAATCTAGCATGAAATTTCAATCAAATGATCATGGTTAATAAACCTCTTATTGATTTAGTTCCTTCAATAGGAGTTTTCATAGTGTTAACTAGTCAATATAATTAGAGTTTAGACCCATTCATGAAAAACACTTTGATAGACAACTTGATATATATGATAATTATTGAATAAGTGTCTTTTACTTCTACACAGAATAATGAGTAAAATATAGTGAACAATGTGTAAGCAACATCCAATTCAAATCAAAGTAGTACTAATGCACAAAAAACTAGTCAATAATATGTGCCTATAGTTAATACCACAAGTGGATCATCATACCAAGGAATGGGATCTTCTATAACCCAGCCTTCACCACCTATTTCCTATCCTCAACCAGCTACTTTGTCAACTGTGTGACCAATAGGATTAGGTAGTCAACCAACAACTAGTGCAATGCCATAACAAAATAGTATGATGAATCATATTCCTCCTCAATAGGTGGTGAGTAAAATTACAGAAAAATAGACAAAAATTAATGTAAAAATGTATTAAAACCAAACATATTACCACCTCAATAAGGGGAGACTCATGTTACACCTCATTAGGTAGTAGGAAACATACCTCTTCAGTCGTAAGCTAGTGTGCCAATTCAAAACCAAGCAATGTTTAACCAACAACATATAAATATTGGTCACTGAAAAATGATGAATCCCTAACTTGCATCCACTTCTCAATAGGGATTGGTGAAAATATGAGGTTTAAATGTATCTCAAGTACCTAGTAGGTAGTAATTGCCTTTTGTTCAAAGCATACCATAGGTTTAGAGATAGGGTCTTGGTTCACAAGTTCCCACTCAATAATAAGATTTGAATAGTAAGCAATAGGTCCCTATTCAACCATAGTAGGTAAAGGATAGTTATATCCCTCCATCTAAACCATAAAATCCTCCAAGTCAAACATTTATAGCCAACCCAAACTAGAATATTGCACAACCAAATGTACAATTTCAATTACATCTGAACTTGTATATGTGTATTCTTGGTATATTTCCCAATCAATCCATCATACCCCAATATATATCTCCATAATACCCTAGTATAAGTGTTCTACTTATGACCACTCAAATACCTACCTAGGCCAATATTCCCATGAGTTTCCTAGAGCAAGAATTATAATAGATGAAGGATGCAATCATCGTTATACAAGCAGGGAAATACATTAAAAAATTTAAGTTGGATGATGTGTGTTCCTATCCTTTTAATATGGAGTCTTTATATATTCCATTTCATCCAAGATATGAACCACCAAAGTTTGATAAATATAAAGGTAAAAGTGATCCAAAGACCATTTAACTGAGTTATTTGTTACATGTCAACTAGTGGCATATAGTGATGTAGACACCTAAATCTAGCCACTGATAACCTCCAATAAAGCTTTTGACTAATTTACACCAAAATTCACAATTTGGATTAAAAATATTAAAAAATATTAAATGATTTGAAATTGATATATTCAAGTGCTGATTTTGGGTAGGGTATCATTAAATGGGGAAATGTAATTTATGGACTAGCTAACTTTGATCAGATCATTTCAAGTTAAAATGCCAATTTTACACCTAAGTACTATGGATTTCTCTTTTCTATAAAATTTATTGTATGAGATGCATGTATTTATTATTCTATTTTGGAAACATTATAAATGGGAATACAGTTCCATTACATCTAATATTGACTTTCAATTCCAATCTAATCAAATTTTGGACCAATAACAAGGCATTCTGATCAATTTGAGTAATTTGTGTACAAAGTGTTTAGTCATGCTTAAGAGATAATAAAACCAAATTAGAGCCTAATTAATAACTATATGGAAACTTGTTGAATATTTATTTTTGAAAATAAATATTGAATATATTCATCATCAAGTGACCTCATTTCTTAGGAAGACATCCCTAGGCCATAAATGCTACAAATATCAGGATTATGGGTCTCCCATGCCTCATAATGACCCTCCATGCCTCTTCAATGCTTATTTTTCCAATGTCATGATGAGGATAATTATATATTTAATTTTAAAAAAATTAATTAATCCTCAACCACATATCTTCATCTCAAGATGAATGGTTCAGGTTGATTATGAGCAATCTCAAAAATCTATAAATAGGAGGCCTTGCCTATTGAATTTCAAGCTTAATTTGTGAAAATTTACCATGTAAAATTGATTCCAAAAGTTATTTTATGCTAAACTTATAATTCCCAAATTCATTCAAAAACCATTTCATCTTAGTGTTATAATGCTAAATTATTGAGCCAAGCCAAACCAAAGCCAAAGGTGCCAAGAGGAGATAAAGGTAGCCACACTCCATTGAAGAAGATCTCTTTAAGCACAAGACAAAAAATCCAAAGAAGGATAATTTTAGAGAAATCAAGGATCTGGTAATAAATTGGTGTTTTGTATTCATATTTATTATTTCTTTTCATTTTTAGTTGTGTTCTCAAATGGTTTTCCCTCACTATGCTCTCCCTAGTAACTAGGCCTAGAGATGTATGCTAGCTAGTGTGTTAGTTTTTCAATTTTATTTCATTTAATCACTAAAAAGATACTAACACCTCTATTTAATAAAATTAATATTTCAAATAATTTCACTCCTAGTGGGATGATCTTCATGAGAGTGCAATCAACAAACTTTTTTGTGTTTCATAGTTTTGATTCATTTTTTTGTTGTTTTTGCTCTGAGTAAAAAATAGCCAATACAATAGTCATAAATTTTTATTTGATAAATTTTTTTGTATAAATTTTTATTAATATTTATAAATATATCATTGATTTTCTCTAAAAATTTCACAATTAAATACTTAATATTTTAGAATTTATAGCTATTTTAGTGACTATCACTTTCTGTTTTGTATTTTTCTAGTAAAAATGGTTAGAACAAAGTTGATAACGTTTTTTTAACTGAATTTTTGAACCTAAATTTTTTAGAGACATTTACCCTATATTTATTTACAAGCTCTCAAAATTTTGTGCTAAAATTATCTCTATTTTAAAAGCTACATTAAAAATACAGACTGTAGATTTTTATGTTTTATGTGAAGGCTTTTATGTGTTATGTGTTATGTTTTATTTTTAGCCTTATAATTTTTTGTTTTTAGGTATTAATATATTTAATATTAATGCTTTTAATATTTTAATTAGATTTTTTCTAACATTTCATAATCTAACACGTTTGCTTTCTTGAGATTTTGCCTTTGGATTGATAGATTTTGCCCATCAAGGTTACCTCATTTGATAAATGTGATTCAAGGCTAAACAAAGTGTTAACATTTTTCATACAAGATATACAAGGAAAGTAATCTAAGAAAAATAAATTAGTGACTTTCACACTTCATTTGAATGTTTTAAAATAAATTAGGAATTTTTTTTGGGCATAATAAAAAATTTAGATGCATAAGTGAATGTTTTGATAATTATGTTTTCAGAGTTACAACTTAAGACCAAGGGGTAAAAATAACACCACCACATATTTCATTTGGGATCTAAAATTGAACACACTTTTCAATTATTTTTAATAATACTTTAATTAAAACTTGTTTGGCAAAGATAAGGTTTGTGTGTGTGTGTTCTTTCATTTGTCTCCTTTAGGGAACCCTTGGAATCAAAAGCTCCATCCCTATTGTAAAAATATTAGTCTAAGGATTAGAAATAATTTCATCTAAAGTAATCCCCAAAAACTCATCAAAGTTTGGGTGACCTTGAAAATGACCCTAAAGACTTTCTATTAGTCTTTTATTTCATGCAAACTTGGCTTGCAATGGGGACTTCATTACATCCCATGAGTTCTTTAGGGAAGCTTTGACCTAGGGTTTCATCTCCTATCATTGACTTCATCCACTCCTTTTGAGTTTCAATTAGGACATATCTATATTTGGACATCGCACTACACTGAGTGAATAGCAGTACGTAGTGGTTATCAAAAAGACTAGACCTTTTTACAACTAACCAATGTCGTAGACACCCAATTTTCTTTTTTTTTTTTGCATTATATAATGTGAGAGTCATTGTGAAATTTATTCCCCTAGAAAAATTTAAAAGATTGATAGTTTAGTGAAGCCCACATTTCCATACCCTTGTTAGGATTTAAATGATTATACTTAGAGTGTTTTGGTCATTTTTTTCTTGGTATGTTTTGAGACTAATATTTATTTATTTGTTCATAAAGCCATGGAAAATTCAATTTGTTTATATGTCATTATTTTGTCTAAAGAGGCATTATGATGGCCATTTTACACCACCCTTATGCCTAAATTTTTTTTTAAAGTCATTTGTGTTTGTGTTAATTTGAGTTTTAGAGGGTAGTGTTATGCTACCAAAATCATATAAAACCATTTTACCTTTTGAGTCTTTGAAACATAACATAGATCACATCATTCAAGAATGTTTACGCCATTAGGATGCTCAATTTGTTTTAAGACTAGTTTGCATTGTATCAAAAACTATTTTGTTTCAAACCATGTCATGTATACCATTTGGACCTTTGTCTTCTGCCATCATGCTATTTAATCTTATCTATCTTGTTTGATCAAATCCTAGTTTTCAATGTTGAGTTTTTAATTAACCTTGCCAATTTTAGATTCAAGCATTGATTGATTTATTTTTAGGCTTCAATTTCTAGGGCTGATACATAGATCTTTCTCTTTTGAGTTGCATAAATTAGTTAATTGATTACCCAAATTTGAAAATTATTGATGTTTTATTTGTTCAAAATCTATCCTCATCATCATTTGTGTCTTTATTTGGGAGAACAAAACCTTCTCCAAAATCCTTTTTCCTCATGCCTTATGCCAACTAATCATGTTTATGTTTGATTCTATGTGTTGGGTTTATGTCAAAGTTGTTTCCAAACTTGTTAGATTAAATAAAATCACATGATACCTTTGTTTCAAGTCTAGCATTTGATGTCATTTAATTAAAAGTCCTGGCATAGCCTATTTGAGCCTAGCTTTTGACTCCACATTTAGGTAAAATACCTAGTGACTCTTTTCCCTTTCTTAGTTTAGACATTATTTGGAACACTTTGACCTAGGCATTTAACATGCCAATTTTGATTCAGATGTTTGACCTTTTGTGCATATGAAATTTGACATTAGACATTTAATGTTAGAATATTTTATGCCAAGTCTTAGCACAAATCATTTTGGATATACAAATCCACTTTCAGACCATACTGGAGATACAACTCCATCCCTTTGACCAAGTTAGACCAAGTTTGAACCATTCATCCTTTAGACATTTTTTTAGATTTTGTAGAACTCTAAGACTTTTTATTTTTTATATTTCATCATTTATATAAATATGTCTAACTACACTTAAGGTGGAGTCACGTACAATCCAACTTATGATAGAATGGCTACACAAATTCCCACTAGGAACCCCTATAGAGAAAGATTTTCTAAGGATTTTTATTATTCTCCCTACAATACTCCATATGAGGAACATAGTCAAAATACACAAAATCCAAATGAAGACATTTATTGGCATGCAGAGGCTTTTGAGTAGGACTTTGAAGACCTAACTATAGATAATGTTATTTGGGATATGGATCCATACCCTTTTTATAATAATCAGTACATGGAGCAAAGTCAAGAACTAACTTGTGAGCTAACTCACAACTGGGATGATATAGTTTATGAGGAGGACTTGGATGTTTTGGATTGTACAAGTAATCAAGTTCTAAGACATCCTTTTATTATCCAATTATAGACTACCCCTAACCCTCCTTTGGATTATACACTCTATCAAGATTTATAATATTTAAATAATACCATTACCATTCTTAGACCTCATCTTTTGGCTTATACAAACAATCAAGCTCTACAACGCATCTTCATCATTCCAAGACCTATTCCTTTAGATTATGAGGGAAATCAAGCCCCATAACACCCTATCATTACCATTTTAGGAATTTATCCTTTAGCTCATGTGAGCAATCATACTCCCCAATGCGGTACCATTATCTAACCATAAGACATTCCTCATCTAGAACCAATCCCATCCAAACATCAACTGATCCAATCCTTTGAATACCAAGCCATGTTCAAAATTGGTATTTTTAAACTCATTGGAAACTAAAGCCTAGACAACCAACCAATCCAAGATTTTTTTGAACCAACCACTTATGATAAGTCAACCTGTGATTAATCACATATTGATTATATACTAGTTGTCAAGGAGTCTCACACTGATGAGCTAGTTTTTGTCGAGTCACTTCTTAATGATTATAACCACCTTTGGGAAAATAATTACCTCTACCATATACCTATTTTTTAAGAGCCTCTTATTGACAAGCCAATCTCTAAGGAGTTATTTCTTGACGTTTTCTTCATCTTAGATGAGTCCCACTCTGACAAACCAATTTTTGTGGAGCCCATTATGAAATAACAGGCTGTTACTTATCCAAAAAAAATATTCAATAAGACATCATTATAAAAAGGTACCCATCAGATGAATAATCAGAGTTAGAGTCAAGTTATTTTCTTGAATTAATATTATATTTACCATCAAAATCAGAATCAACATCAGTCTCAACATTGGATTCAAAGTCCCTTAAGTTAGAATCATATTCAAAAGAATAAAATGGTCATGGATATTACAACATTGGTTATGCATGCCTTGGAGATAAATTTGAATACATTTGTGATTATTCTATAGTTTTTGAGGATGAGTAGTTTAGCTTTTACATAAGTTATCCTAATATCTTCTATGAGGATTGTGCAGCCTCTCCCCATTCCATTACCATTATATAGGTCATTACCATCAACCAAAATAGCCATATAAATGATATTCCATATCCCAAAAGTGTCAATTAGGATTGAAAGAATCATACTTTATTAAACTAAATCCATGGTGACATAGAAATTGAAGAAGAGAAAGGAAGCAAAGACCACATTCATATAGCAAAAGAACACTCCCCTAGTGAAATTTTTTTTGAGGCACTAGGGGACAATCAAAGTCATAACTTAACATCTTCTAGTGAAATTTTGTCAAAGGCACTATAACAAAATCAAAGTCAAAAGTCAACATTCCTTAGTGAAATCTTCTTGAAGGCACTACGAGACAATCACGACAACTTAATTGGTTAAAACCTCTTTGAGGCATCAATAGTTGAGTACAGATGTTTTTCACTACTATAATCAAATATTGTATACTATCAATATCAAATAATAGAAAAATCTGGTGGTCCTATCAAGAGAACAAGTCTTTAGCCCCACCATAACCAAATTTATGTTGAATCTAACATCAGTAACATTATGTGTGACTGAACATCCTAGTCTTCATTTGTTTCACAACCATTCCTCATTTCATTATCATCTACCATTCCATTTCACAATCAAACTTGCCATCCATTATTTGTCCTTATTTACCATCCATGGTCGCACTTTTCCTTGTAGAGGCTACCAAGATACCTTGTCTCAACATTTAAAGGAATCAAAATAAATAACCAATGAAGATCACAACAAAATTCTCTGAATCACATTTTGTACGTACTTCTTGATGGAGTAGTTATTTAGATGAGGTGTGGGATAAAAATTAACATGATTGAGTATTATGTTTGTATCATTTGTTGATTAAGACGTGCATCTCCATCTCAATAGGAAAAATAGAATCATATGTCATTTATCACACCTAAGACAAAAACATATACCATACCATTTCATATTACCATACCATTACCATTGTTACATATCCATTTTCCATTGTCACATATTCCTACTATTCACCCTATCACTTGGGGGCAAACCCTCTTACCATTTTATACATCCTATCATTCCATTCCTATCTAGACCAAAGCCTATTTTTAGTCATCCTACCCATTCCTATTTTGATCTTGGCTCCTTTGGTTCTTCTTGCACCTTTTGTGTGGGGATTTTGATTAGATTTAAACTCCTATCAAATTCATGTTTACAAAGATAGTCTATGAAAGTAGTGTGATAGTTGACTAGAAAGATATCTTTCATTCTATCAAGTTTATTTATGTGAGAATGATTATAATTGCCTATGGGAAAATTAGTGTCTCACCAGTCTTACTATTAATTATAACCACCTATAGGAAAATTATTATTATTGACCTATTCTATCATATCCTAGTTACAACCATCTATAGGAAAACTAGGGGCAACACTTGTTTACCATGCATTACCACATCACCTTGCCATCATTATTTCCATTTGACTGGCCATTTTCTAAATTTGAGAAATTTTTGGTACCTAGATGGTTTTTCCTCACTTTTTGTGTGGATGGAATTACTATGACTCAAGGTCATTTTAGGACTATGTGGGTCATGCTCAATTCATGTTGAGGTTACCTCAGTCCCCCTTTCCATATGATCTCACTATTTTGTGAACAACCTAGGCCAAACACTCTCAAAATTTTGTGATCGGGTATGTTGTCATTCTATAATGAGTTAAGATACTTCAAAATGTCAAAAACATTCTTAATATTTCAAAATCTAAAAATATTTGTCCTGTCTAAGCCTAGTCATTTATCCTTGATTTGCCTTACTAGGGCATTGTCATTGTTAGGATGCTTTCTTTTGGTTTTATTTTCAAGATTTTTGTTTGTTTTTTTATTTTAAGTCATTTTTTGTTTGTTTGTTTGTTTGTTTATTTGTTTTTTTATTCATTTCCCTGTTTGTTTGCTTTCAACACTGTTGCCTCGACTCAATCTATATGCATTCATGGGTGATTATTAGAGCACGTTATTCTTAAGTCTATCCATGTTCATACATCAATATTATCATCATGGTTTTTATCATCAGTGTATTATTGTTAAGTGTTTATTGGGTTAAGAGTTTTTCCTCATGCATATTTTGGGATAGTCTTCATGGTGTTCTATCATGAAGCCTACCATCACATGCTACAACAAAAATTAGCTTTATGAAGGTCTAAAATCAATGGGGATAAAAGAGTTTCTCCTTGGCACCTTATCAAATCTTCCCATCCCACCCTTGATCAAATCAACCCATTAACCATTCTAGTTATATCATTTCTAATCAGGATGAACATCTCTTCATTGTTAGGTACAATTGAATAATTCACACTTATCAATCTTATTCTTCTATTCATCTATTTCATCAATTTTCACCCACTCATATTTAATCTATATTCTAGGTTATATCCTTGAGTTATGCTTTCTAATTATCCATAACTGGGGCATAATCATCTTTAGCCAATCTAGATCCTCTTAATGATTACAACTACCTATGGGCAAATCATTATTTTAATCTTGATTATAGCCTCTTTTAGGCAAATTAGTATCCTTTTTACATCAATACATGTAAGAATTTTCATGTTTGGATTAATCTCAACCATGGATTAATTCCACCTTTTTTCTTGTTTATTTTCGAGGGACCATCCATCAACAAATGTGATGGCCACTCCCTTGAGGAGGCATCATCATAGGCTTCCCAAACACCATTCAGAGCTTTATTCTTTAGCCATCATCTTATTTTTTTTATACAAGCATTTTATCATTATTTTAGAATATATTTATTTACCTATAATTTGTAATATCTTTCCAAATAAGGGCAAATTATAGACACCTAAATCTGATAACTAATAACCTCCAGCCAGGCTTTTGAATAATTTCCACCAAAATGCACCATTTAGCTTAAAAATACTAAAACACATTAAATGAGTTCAAATTTATATATTAAAGTGATAATTTTTTCTAGGATATCATTAAATGGGGTAATGTAATTTATGGGCCAACTAACTTTGATCAGATCATTTTGAGTCAAAATGCCAATTTTACACCTCAATGCTTTAGATTGCTCTTTTCTATCAAATTTATTATACAAGATGCATGTCTTTGTTATTTCATGTTTGTAAAATTCTAAATGGAAATACGGTTCCAACACATTTGACATTGACTTCTAATTCCAATCCAATCCAATTTTTGACCAATAATAAGGCATTCTGATCAATTTGAACAATTTATACACAAAGTGCTTAATCATGCTTAAGACATAATAAAACCAAATTAGAGCCTAATTAATAATTCCAAGGAAACTTGTTGAATATTTATTTTTGGAAATTAATATTGAATATATGTATCATCAACTAACATCATTTCTTGGAAAGACATCCTTAGACCGTAAATGCCACAAATATCAAGATTATAGGTCTCCCATGCCTCATAATGACCCTCCATACTTCTTCAGTTCACCTTTTTCCAATTTCATGATAAGGATAATTATATATATATATATATTTCCAAAAATTGAATTAATCCTCAATTACACATCTTCATCTCAAGATCGATGGTTCAAGTTGATTCTGAGCAATCTCAAAAATCTATAAAAAAGAGCCCTTGCCTATTGAATTTCAAGCTTAATTTATGCAAAGTTACCATGTCAAATTGATTCCAAAAGATATTTTATTCCAAACTTATAATTCCCAAATTCATTCAAAAATCATTTCATCTTAGTGTTATAATGCCAAACTGTTGAGCCAAGCCAAAGCCAAAGGTGCCAAGAGGAGATGAAGGTGGAGACACTCCATTGAAGAAGATCTCTTGAAGTACAAGCCAAGCAAACCAAAGAAGGAGACTTTTGGATCAATCAAGGATTTGGTAATAAATTGGTGTGTTGTATTCATATTTCTTATTTCTTTACATTTTTAGTTGTGTTCTCAAATGACTTTCCCTCACTGAGTTCTCCCTAGTAACTAGGCCTAGAGATGTATGCTAGCTAGTGTGTTTATTTTTAAATTTGATTTAATTTCTTCACTAACAAGATAATAAAACCTCTCTTGATTAAAATTCCTATTTCACAAGTGATATATACCTTTTTTTTTGTTTTCAAGGAGCTTAGCTTGATATGCCTTGGAATGGTTCTTGAAGTTACCTAAGAATTTAGTAACTAATTTTGATGATCTTTCAGATAAGTTTATGTAGTATTTTTATTATAATCTAAAGTATGATATTTCTTTGGTTGATTTGACACAAGTTAAAAATAAAATCTGATGAGAGTTTTTCAAGCTATTTATAGTGATGGAAAGCACTTGCAAGTTGATTTAATCACAGTCTACTAGATAAATGATTAGCTATTGTATTCACTAAAAAAATTACATATTAAGATAGCTTATCATCTAGAACTATAGTGTGAGCATGCATTTAAATAAATCATTGATAAAATTTTGTTTATTGAGTGAGCACTTTTTAATAAAGGAGTCATCAAGATTAATTCAACTAATTAGAACCAATGTCACAATCAGGGAAGTGGCCAAAACCAACATCCAATCCAAGTACAAACATCACAACTAGCACAAGCCAATAACCAAGATAGACCAAAGTAATTCAACTACGATAAAAATATTATGAGAAATGGATTAATTGAATCACATCATGTATAAATAGTGCAATCATTGTCTGCACCACCTTTTCATGTAACTCTTACTTGACAACCTCTGCAACCAATGTCACAAGCACAACAACCAAGATCTACACAAAAAATGCCACAACGTTTAACATTATAAAACCCTCTTCCAAGGAGAACTGTGGCTACACATCATGTTTTTAGTGACCTTGGAGAGCCTATTGAGTCTTTATTTTGAAAACATACCACTAGTAATATTATTAATTAGACTATACCAAAGAATTATCCTTAAGGCATCCCTTATCTTGATTAGTACCATGAAAATGAATTATGTATCATCAAGTCAACAAGCATAATTTATGAAGATGTGTAAATCAAGAATTGAATTACAAATATATTTGAGAATGGGGAGATCACATTAGATAGTGGAGAATTAACCTCCAATCATACTCTTAGGATCTATCAAACCCTTTTCCATAGCATAATCAACAACAAAAACCATGGCCAATACAATAATAAAATCAATAGTATCAAAATCGAAGGCCAAACCAAAAGAATGAGCAAAACTATTAATATAATCAACAACATCATAACAATGAATAAAACTAAGGTCATAATGGTAACAAACAAAAAACCTACTATGCAGTTGCATATGACTACAATAGGGTTGTAGGTCATATTGCAAGAGGTAGCATTAATACCATCTCCATTAATCCTAGACCAAATTCTAATCAGACAAGACTATTTCTAAACATATTAAACCAATCCAATCACTTTAGTAATCCTTTCTTGACATGGGGCCACACACAGGTGAACTAGCAAAGAGGGATTCCCACTTTTGGACCTTATATCAATAACTCATCCTTGCCCCATGACCACATACAAGTGTACTAGTAATTGAAACTTATTGTATCTGGTCCCACACCATCACTATAATGTTTTAGCAATCATGGTCCTATATACAATCCATATTATGTAATCACAACTCAGAAGTCAAAGATCACCATCCCAAGCCCACAACCATCTACCACTTCACCCATTATCCAACCAACCATTTAGCCTTGGAACAAACCATTAACCATTGACCAAGATAAGAAGTTTGATATTATGGAATAGTTGTAGAAGACACAAGCACAAATTTATATTTTAGATTTATTGTGAACATTGATAATCCATAAAAACATTTTGAATGAGTTATTAACCTAATCCACTATTACTAGTGACATATCCCCTGATAAATTTCAATCTTTGGTTGGGCATCTATCTCTAGCCCAACAAGTCACATTCAACCAAAGTGATATGTCTTCCCCTGGGCCACTCCATAATAATCTATTGTATATATAAGTTTATATAAATTGGTATAAAGTGAAATGTTTCCTTATAGATAATGGATCAGGCCTCAACATAGTGTCTCTAAAGCTCATTTAGCTTCTTGGGTATATAATGGTAGATCTCTAACCAAAAATGATAACTATTAAGGCCTATAATAATCAGAAGAGAGAATCACAAGGCACCATTAGTTTGCTAGTTATCATTGGGCCTTTGACCCATGATACACTTTGTCATGTGCTTGATCTTTATTTATCATATAATATGCTTCTAGGTAGGCCATAATTATATGATATTCATGTAGTCTTTTCAACACTGCACCATGTATAAAGTTCTTACACTCAAGGATGGAAGTAAATATTTTAAGATATTTTCACCCATATGAGCATTTCAAACATCTTGAGGCTAAGTTTCAAAGCTATAATTACCAATATGACATGAATCCAAGTTACAAGTAAGATAAAAGAAAGGCCATACTTATTGATTCTTGAGAGGATAATTGCATAGATCCTAATACCTTGGATTCCCTTTCCCACATGTTACCTCTTAAAGCTTCTAATCATTTCACCATTTTAGCTAATGGCCCAGGGGAGTATGTGACCCATGATACCTTTCATATTTCCAATCTTCCTCAAAATCTCAAGACCTTTGGAAGACCTAAAGTCACCCCACACATGCATTAACAATGAAAGGGTAAAGATAAACCTCATAATCTAGGATCAAGCACATTCATACCAGCATCTGGCTAAGAATAAGACCCTCTTGAAGGAGATGAATCATGGTTATACAATGACAAATTGGTCTATTATTATAAGAGAACCAAGTATCTTATTCCCAATAGTATCATGGAACATCAAGATTATGAAGGAAGAGGCCTCAGACTGAATCAACAAGGAACAATTGACCCATTTTCCATGACTAAGTATAAAAGACCTTATAGACTTGGATTTAAACCACATGGGGGTGACCCCACATATCTTAGTCACATTCCATAACTAATAACTAGTGATGATTATGCTGACAATGATGCAAAGTATGATCATAACATCACCTTTGATGACCTAAATGAGACTAACTTGTTCACTAACAATGCCATTTATACCCTTACCCTAGTCATTCATCATAACCCATTACCATTATACTATACCCAACTGATATATAGGACCAACAATAATCCAATTTTCTAATCAATGAGTTTTAGAATGATGAGGCATTCTATGAATTTTTAGGCCTTATAGATAATATTCCATTAGGAAATCATAAATCAAGATTCTCAATTACATTAGATCCTAAAACCTATTTTAGAGAGCAGGTGAACACCCTTATCCAAAATAAATAAATAAAACATTGAATTCCTTAAGTGAAAACCTCTTCGAGGCACTTTTCAACTAGGTAAAAAGTAAATATAAAGGCCAGTCTAGTGGTGAAAACTTTTTTTAGGTACCATTAGATGGGGGTATTAATTATTTTTCAAATTTAGACCAAGAGACCACCAACAATGAACTTGCCTATGGATTAATTTTAGTTTTGAATAATGAATGTTTGATCAAATTCTTCAAGAATATCTGACTATTTTTATCACATGGATAGATTTCCCATTGGGGGACTCAGATTCATTATGCCTAGGAGGAGTTAAAGAGCAAGTCCTAATAGAGGACCCTAATATAGCCAAATAGTTCAAGTCTTTCCCTACTATCCTAGAAGATGATTTAACCCTTCTAGTTGAAGATACAATAAAGATAAACATCAAGACTCCATCAAACCAAAAATGGATAAAATTAGCCATCACTAAGGAGGAACATGAAGTCTTTATAACTCCATTAAGAGAATTTATATATATATATATATATATATATATTTGTATGAACATATTCTAACATGCCAAGTTTGGACCCCACCTTGGTTTTACATCACCTTGTGGTAAATCCTGATGCCAAACTAGTTAATCAAAAGTTACACAAGATGCATCCTCACATTATTTTATTAGTAAAGAAAGAGTTGTAAAAACTCTTAGAAGTAGGATATATTCAATCCATTGACTACTCATAATGGATATCTAATGTTGTACCTATTAGCAAAAAGCCTAAAGGAATCATAATCTTACTAATTTTTGATACATAAATAAGGATTTCCCAAAGGATGGCATTCCATTTCCTAATATTGACATGATCATTGACTCCATAGTCAGTTACAAAATGCTTTCACTCATGGATGGCTTTTCAAGATACAACCAAATCAAAATAACACCTGAAGACCAACACAAAATAGAATTCACCACTCCATGGGGAATATTTTATTATTAGGTAATATCATTTGGTCTTAAGAACACTAGATCCACATATGAAATAGCCATGATAATTATATTCCATGATATAATGCATGATATCATTGAAGACTACATTGATGACATACTATGCAAATCAAAAACTAGGGTTGACCATCCAACAATGCTACGTATAATATTGGAAAGACTACATGAGTAAAATTTTTAATTAAATCCAAAGAAATGTGTATTTATATTAAATTCAAGAAAGTTAATTGGATTCATTTTGTCTCGTATGGGCATTGAAGTCAATCTAGTAAAGGTCCAAGTTATAACAGAGATACCATAACCAACCAATTTAAAATAGCTCCATAATTTATATGGTAAGATCCAATCAATCTGACACTTCATATCTCATTTAGTAGACAAGTGTCATCCATTTACACAACTTATAAATAATGGAGTTGCATTCCATTGGTATAATCATTGCCAAATAACTTTTCAATAGCTAAAAGATTACCTAGCAAATTTGTCATTTTATTACCCCCTATGCCAAGAAAACAATTTTTTATACCTATCAACCATAGATAGTGCCTTGGGGGCACTTATATCTCAACATGATGACAATGGAAAATATCATGTAGTGTAATAATTAATTCATACATTGGTCATGTATGAACACAACTATGTACCTATTAAAAAATCCTATAGAGCCATAGTCTTCATAACTTAGAACTTATGGCACTACATGTTGAATAATGCGACCAGAGTTATTTCAAAGGTTAATCCACTCAATTATCTCCTATCTAAAATATATTTATAAGGCCACATGGATAAATGGATCATTCTTTTAAGTTTGTTTGACATTGAATATGTCAATCAAAAAGCCATTACGGTGCATGTTCTTATACATAAACTTGCTGAAGCACCCGTTACTAATACAGAACCACTCACATTCCAATTTCTTGATGAATTCATAATGAACATCATTGAAACATATCTTGAGGAGAAATAATAGAATTTTTATTTCGATAGATCATTTATTACACATGGATTGGTAGTCAGCTTCTTATTTATTACACCACAAGGGGATCTAATCCCTAACCATTCAAAATCACTTTTCCTTATACAAACAACATGGCTGAGTATGAAAAACTTATTTTAGGGTTTCACCAAGTGATATAATGGAATATTTCTCATCTAAAGGTTTATGGTGATTCTTAGTTAATCATCACTCAGGTTAAAGACCATTTTCATACCAAAGACGACAAGCTAGTTCCTTATAAAACTATGGTCGACACTTTAAAGCAAAAAATCATAGATATCTAATTTGAGCATGTATAAAGGGATAGTAATAGAATTATAGATACCAGGGCTACTTTCAACTCTCTGATTTGACAAATAGACAAATCTAAAGAGTGTCAATTTCTTATCGAGAATTTTATTGCACCAGCTCATGAACCTTCAACTATGGTAATGATTTGTGATATTGTTGGTCCTAATTCTATCTTGTATTCAGATCTTTATAATTATCTTCATGACCAGGTTATACCACATGACCTATCCAAAAAATAAACCGAATTCTTTATCCATCACTCCACTCATTATACTCTACTTGGATAAATCCTTTACCATCATAGTTTTGATACAACTCTACTTCATTGTTTAACTTTGGTAGAATCTGCACTAGCATTATGGTAAGTTGATGAAGGGGTATGTGGATCCCATTCTAGTGGTGTCATTCTATCCAAAAAGATTCTACATATTAGTTAATATTGGCCCATAATGGACGTAGATGCAATTGCATATGTAAAGAAATGTGATAAATATCAATGGCATGCCAATCAAATTCATGCCCTAGCTAAGACTCTAAAACCAATGTTAACACCATGGCCATTTTATACACAGGGCCTTGACCTCATTTAGAAGATCAATCCCACTTCATTTAATTGCCATAAATATATACTTAACACCACTAAATATTTCACTAAGTGGGTTGAAGTTATACCCCTCACTTATGTGACTGGAAAGAAAATTTTAAAATTCATCTTCAACCATCTTATTTATCGCTACGGTATCCATTTTGACATTATATTTGATAATGGAGGATCATTAAATAACAAGGATGTTTACAAGCTATGTTTTGAATAAAAAATCAGACAACATTTTTCTATGGCATATTACCCTCAAGGTGATGGTCAGACAAAGGCATCCAACAAAATAATTTTCAATATTCTTAAAAAGATTGTCAATGATCTCAGTCATGATTGACACTTTCATATATTATATTCCCTTGGTTCATACCATACTAATCACTATACCCCCATATGAGCCACTCTATATTCACTTATTTATAGTATAAATCCATCCTTCCCATTGAGGTCGATTTGCCTTCACTATGTATAACTTTCAATCATGTCTTAGATGATCATGACTATCGAGTAGCTCACCTAAAAGAGCTAGACCTACTTGATGAGAAATACATAGTTGTACTAAACAATTTTTAGGCATATCATAAGCAACTCAAAGGCCACTACAATTGACATGTCAAGTATAGAACACGTAAAATTGGTGACCTTGTTCTTATAGAAAACCAAAAGAATATCATGGCTAAGTAGAAGCATAAAGGTAAATTCAAACCAAACTAGATAGGGCCTTTCATCATTACTATAGATTATAGATAAAAAACATATAGTTGTACCACACCAAACATAGATCAAATTCCTAAGTCAATGAATATTATTCACCTCAAGTGGTACTATGATTGAGTGTTATGGTATATTGTCTATAAACATAATTTTAGCTATGCCACTTTATCACTATTATTCTTTGTGTGGATGTAATTCTTATCATTCCTCTTAAGCCTATTACTTATCTATTTTACCATTCTATTCTATCAACCAAACATTTTTGGATCCTATCTACCTAACTCATTTGACCTTGGTTTCACCATTGGTAGTACCTTTTTAGAACCAATGATTCCAATCAGTTTCAATAATTATTTCAAGCATTCCAGATAGAGATAATATTTTAGAGCAGTATGACAGAAGTTTTGGTAGTTGCATCCTATGTTTGTTGTTCTTGTCTTATAATTAGTTTTACTACTAATTATAATTACCTATGGAAGATTACTACCATTGATCTAGGTTGTTATGTCCTAGTTATAACTACCTATGGGAAAACTAGGGGAAACATTTATTTATGGATCCTTAACATACCAAATTACCATTTCCTATGCCATATTATGCCTTTATATCAATTGTGCTTACTTTTTTTGAATTGAATGATACACTAGTTGAATTCTTCTATTTTAGGGTAGAACTATAGTGACTTAAGGTCCTCCTTTGGGACTACGTAGGAAGCACTCGATACTTGTTGAGGTCAACTCAATCACCCTTTCCACCATGCTCTTGCCATTTTGTGAACAATCTAAGCCACGCTCTCATTATTTTTTGAGCAACCTAATCCATACTCTTACCATTTTATGAGCATCTTAAGAAATGCTCTCACTATTTTATGAGCTTAAACCCTTTAATGACTCATCATTATCGATTGAGTTGATATACTCCAAAAATTCTAAAAACATTTGTAAAATCGTTAGAAAAAACTAAAAACATTGACCACTTATTTGCCTTAAGGATTCTGAGAACCCTTACTAAGATGCATGTAAATCACTTATCACTTAGTTTCCCCATCCTTTTTGCCTTTTTTCCATGCACATTCCATTTTAAAATACCATTCCTATTCTTCTATCACATCCATTTTATTTGTTTTCATTAGTTATCATTTTCTTTCCATTCCCTAGGAGAACTACATTTGGCCTAGAGTTTGTGTTGGATATTACATCCATGGAACTATGTAAATAGTGTCTAATTACCTGGTACATATGGAGATATCTCATCCACCCCTTTGTTTTATTTTATTCTCCCATTCCATTAGTTTTTGAAAATTTCTCCTATTTTTTAGGGGCAATGTTTGTATGGCTTAAATTAAATTGTTTGTCTTTTTTTTCTTTATTGTTTTGTTTGTGTGCTTGTTTGTTTCCTTTTCCTTTTCATAATGTTTCCTTGATTTAGTCTATGTGCATTCATTTGGTGATTCCTTGCCCACACTTACACCTAAATCCATCCATATTCATATGTTTACATTGGCATCATGGTTTCTATCATTAATGCATTATTTTCTTTTGATTATTGGATTACAAGAGTCATTTCTTATGCATATTTTAGCCAAGTCATCATGATGTTGTACAATGATGCCTATTAACATGTGATACAACAAACCTCAACTTTAGCAAGTCTATTTATTAATGGTATCATTGAAATATCTTAAACACTATCATCCTCATTCAATCCCAATCATATCCCAAATAGAGTAATTAACCATGAAATAATTTCAACATTTGTTAGTTCAGATGAGCATCTTCCTACTAGTAGGTTGTCCTAATTCATTTTTATTCTCTGTAACAGATTATCATCATCATCAAACAATTAGTCATGGTTTCCATAATTAGTGTACAATGATTATAACCACCTATGGAAAAATCATTTAACACCATCCCACCTACATTTTCCAATGATTATAACCACATATGGGCAAATCATTACACACCATCCCACCTAGATTTCTTAATGATTATAACCACCTTTGGAAAAATTATTTTGTTATCACCACTTTAATTTTTATACCCATATAAGGGCATGCTTTTATATTTTTTGTCTATCCTAACTAAGGTAGCTCCATCTTCTCAATGATTATAATTTTCTTTAGGTAAATCATTATGTTTTCATACCACATTGCCACTATCAATGTAAAACACTTATAACCACCTTTGGGAAAACCATTGTACACCATCCCACTTATATTCTCAATGATTTTGTCTACTTTTTCAATATCATTGTGTCCTCATCCCATTATTTTTCCTTTCTTTGGTCTCCTTATTTCACTTCTTTCTTGTCAAGGGACCATCTTCCAACTTACTTGTGCCAACCATTCCCTTAAGGGGGCATCCTATAGTTAGTTCATCATCATTGCAGTTATAGGCATACATGACATTTTTATTCTTTGAAAATATGTTACTATGATAATATCTTTTAATGTCTTCCCAATAGGGGCAAACTATAGACCACCATATATGGCCATTGATAACCTCTAACTAGGATTTTGACCAATTTCTACCAAAGTGCACAACTTGGCCTAAAAACACTAAATCACACTAAAAGATTTGAAATTGACATATTCAAGTGCTAGTTTTATCCAAATTATCCATAAATGGGCAATGCAATTTATAGGCCAGGTAACTTTGATCAAATCATTTCATGTCAAAATGCTAATTTTGCACCTGGGTGCCTTGGATTGCTCTTTTCTATCAAATATATTGCATGAGACACATGCCTTTGTTATTTTGTTTTGTAAACATCCTAAATATGAATATGGTTCTAATGCATCTAACATTAACTTCTAATTCCAATCTAGTCAAATTTCAAGCAAATAATAAGATATTTTGACTAATTTGATTAATTTGTGCACCAAGAGCCAAAATTTGCACCAAAGTTGACTAATCATGTTTTAGGCTAATCAAACCAAATTAGGTCCTAAAACTAATTTTCCATGGAAATTGTTGAATAAATCTTTATTGGAAATTTATTTCTATTAATTACATCATCAAGTGACATTATCATATGGGGTGGTATCCATAAGCCATAAATATATAAAATATTAGGATTATGGGTCTCCCATGCCTCTTTAAGATTCTCTATGCCTCATTAAGGTCCTCCATGCCTATTCAATACCCCTCTATAGAAAATATTAATGGATATATTTGTATAATAAATTTCATATTTGGATTTATTCATGGCCAAATATCTCAATCTTGAAATAGATGGTCATGGTTGATCCTCAAACCATTATAAAAATATATAAATAGGAGGCCTTACCTATTGAATTTTAAGCTTTCACATGCAAAATTTATAATGCTAAATTGATTCCAAACTTTCATAAAAACTAGTTTTATAATTTTCAAATATTGAGCCAAGCCAAGCTAAAGACATAAGGTGCCAAAGAGAAATGGAGGTATCCAAGCTTCCATTGATGCAGATTTCATGAGTATAAACCAAACAAGCCACTACAAAAATAATTTTGGATAATCCAAAGAAGGTGAAATGAAGTTTTCTTTAGATTTTTAGTTGTGTTTTCCATTCATATTTTTTTAACTAAGCTCCCCTAGTAACTAGGCATATAGATGTTATGATACTGTGTTTATTTCAATTTTGATTTCATTTTTAGAA
Source organism: Torreya grandis (assembly GCA_037957365.1). Classification (NCBI taxonomy): domain Eukaryota; kingdom Viridiplantae; phylum Streptophyta; class Pinopsida; order Cupressales; family Taxaceae; genus Torreya; species Torreya grandis. The sequence continues at coordinate 383,369 of JARHVA010007523.1, read as the reverse complement.
CTAACACTAAACTAACCATCTTCTTTTGAGTCAAATTCCTAGCCTATAGTACCTTGTAGAATAGTTGTAGGAAGTATAGATGCATGTTGATTCTATTGGTAACTATTATTAGTCACATGATTATTTAGATAGTTGTGGTTTGTTTGTGTTGTTTTTGTCAGTAAAGGTAGTGTGTATAGATGCTTCTAATTATATACCAAAACATTCTTCTTCATGTGTGGTATCAAGTTGAGCACTAGGATTCCATTTCTAAGGTTAGGTATCCTAGGTGTCTATAGATTGAGTTGTCTATCGATGCTAATGGATTTTTCAAATGATAACACCAAGGTATTGGTAGTAGGTGCTCTTTTCAAGAACATGGTAGTAATGGGATCTAAGGTGTTTTTGTATATCTCTAGTGCTAACACCAATTGTGGTTTGTACAATAGGATAAATTAGTTGTACATATTTTTCCATATTGTATTAAAATAATATATAGGCTCATTAGGTTCTCTCTTCATGCTGGTAAAGTGCTAATATACCAATCTATGGTTGGTGACCTATCCAAACTGCATAAGAAAAGCCATTTAATAATCCTCCCAATTGGTGATGGAGATTTTTTGTTATATTTAGATACTAATGATAAGAATCATTGATTAAAGTAAAAGGGAATAACAAACATGCAAAATCTTCATCCACTACATTCATTAATCTTAAGGGAGCTTTAACATATTTAATATGTTCTTCTACGGTCCTTAGCCCTGAAGGAGAAAAAGATGGTAGATATTTTTTAGAGTTCTAGAGTAAATCATTTACATCCCCTAGGATGGAAATGGAAGATCCAACTAGCCAGGGTTATTTCTAATCCATTAGTTGATTAACAAACAATAGGTTCCTTATGGGTGAAGGGTTCCCTAGTGGAGGTAGATTGTTTTGAACTAGAACTATTGGCACAATTCTAGGTCTCTTATGGATTGCTAAGGGTGATAGTAATAAATTAACATGGGAATTATATTTGGTCACTCTTTTGGGTGACTCAAGTGAAACTCTATGCAAGGACTAATGTCTATTCTTGGGAGTAAATTTAGGGCCCTCTTTCTAGCACCAATAAAACTATTGATGCAAATTTTATTCACACCATAGATGTAATGATGTAGCCTCTAATGTTTTATAATTTTAATGAATGTAAAATCCACTCTAGGGCATGAGTTTTAGGTATATGGTTATAACAACCTATTGATGGAATATTTAATATGGTATGTAGGTTGTTAACAAGATCTTTGGATAAAGGTGTGGTTCTTTAATAGAGTGAATTATTGCATGAGTTGGATGGGTGACTGGCCTATAATCTAGAGTGGATAGATCTTAATAACAAAATTCAAAAGGAGGGTAAGTTAGGGAAGAAAATAAATTTTTATGGATCTTAAGAATTACTTCCTTGGATGGTTTTTAGATAGACCTATGTTTCTTTAAAACCAAGACCAGTTATTAGTAGCCATTGCACACATGCAAATAGGCATGACTCAAAATTATAAGGGAATAGAGATGTAGGAAGGCCACTAACCTCAAACAAAGGTTACTCTTATTAGGTCTGCTATTACACACTCTTCAATTAGGATATTATCATTTAGGATAATAGATTATCTAAGGTAGTTGTAGCACACACTTAGAAGAATACACCAAGAAAACACCAACACACATCTAGAAATATGATTCAAATTGAGTTGACTATTTCAATCAATATATTTAGAAATCTTCAATAGCTATTGCACATCTAAGATTAGCATATCAATCAAAATAGTCAAGAATCTATTTTCAGCTTTAGCACATTAAAGATTATTGAAGCAAACAACCATATAAATAAAAACTAATAACATGAAATGGGAAAGAAAATACACAAACACATTTGCTATCAATCAAAATTGATTGCTACTCTTATATTCAAAATTATTTGACTCCTTAAAATAAATTTGAGTGATATAATTATATTTATATATCTTTTGCAAGGGGATTCCTCATCTTCCATGTCTATGCATGATTTTTACATGTGGTAGTTAGAACATGTAGTTCTAACTACGGTTAAAACCATTTATGAAAATCTAAAAAAACTATAAATAGACAAGCTAAATTTATAAAAGAATGCAACATGTGCACGTATAGGAAAATACTAAATAAATTTTATAATGATTTGTATATTTTACAAGGAATTTAAATATATGTGCGGCCAATATTTTTACATGCATATGGCTAAGGTTATGTCATCCAAACTGTCGTATGGGCCTTCATAATAGTCAAAGTGGGAGTAGAAACTAAAAATGTAGATCTACTACCAAAAACTTGCTTCTATTTTGTCTTGTTCTCCTCATAGACTTTTTGTGTTGCTTCATGCTATTGATGAATAATATCTAAGTTAAGCAATGAAGGTCATTAAAGTATATTGTTTTGACCGAGGAGTCTTGCATGTTCATCCTTAATAAGCTAGAACTTTCTAATAAAAATCTCCAGTTCAGTCATCTTCCTCCTCACCTTGCTTAAATCTAACTCTATCTTTTCCATTGTCAAACCTTGTATTCTTTACTTTAAATTCTCAATGGACTCTTAGATAATTTTATCAAAATTAATTCTACTAACCAATTTGCATATAGAATCCCTTGATTTAGATAACTTTAGCTTACTCAAAATTTGGAGAAGTTGGGCCTCATGCACTTGATATAATGGATTTAAGGCTACATTTGCCTTCAACCACTCCTTTAACTCCTCATGTTAGATGATAACTAGGTTTAAGGCATTAGATTCCTTGAATGTAGTCATTAGACTAAGATGGTTATGCTATTAATTACCTATGTAGGCAACTATCATTTTAAGACTGGTACTATCTTGAGTCAAAGAGCCATAGAGTTTGTTTGATTTATTTGCATGAGGAACCATCTCAACATTCATGAATTCCATGGCTTCTAGAGAATTATATCACTTTAAAGTGGCTTCCTAAACCTCAACTTGTATACTCGTAGGAATATGCATAATGCTAGATTGTTCCTTGAGCTATTCAATTTGTGCTCACAATTTTTGAACTTCATCCTCTAGCTCCTCTTGATCTAACTCTATACCTTCATGGATGGCCACAATTACATCTTGTGAGCTTGATCTAGATATTAAATATTTTATTCATATACAAACTCCCTTAGCAGCATGTTATACCTCTTCGAGAGGTAAAATACTAGTTGTCATTCTTCAAGGATGATGCTTGCACCCTGGTCATCGTCAAATTTTCTCTTCTTAACTCTTTGGATTCAATTAGTTAAGGGGTCAAACAAAGTGGACACATATGGGATCTCAGTGACCTTATAATTTTTAATTTGTCTCCTCAAATCTATATCCTAAGTTAGAATGTTGAGGGGTATCTCAACAGTTGTAACAATAATTTCTTTCTTAGCCTCCTCTTCTTTTATTCTCTATTTCTTACTATCTTTGGTCAAGACATCTGGTAAGGAAGGCCATATTATTTTTGACCATTCCAATCCTATAACTTAAGGAATTGGGAGGAATAAAAAAATGTGACGTTTTTCCTTCTTCCCCCTAATTATTCTAGTTATTATGGTTCTTATATTGAAGTGGAAATTTAGAGTGGAAGGGAGAGTTATGTAGATTAGAAATGAATTTGGGGGTGGCTAGAGTAGTCTACACTTTCCTTGTTTATTTATTCCTTTTGTGAAGTCTCATCACAAATTTTTTAGTAGGTACACAAGGAATAGCCATGGCAATGGTGGTAGTGATAATGGAGGTATTAATGGTGGTTGTGGAAATGGAAGGAATAGATGCAGTGGAGGGGGTAGGGACTTCCATAGAAGAGATATGTATTGAATCAACAATAGAAATTAAAGTGAAAGAAAAGGTATAAAAGGCCTAAGTACCTTGAATTTGAAGCTCAATGGGGTACACCTAAAGACTCATGGTTTTAGATTCCTCCAATTCAACCTCTTCATTTGAATCATCTATTATGTCTTCAATGATCACTTCATATTATCTTGATGTTTGTGATCTTAGAGGTGGAATAGGTAAGCCTTAAGATTTATGCATTGTAGGGTTGCCTATGGGAGTCTTGGGCTTTTGATTATAGACCAATGGGGTCATTCCTTGAATGGGAGAGCCCTAGGAGGTGGATGTTGCTACTTGTATAGTATTTTCCCCTATAGATAAAATAGTAAATACATAAGGGGTAGTCAAAAGAACTTGGCTAGTGCTAACATTAGATCTATCTTGCATCTTTTTTTCTTCCTTATCAGAGTCTAAAATAATAGGATCTCCCCTTTATCCTCCTCTTTGTGCACTAGACTTAAGAAGCCTAGGTTCTTTCTTGACCAATTTTAATTTTAAATTAAATGGAATTTTATAAGATGAAGAACCTTCTTATTTAGTATATTTTCCAATCTAAAAGTTTGAATGCTAATATCCCTTGAAGAGGCATCTAATGCTATCCAACTCCCTCATGGAGATACTAGGTTCAGTTTGGAGCATCCTTAAATGATATTTGTGCATCCTAGTGATTTGTGCTCATTTTATAACTTCTTAATCTATTTTGGCATTCATGAAAATAAAGTCATAATAATAGGGTTGATGGCAGTAAGGAATGTTGAAACCATGAACGTAATGCTAGATTTCCCCATGGGGATCCTAGTCTTTGTGTGCCATTGTAGGGAAACTATATGGATTTCAATTTACTCTAACATCTCCAAGATATTTCCTCATACTGTATGTTATTATACCAATTTAAATTAGGCTCCTAGAAAATAATCCTTTCTTTTTCTTGATGAAATCCTCCTCAATATTGTTTCACAATTGGAAAGCATTCTCGTACTTAGCTAGCTTATCTAGCATATACCTTATAAGACATTAAGGCTAAACCTTATTCCCCCAGACCACAATGATTGTAATATCTAGGTCTAGGAGAAAATATCCTTTTACACTAAAATTCTTTATAATTTTCTCTACAAGATGAGGCATAAGTGAGCCATGAATGGATTTCCACACCTATGGATAAATGTCTTCACATATTCTGACCATATGCTTAAATTGGAAGTGGTCACAAATTCTATTTTTTATGCAATCTATGTCCAAATCCCATAAATTTTCCAAGTCCTTGTAACATGTCCCCATAACTATGTTGACTAAAAAAAAAATCATATATAAGTTTCCTATGGGGATAGGACATTTATCCTTGGGAAAAAATTATTCCCTCAGTCTCAAACTAATGACCTCCCCTAGGGCATAGGAAACATTATGTGACAACATCATATGTAGTAATGACACCCAATCTATGTTTACAAAATGAATGCTTGGAATCCTTTACAATTTATTGAGTAAAGCCATACCTATCTAGATTCCCATTTTGAATTTGTCAATTGTAATCACTCCTTTTAGATTTATTTCTTTCTAAGGATGGACTGGCTTGGGAGCAACCATGAGGAGAGCACCTTAGGGATTGAGTTTTTAGCTTTGAATTATACCCAAATGTGTTTATCATAATAGGTGTTAAGTACATTAATAGAGATACCTTTGAAATTCACTTTCATAAAGGCACATGGCCACTGTATCTCCATGAGAATATAACAAGTATGCATATTATGATAATTTGTTTGAGAAGAAAAAATCCTTGAGCAGGTATATACATGGAATAACCTATAGTTTAGATACAGTGAAATGTAACCTTTGGAATTTTTAGTATAAATTTTTTAATGAATATCCTTTTTTCTAGTACTTTCTCATCATCTAGTGAAAACATATCAACTGAATCAATAGCTTCCCAAAGTTACGAATAATTATGATACTTATCTTGGAATACCTCTATGTTAAAGACCATATCATTGAATTCTATGGAATCCTTAATTGAGAATGTAGATGGAGGATTTGTCCCTCAAAATTTCCTAGATGAGGAATCCTTAGATATGTATTCATGTTTGTATACCTCTGTATTAATGTGATAAACTCATCTCTAGTTTGATTATTGTTTGTTATATACTCTTTGAAGTAGAAACTAGGGCTCTCAGTTGTTATTTAAAAATGAAGATGCTTCTATTGTAATATAACTTGGATGTAAATGACATCCTTAATAACTACATATCATCTATATAGGATCCTACATTGAATACCTATTTGTGTGATATTAAATATGAACATCAAATTTTAAAATTTGTTAGCTTGGGTTGGTAGGGGATTTTAGCATTTATCAAATAGGAAAAGGCCAAAAGTTAATTTTCAAAATATCTGAAGGGTTGGTTCAAGAAGTTTGAAGGGCATATACCTTTCAGAGGAATTATTTTAGGGATTTTGCATCAGATAAAAATGTATGAAATAATAAGTATAAAGGAAATGGTTTAGGGCAAAGGATCCTTTCCAAATGTCTTGAAAGATATAATTTGAGGGATTTATATCAGATAAAATGTCTGAAGGAATTGCTAAAGGCACGGAATAAAATTGTTGAAGGAAAGGGTGAAGGGTATTCATAAAATAAATGATGAAGGAATTTTTATGGGTAAAAAAGCTACAATAATTATTTCAAAGAACACTAACACAAAGCTTGGATGGTAGGTTGGGATAGAAAATCCACTTGGAAAAGATCTAAATGGAAATTCTAAAATGTCGAAGGGTAGGCCACACAAAAATAAAGGGTAGGTGCCCTAAAAAAATGGTTATGAAGGGGTAAATGGGTCAGTTTAAAAAGGAAATAGGGATAGTTAGAAGGGTTTTAAAGGGTAGGTGGTAGGAAAATAGAGGGTCTAATTTGAGGCAAAAGTTTTCTTGAAGGGTCTACTTCATGAAGGCCAAAGGGTAGGTCAAAAATTACTAAAGGGTACTCTTGTATGGCTATGGGTAACTCTGAAAGTTCTAAAGGGTAATTTGGATAGGGTAAAAGGGATAATACATCAAGAAATTTGTTTCAGGGAAAGTGCATACATCCTAGAATTCCTTAAGGTGAAGATTCTATAGGCTAAATTCTTTCAAGAGAATTATTTCAAACAAAAAGATTGAAATAATTTTTAGTATGGACACTAATGACAATGTTGATGAATTCTAGTTGGGGGCACTCTTCTTCATGACCTTGGTGGAGAAGGGACATGTGTTTAGGATGGATTTCATATAATCCATCATCACCTTCATAAGGGATGAGCTAGAAAAAATTTAGTGGTGGGTACCCTCTAGTACTCATCCTTCTTTTTACATATCATTTTTATAGCATTCATACTCCTTTGATATTGACATATTCCCCAATATGTTAACCCTAGTCACTATATTGACCCAAGTCTTTTCTATCACTTGGGACTACTACAAGTTCCTAGAGCTCTTTATGGATATAGTTTTCATTGACCTCATCATGGAGCCCCTTATATTCATAATGACCAAAGTGTAGCTAGCAGACTCACTAAGAGAAAGGTATTGATAGATTGGTTTTAGGGATCCCACTTTTCATCATTCAATTACATAGTTTCCAAAGATAACCATTCTATCTCCTACAAATAGTGACAGACTAAACCCTAGCCTTAGAGTTAGATTTCCAACTTGATGCAATAGATTCCATCTATGGGGTAGGGAAGAAGAACAAAGTCCTATATGATGTCCCCTTAACAAAAGGAGGCATCATAGTGTGCAAAAGGCACCAAGGATGCCTAATCATAGTCAATATAGTGGAGCTTGGCCTAAAACAAATAAATGACATGTGAAACTATGATCTGACCAGATTCATAGCAAACTTGAAGACCACCATCACTCGTAGGCATCAAGACCATCCTTAATTAAAGTATAGGAAGTCACCCCTAATAGACACAACCTAATATTATGTGGACTTAGCTCATATCTCATTAGATGCCCTCAAATTATGGGATTCATTTTATTAAAAGTTCTAAGCTTATGACCCACCCAAGAAATTATCAAAGGAAATGAAGAAGCAACTCACCCAATTTAACTAGAGAGATGAAAGAATATATACCTTTGCTAAATATAGGTATGAAATCACCAAGCCCTAATATAGGTATAATGATGAAGAAAGGGATGAAATTTTTCAAAAACTTTGGGATGAACATCATCTAGAGGAAGGCTCAATGGAAGTAGAATCTTCCCTTGAGTTAGTGATAAGAGAGAAGAAGAAGAAGAAGAAGAAGAAGAAGATGATACTCCTAAGTTTAGAGAAAGAGTTACACCATAACAAAGAGAGTCTGAGGTTTTGGAGGTATAGAAGCCTTCCACATGGTTATATCCCCTATATTCACACTTCTTAGCTTTTTAGTAGAAATAATCTCCATTTACGAACCTCATGACTCATTCACTCAAGTACAAGTATCCTGAGGCACCTACGACCAACTCTCCACTAGAGCTTATACAAAAGAAGATCTACTTTTTGGGTCCCCTCCTTTCCACTTCAACCTATCTCATCACCTCCATAGTTCAATCCACTATGTCACCTTAATTTATGACAATCTCTACTACTCATCCAATTACTACCTTGACCGTACTTTCATCTTTTTCCACCCAATCCACCACCAAAATTGCATCACTTTCCTTCGTAATGCCAATCTGCTCTTAAATCTCTTTCCTCACGCCTATAAATTTAAATTTGGGACCATCCTCCATCATAGTATAGTCGCCATCCACCATGATCCATAGAAGAATGTTATTGACTATTTAATCAGTAAGTAACTATTCCATTCATGCTACCATATAGAATCTCATTTGTAGGGAAAAGTATTTAAATATTGGACTAGTACTAGTAGTAAGTAAAAGCAAAAAAGTTGGCTTAGGAGGTTTGAATGGAAATAAAAAGGAGTATGCCAAGGCTTCTATTCAAACTCACATATGGTCAATTTATGACCCTGCACAGTAATCCCTCATGATTTCTCATCTAGCTCCTCAGGTAGTCAAGCCCCAAGATAAAATGAAACTAGGGAACTATGATATTCAAGATATTAGACTCAACCTAAACCACTCTAAGACCACTAATAGGGTGGATATAATGGAGGAGATATAAAAGTCTATTACCATATACTATATAAAGGTAACATGATAACTAGAAAAAACCAAGCTAGAACTCTCTAGGGTAAAAGCTATGGTTGATAACCTCAATGTTGAGGCTAAGGCCAAAGATTTAGAGCTTAATAGAGAAAGGTCCAACCTATAGAGCCATATCTCTAATGAGATATTCCAAGTGGAAGACAACCAGTAAGTGGCTATAGAAATTGAACTACAAGAGAAAGAGACTAAATCGGCTCGAGTCTGCCAAGAGCTCTCTGATTTTTATTAGTCATATCAATGATTATAGTAGAAGGTGTAGAATGAATCCTTGATCAATGGCCAAGAGATTGATAATCTAACAAATGATATTAATACCTATCTATAGCCCTTAAAAATTCCCTCTATGGTGCAATAACTGTATAAATCCTACTAGGGGAGAATCATAGTCATAGCCACAAATCTAAAGTAGGCCCTCACCTTCATCATGGATTTGTAGGGGTTGAGATCTCAGGTGTGTACATATGTTGACTATGTGATTACCTTCGTATCCCATAAGTTTTTAGACTTATAGTTCCTAGTCTAAAAACTCTACAACATTTTAGAGGAGACACTATAGGTAGCTAGGGTGGCTGACCAGAGGTAGGTGGAAGCTAAGGTTAATAACTTTATTTGCTATAGCAAGGAAACCAACAAGTGCAAGGCATTCCTTAATGCCTTAGAGCAATTCATTTGAGATAGGTGAGTATACATTGATAAATTAGTCTAGTTTGGACTCCCTTACCCTTTCTTAGTGGATAAGAGTGTCCTCCCACAAGACCAATTCAAAACACTACTAGAACAAAAATAGGATAGATAGACCATATTTATGGCTCTTGGTCAGTCACCTAGTTCTTCCAAAGTGGATAAGATATTGTAACTAGTCACCCAATTTTGAATTCTAGATGTTGGTAGTTGTTCAGGACTTGGGAAACATCTCCTTCAAGGAGATGTTTGGTCTATATAAGGATTTTGAGGCTCTCAATAAAAAGGCCCATCTTATAGAGGAAGAGTGGGTACCCTTGCAGGAAACTCTTAAAAAATTGTAGATTTATGTACCTTTCTCATATTTTTTAGTATTTCTTTAAATTGGTTTGATTACTAGAGTTTTGGATTCTCTCATTCATATTCAAACATCCCTATGAGTCACTAGGAACTGTGGACTAAAATTCACATTTTGATATTTTTGTAGTAGCTCATCTTTGGCTTCAAGATCGCTCAGTGTAGCTAGTAGTTCCTTTGGAAATTTTTGATAATTCACCCCTTATAAATCCTTCCTCAGGCCCCCTTTTGAATATTTTTTTGAGGGTCATTTTCTTTCTACTCCCTCCACATTATGGCCTGACACTTGTTCAACATGAATAAATCCTTAGTTCCCTCAAATGGAGTGCTCACTCAAAACATGGTTGCGTAGTGATCCCATATGGGCCTTTCATTTTTATTTAGATATTAGGGAAGCACTATTGGTGAGAGAAGGTAAGAGGACCCACTGCACATATGTAATAAAATTGCCTCTAAATATCAACATATAGCACCAATTTTCTTCCCCTAACTATCATGGTCATAACATATTGATGCTATTATTCCATATCCAAGATCTTAAGGATAATTGTACTCATGAGCTTAAGACCCTCTTTAAGTTGCAATTACATCATCATGGGTAAAAGTGATAGAATTTCCAAGTGTTGCCCCAAGAGAAGTTGTCTCACTTATATATTCTAGGCTCATCCCTTTTAGAAGGGGATAATCATTTTGCTTACATTAGATTTTATATATAGTCATTTTTAATAGAAAATAAGTAATAAAAGTTAGAATTTTTTCATTCTTTGACCTTAATAGGTGCACCTCACAAGTGATTGGATGTTTTGTATGTGCTTTTGAAGCCTTATGTACTCTTTTCATCGCCTAACAATGAAGAGGATGTGGTATTCTATGTCATTTTGAGTGAGAAAATTATCTCTATTCATTATTTTTCTTCCTTACTTCTATAACTATGAGATTTATCCACATCATAAACTATAGTTCATTCTTCACAATCCTTTATCATCTATAGTGCTTAATGTTTCAATATATTTTATGTAATTATAGTTTAATCTTTTAAAACTTATACCTTATATGTAAAGTAAAATACCACTTGTTCCTTGAAGGAGAAATCCACTCTTGTCCATGTTTGAAATATATCTCTTAGGAGATACATTGAAGGGGAAATCCACTCTTGTAGATGTTTGAAAGGTATCTCATAGGAGATAAATTGAAGTTATTATAGGGTCCTTAAAAATATCACCCAATAGTGACTTATATGTAAAGGAAAATTCCACTTTTTCCTTGAAAAAAATTCCACTCTTGTGCTTGTTTTAAAGGTATCTCTTAGGATATACCTTGAAGGGGAAATCCACTATTTTACATATTTGAAAGATATCTCCTAGAATATACCTTGAATTTATTACAAGGGCCTTTAAAATATCATATAATAGTGACAAAATAGGATATTCCACTTGTTGACCACTTGTCTATACAACTACCAATAGTGCCTTCCATGTAGAGGAAAATTCCACTTATTACTTGAAGGAGAAATCCAAACTTGTGCCTATTTAAAAGATATTTATTAAGAGATACCTTGATGGGGAAATTCACTCTTGTGCATGTTTGAAAGGTATCTCCCAAGAGATACCTTGAAAGTATTACAAGGCCCTTCCAAATATCACCTAGTAGTGCCTTCTATGTAAAGGAAAATTAAACTTGTTCCTTCAAGCAAAAATCCACTCTTATCCCTATTTGAAATATATCTCCTAAGAGATATATTGAAGGGGAAATCCACTCTTGTGAATTGTTTAAAGGTATCTCCTAGGAGATACATTGAAGGTATTACAATGGCCTTCAAAATATCACCCAGTAGTGCCTTCCATGTAAAGAAAATTTCTACTTGTTCCCTAAAGGATAAATACACAAAATGGACTTTGGGATAAAAAAAATTAGGATAAGATTTAATCATTGCTTGACCAACCAAATGATAATAAAATATCAATTTAACATTGATGAATAAAAACCCTAAGCATGTTAATTTCAAAATAAAATGCCAATGAACCTACAATATAACAACACAAGCAACAATTTATAGCAACATTGAAATGGATAAAACAATGATCATCTAAAAACATCTCCATTAATCCATGTTAGATTTTGCAACAATGTAAAACTAAAAAAATACCCTAAGCATGTTTATTTATAGATGAAATTCCATGGAACCTACAATATAGAAATAGAAGCATCAATTCATAACAACATTGGAAGGGGTAAAGCCATGATAATTTGAAAACATGTTCATTAATCCAAATGAGAGTTTGGAATAGTGTACAACCAAAATAGGAATAGATGATCTCCAAATTGGAAAATTTCATTTGGCAATGAGTGAGATTGGTTCCTATAGATAATAGGAAATATTAAAGTTAAGGCTTGGGAACATATAAAAGCCTAAACCAAGTGACATAGATTAAATTTTTCAACATGATAAAATGACCATAACATAAAAAAAGTCTAAGGAAATCAATGTCTTGGTGAAATTATCTCAGGTAAATTATTATGTAGGCTAAAGTGATGATGATAAAAATACTACAGGGTATTTACAAAAAAGGTTGAAGGGCACTTTCAAAAGTTTTAAAGAGCACTTCTCATTAGGGATAGGGCCCAGGATAAAAGTCTCAAAGGGTAAGTATAGAGGGAAAAGAGCCATTCCAAATAGGCTGAAGGGTACTTTCAAAAATATTGAAGGATAATTTCAAAAACCTGAAGAGTAATTTCAAAAATACCAAAGGGTACTTTCAAAAATCTTGAAAGGTACTTTCAGAAGGCCTAAAGGGTACTTTTTGACCATTTTAACCATAAAATGGGTGAATCCCCCATAGTAAAAAATTATACAGGTATATAATATTTTGTCATGGGATGTATTATAATTTATTTTATGTCATTTAATGTTGTATTAGCCTTGATCTTGGTCTAATTAGTGAATATATCATTTTGAGCAATTTAGAAGCCATATAAGGGTTATAAATGCAAGTGGCATAGTTTTCAAGGTGTTAAAGTGTTCTATTTTCCTTTAAAATATCAAATATGCCATATTACCAATCAATAATGCCATTACCATCTAAAACTTGTAGGTTATCTAACTAAAAATTAGGAAATAAGTTAAAAAAGGAAGAGTTTGGTAATTATACAACCCATGAGGGAGTGTGACACATGGGATAAGGTTGTGAGATGAATTTTCAACTTCTTAAAACTAATTTCTATGATTTAATACTATATAGGTACCATTTTTGAGCTAAAACCGTTTTAATCCTTTTTTACCCTTCTAAACACATACAATTGGTCAGTAGGTTTGTGTTTAGTACGATTTGTTGAGGATGTTTCAGACCAAACACATTTGGGAAGTTAAATTAAAATAAAATAGTTTAATTTACATTAAAATATTTGAATTTTTGGTTAACTATTCTTTATGAATCATCCCTAACAAGTTGACTGTGTTTTTCTACTTACCAATCTATGCACCCTCTAAGTTTTGCTCTTGTATGGATGATTCTATACAATCCAACTATTATGATTGATTCCAGAGGATTTTGAGTCCCTAATATAATTATATAAATTTTTTTTAATAATTTTAAAGTATTTTTATGGGCCAAGTATCTCATATTATAAGTGAATACAATTTTCTATGTGATAGATAGGTTTCCACCATTTTCAAGATTTGCATGCTTTGTTAGTGATTATAGGGGGTATAAATAAGTTCATTAGAATGTTTATTTTTTATATTAACCCGTAACCTTTTAATCTTATTTTTAAAGGAAATTATCTATGAGGGTGCAGTCATGAACACCATACAATCAACTCTTTACTCACTTTTACTTGCAATCATGGTGAACCACATGTATGAAACCTGTATGGCATGTTCACATAGGTGTGTTCAAGGTTTTAATGATTTAGTGTATCATTTATTAGTATGAATCACTATTTAAAATTCTATATGGTGAAATAAATAATAACTATTGCATTCATGTGTAACATTTGCATATAATTCACCATTGAAATGTGTACCTATAAGTACTTGAAAGGTTTTCAAACATTAAAACATGGTGTGAAAACTTTCATTTATATTTTTATATCATCATATATTTTTTGATCCATTTTAAATATCATGAAATTGGTCATAATTTCAAATTTATGATACCAATACTCATACCATTTCACACATACCACCTGTATACAACTCAACATGCACCTACAGGTGCCCTCATAGGAATCATCATATGAAGGAGTTTTTAAGCTGAGATAGGTTATTTAATATGAAAATATTTTATATTTTAATTTTTTAGATTGGTATAAAACTCATTAATGTCTAAATAATAATATACATAGCCTATATTCTGCCCACTACATGTACACATGAGAATAACCACCTACAGGTGGTACCACATAAAGCTGAGGAGCCATTTTGGAGTGTTGAGATAAGTGGGGACACCATACTTAAAGTATTATTATTATTTTTACATGAAGTAAATATTTTAATGGATGGATGAAAAATGGAAGTCAGAAACCATGCGCAAAGGAATAATAACAATATTTAAGACTCTTTTCCCTAAAGGTGCAAAACAAAGGTCTAGGCCTTTATGTCAAGACCATGTAACAGGTTTATCAAAGGATTTGATGAATGTTGGGGATAGAAAATTTTAGTTTTCACATTGTATAATAAATTATAAAAAAAAATTAGGTATTTTATTAGTGGAAGATAGAATTTGAAGGCCTCCAAGTTACACTTTTTTGCACTATTTCTAGTCAGTGAAACCTATAAGATTTGAAACTCTAAAGGGAATCTTCACCTAAGGTTTTAGTTTTAGACCATTTAATTCATAGTTGGAAGGTTATATATATCTGAATATAATTTTTTTTATCTAGGGATAATTTAAAGGGATGATATAAAGTGTTTTAGGTCCTATAGACACCTACAAGTGACCCTTCTTTTGAAAGTCACTCACCTACAATAGACCTTAACTTTTATATCACCCATAACAAGGATTTGGGTATGGAAATATCATTTTGGGATAGTTTAATATGGTTTTTAATGCTTAAAATTATTCCAATATGATGTATAACCTTTTTAATGAGGATTTTCACCTACAGGATCATACTTATCTCAACAAAGTTGATTGTGTTTGACTGAGACAACAGTGAGCTAGTTTGATGGTGTAAGTGTTGGTAGTGTATGAGATGAGAAAAATGACTCCAAAAAAACAAAATATGAACCTAAGGGACTCTATATAGGTTATATACATTATTTTCAAAGCTTGGCCATGCATTTCCACTTACAGGTACAAGCCTTAGAGTAGAACACAGTCAAAAGTTATACTCATACATAAGCAATCAAATTGTGAAAAGAAGGCATAGAAGGTTGAAGTTATGGGAAAGATTAAACACATTAATCATGAATAAAATATCCTTATGACACTCTGATAGTGGTTTTTGAATAGATAAAGGACTCATATTAAGGCACAATCCATATCTTGAAACCCTACATAGTCTACCTTCATACAAATTTGCCTTGGATTTTGAAGGAGTTTAAAGGTAAAATGACCTGATCAAAGGATAAAATTTGGTGAAAATGGTATCCATAAATTTTATAATCCCCTAAAACTCTCCACTTGTTTTATTAGATAGGGGAAGTACCCTCTATTGTGTTTTAGATAGAGGGTACTTCTCTTTGAATGAGAACCCTACTGTTTTGGAATATAGAGATAGAAGGACTCTCTAAGATCTGATTAAAACTTTAAGGAATGTAAAAAAATATGTAAAACACCTATTAAAACATGGTAAATCAATAAAATAATGATTAATTTCAAAAAGGAGGTCTAAACCCTCAAGGTTACAGTAAAGACTTTTAGGTAGGGTTTTGGCCTAAAGCCAAATGGAGAGTCATTTTCACTTCCAAAATGAGAAGGGAATTATAATCTATTTATGAATGTTAATATGGTCATAATAGAGGTTAAAAATATATTTGGATGAATGGTATGCCATAGTAAAAGTCTTTATTAGACTCTAAGATAACTCAGGCCTGTGTAGATGGAGAAAAGAGCTCGATAGGGCATCTTTGAGTACTCATATCTTCTATAAATCTTTTCATGGAATTAAAATTAAGGTTGGAGGTGATATATAGGGTCATAAAATTTTATTTAGTGTTATTTTTTTAAAAATTAAATTTCAAATATTTAATAAAAAATCTTAAGATCAAAAGTGACTCAAAACCCTTACAAACCCTTGCTAGTGACTACTTTGAAACGATGGAGTTGTTAATTCATCTATATGGAATAGTTTGTCTAGAATGATGATTAAAGGCTGTATAAGACTCATTAAATCTCCATAAAATTATGATTGGTTGTATGTAATTGTACATATGGAATACTAAATAGGGTATTTTTCACTATTTTGTGCATTGTGCAGGTTCTAGGAGGTTTCAAGAGATGAAATCAAATTTGGAAGGAATATTGAGAATTAAGATAAATCCCCATGTATAATTCATTACTTTGAGAAACTCTTAAGTGTCACATAATATATCTCATTCCAACTAATCAAAATTGGCATAGTGAACATGGTACTGAGAAGAGTGAAAAGCTTCATGTGGGTTACTTTAAAGGTGTGCCTGATGACTCTAAGGCCATGGAGGGTATTTCCAAGTATCATGCACTCAATTTATGAATTTTAATGGAAAATTTATGCATTTTTAATGCCAAGTGTTTAGGGTGTGTGAAAGAAGATTTATTTTAATTGTAGATGGTGATAACTCATTTTGGGAATATTCTAAATGACCAAGAATGCAACCAATGCATGGAGAAACATGGATGTAACCCTTACATATTATTCAAATCATCATAAATATTATTAGTTAGTTTTAGGAAATTAAAATAGGGATAAATTATGAAGGCAATTTTCTTGTGTAAAATGAGAACTCCTACATCACATTTTAGGAGTTCATGACTTGGGGTGACACTTGTGCTTCCTGATTTTGCATGATGAGTTTCACATTCCATTCTCATACACAATTAACTCATTTTAATAGATTTAAAAGTGTCCTTGTGACCTTTATACCTATTTATTCTCATCTCTCTCTCTTAAATGTTATAAATATATACCATTTTGGCCTTTGTAATCTAATACCACACCATGTATGGTGAATCCCTACTAGTTTTGACATTGTACTTACCTTAGATAATAAGTTAAATCTAGTGTGACTTCATATATAATATTTCCAAAGTGTGTGAAGAGATTTATAGTTAATGGTTAAGAGATAATCATTTATCCTTTCTTTCTCTCAATCCTTCCATGTTTGATGCAAGTGATTCCTTGCCTAGCAATTCATATGAAGTGTTGTTAAGTGTATGAATATGTTACTAAGTGTACAAGGAATCATTAGCATCTAAAATTGATCTATAGTTCCACTTACCTTGTATAGTTTTCATGCATTCCACCTTCATATTTAAATACTAATGTTAGTGCATTATAGGACTCTTAAACTAGTGGTGTATGCCTTTTCTCTTTGTGATAAAGTATGATAATATTATGGTAAACATCTTGTACATCACCTTGTTTAATGGGTTTCATTTAATGAAAATTCTAACCCTTTTCCCCATAAACAATACATTAGTATAGGTGAAATCATTTCAAGACACATTCAGGGAGCTATCCATTAAATATAGAGATTCATACCTATAACTTATGAGACATTTCCATTATGCCACTTGGATGAGGAAAGCTGAGACATCTCTTCAAAGGGTGAAAATCCAAGTGATAATAGTTTTTGGCATGCCCAGTGGGAATCTTAGTCCAACAAGTTGAAATATTTTTGGTGTTGTGTTTCAAAACATCATCCTTTTAAGGCATCAATCTAAACAACAATGGTGACGTTTAGATTACATCGACTGGTCAAGTATCCCAAGTATTCTTTTTGAATATTTTTGATAATAATTCCTTAGGTTTTTACTTATTAATGATGTTTCATGGATAATTTTGTCATTGAGTTTTGTTATACATATTTTGGTGAGGTAGATCAAGCTTATGACACTCATTATCACCTTGGTATGATCCTTACTAGCCTAGTTATGAGCTTGATACAACTCATAACAAGGTTGATAAGGTTTATTTTGAAGCTGGTAGTACTCCTCTTCAAGAAGGATATGATGCTAATAAAAGATAAGATGAAGACTTGTGATAGCCATATATCCCTTCATTTCCCTCTCCATATTGACACCATGTTTTTAGACAATCCTATGAAGAAAGCTATGAGGAAACATATCAAGAAACACCTCTCTATTAGTCCCAACATGAGCCCTATCATTCATACCATGATGCATATCATCCTCAAGAGTACTCATATGAGTCTTGTCATATGGAATCAGATGATTCCATGGATTATAAATAGAGATATTATTGGCATGATGCAACTTTTGCTTGTGTAGATGTTAGTCCTTCTAATCAGTCTAAGAATTCACTTCCCTATGATCTTACTAGTGATTATTATTTCCTAAATCCACTCATAAACCTTCTCCTACCCCTCAAACTTCATATTAAATTCATAAACCTTACACTTCACATAATATTCCATCTCCTTCACATGATCCTATCAATTAACCTCTCACCTCACCCATTCTTGAGGAAGAGCCCATCTTGAGAGAAGCAAGTGAAGAAGAGCAAACTCAATTCATGGTTGATCAAGAATATCTCATGAGTGATTATGAAGAAGAAATCACTATAGGGACTCCCTTTGGTAATCACAAGTATAATTTTTCCTTCTTAAATGAAATTAAACATGTTGAAGACTCTTTTACAGCTATGTATGAGGAATGTGATAAAGACATGAAGAGGGAAGCAATTGGAGAAGACTCTACACCTGATCAACAAGTTTTTGGATAATCATTTCAATCATGAAGATGAATGTGATATCAAGGATGGATAAAAATTTAAAGTCATCCCTTATGAGGTTGCACTCCTAGAATAATATCTTGAGACCAAGATGGAAGTTATTTCTCTTAAAGATGGCATTCATTAGGAAGAAGATTTATGGTGGAAATTCAATGCCATATCTAAGGAATTTGATAAGTTGGGTAAAGCTTTTTATTTTCTAAAAGATTTCATATCTGATGACAATTTTGCTGATGATTATAATAAACATGATCTTGAGTGTTCAATCAAACATAAATATAAAAGTCATCTTGATGGTCAAGAACCTATTGTCATGAAGCCATTTAATGATGTTATTTTAGAAGAAGTTATAGACATTAAAAATTATGTCAAGGCAAATATTATTATACCTAAAAGATAGTCAAGAGCTCCATCTAAGGTAAAAATACATGCATGGATGTGGGAACATGGTGAAGGAAAGTTTGGTTCTTCCAAACATCAAGCACATTATGTTAAGGAGGAGAACAAGGTTGAGAACACTATTATATTTTCAAACTTGGACATCAAGTGCCATGTACATGACAAGGTTGAAATTTGTTAGATTAAATAAGATTTAATTTCCATAGCCAATCTATATGGATATACTTGGTTCTCATTGAACATCATTCTAATAAAGTTAGCAAACACCATGAAGAAGCTAGAGGCATCAATGTTAAAGGTCAAAAGGCTACATGTCTCACTAAATCCTTCATTTCATGAAGCAAGGAAGGTTTCAAAATTATAATTTGATCTAGAAGGGAGTTTCCATCTCAGGTTAGTTATTATTCTAGTCAATTTGTTTAGTTTGGTGTGTGTATTCCATAAGTTCTTATGAAGCACAAGTATGATTTTGCTTAGTTTCTTGTCTTGTGTGTTGCTTATTATTGTTTTTTTTGTATTTTTTGTGTTTTAAAAGGAAATTTGTGTGTCAAAACTCATGTAAATATGAATCCATATCCCAATAGATAAGATTAGGCAACTGGTCATGGCATAGTAAGCATGCCACCCTTGGGAAATTGCCAAAGATGTTGATCATTTTGAGCACAAGATAAAATGGGTCAACCCCCCTATAGTTAAAAATTATAAAAAGGTATAGTATTTTATCATGGGGTGTATTATAAGTTATTTTATGTCATTTAATGACATATTATCTTTGGTCTTGATTCAATTAGTCAATATATCATCTTGAGTCATTTAGAAAACATTTAGGGGTCATAAATTTAAGTGGCATAGTTTTAAAGGTGTCCAAGTGTCCTAGTTTCATTTAAAACATCCAATATGTCATATTACATGTCAATAATATTAGTCCCATCTAAAATTATAGGTTATCAAACTAAAAATTAGGAAATCAACTTAAAAAGGAAAAGTTTGGCACTGGTACAACCCATGAGGGAGTGTGACACATAGGAGAAGGTTGTGAGATGAATATTAATCTTCCTTTGATAATTTACATGATTCAAATATTATTAAGGTATAGTTTTAAAGATAAAACCCTTTTTTTCCTTCTTTGCCTTTCTAGACACATAAAATTGGTTAGCAGGTTTGTGCTTAGTACAACAAGTTGAGGAGGTTTCAGAACAAAAAAGTTTTTGAGGTGAAATTAAACTTAGAGAGATACATTTACATTATACTAGTTCAAATATTGGTCAAATATGATTTATTAATCATTCCTAACAAGTTGACTATGTTTTTCTACTTGCTAATCTATGTACCCTATTGGTTTTTCTTTTATATGGATGATTCCATACAATATAGCTATTGGGATTGATTACAAGGGATATTGAATCCATAATATAATTATTTAAATGTTTGTTTTATAATTTAAAAGTATTTTTATGGGATACGTATCTCATATTGTAAGTGAAGACACTTTTCTATGTGACAGATAGGTTTCTACCATTTTCAAGATCCTCATGCTTTGATTATGATTTTAGGGGGTGAAAATAAGTTAATTACCATGTTGTAAATGTTCTATTCAGACCTAAACATTCAATATCATTCTTAAAGGTTATGATCCATGAGGGTGTAGTCATGAACACCATATAATTAACTCTTTGCTCCCTTTTACTTGTAGCCATTGTGAAGCAGGTATATGAAACATGTATGGCATGTTCATAGATGTGTGTTGAAGGTTTTAAAGCCTTGATGTATGAATTATGAGCATGATTTAGTAACTTAAACTTCCATATGGTGAAATAAATAAATATTTTTGATATCATGTTCAACATTTACATACAATTTACCATTAAAATATGTACCTATAAGTACTTGAAAAGTTTTCAAACATTGAAACATGGTGTGGAAAATTTACTCAAGATATTTATATCATAATATATTTCTTGATTCCTTTCAAATATCATTTATCTGGTCATAATTTCAAATTCATGATACCACTGCTCATACCAATTCACACATACTACCTGCACACAACTCAACATGCACCTACATGTGCCCACATAGGACTTATCATGTTGAAGAGTTTTTCATCTAACATAGGTTATTGACTATGAAAATAGTCTATTTTATAATTTTTTATATTGGTATAAAACTCATTAAATTCAAAACATAATGTACATTTCCCACATTCTTCCCACTGCCTGTACACATTAAAATAACCACCTATAGGTGGTACCACAAAAATATAAGGAGACATTTTGGAGTGTTAAGCCAAGTGTTGACACACTCCTTAAAGTATTAGTGTTACTTTGACATGATATACCAATTTGAAAGGATGGATTGATAAATGGAAGTTGGGAATCATGATCAAAGGAACAATCATTGTATCTAGGACTCTTTTCCCTGAAAGTGCAAAATAGATGTCTAGGCCTTTTTGTCAAGACCATGTAACAAGGTTATCAAAGGATTTGATGCATGTTGGGGATAAAACCTTGTATTTTTCACATTTTATAATATATTTTTAAATTTTTTGAGGTATCAGATTAGTGGAAGATAGAAGTTGAAGGTCTCCAAGTTACACTTCTATGCACTCTTTCTAGTTAGTGAAACCTATAAGATTTGAAACTCCAAAGGGAATCTTCACCTAAGGTTTTATTTTTGAACATTTAATTAATGGTTATAAGGTTATATATAGTTTAATGTATAAAATTATATCTAAGTATCATTTAAATGGATGACATACAATGTTTTAGGTCCTATAGACACCTACAAGTGTCCCTTCTTTTGAAAGTCTCTCACCTACAATAGACCTTAACTCCTATATCACCCATAACAAGGATTTGGGCATGGAGATATCATTTTAGGCCAGTGGAATATTTTTTAAAATGCATAAAATTATTCAAAGATGATTTATAACCTTTTCTAAGGAGAATTTCACATACAAGATCTTACTTATCTCAACATAGTTGATTGTGTTTGACTGAGACAACAATGAGCTAGTTTATTGGTGTAAGCATTGCTAGTACATGATATGAAAAAATTGAGTCCAACAAAACAAAAAATTAACTCAAGGGACTAGATATAGGTTTTATACATTGTTTTCAAAGCTTAACTATGTATTTCCACCTATAGGTACAAGACTTGGAGCAGAACATAGTCAAAAGTTATACTCATACTTAACCAGTCAAAGTGTGAAGAGAAGGCATAGGAGGTTGAAGTGGTGGGTAATATTAAACACATTAATAATTAATAAAATATCATCATGAAACTATTATAGTGGATGATTAATATAGAAAGGACTCATATCAAGCAAGGCATGGTCCATATCTTGAAACCCTACACAGTCTACCTTCATAGAAGTCTACCTTAGATTTTGAAGGATTTTAGAGTTCAAATGACTTAATAAAAGGATCCAATTTGATTTATAGGGTCTTCATGAATGTTATAATACCATAAAACTTTCCACTTTCTTTTAGTAAATAGGGAAAGTATGCTCTAATTTTTCTCAGATAGAGGGTCCTTCCCTTTGTATGGGAACCCTACAGTTTTTTAATATAAAGATAGAAAGAATCTCTAAGATATTATTAAGCATTGAAATGATGTCATATAAGTTATAAAATAAAAATTAAAACATGGGAAATCAAGAAAACAAAGAGGAATCTCAATAAGTAGGTCTAAACCCTCAAGGTTACAGTTAGGAATTTTAGGCAGGATTTTGACCTAAAGCAAAATAAAGAGTCATTTTCACATCCACCATTAAAGGGGAATTATAATAAATTTTATAATGTTAATAGGGTAATAATAGAGGTATTAAATATATTGGGATTCATGTTAGGGCATGGAAAAGTCATTTTTGACATTAGGACAACTTATGCTTATGTAAATGGAGAAAAGAGCTCCATATGGCATATTTAAGTACTCATATCTTCTCTAAAAATTTTCATAAAAATAAAATAAGGTTGAAGGTGTTATAAAGAGTCATAAAACATTTTATAGTTTGATTTTTTAAAACTTTAGTGTTAAATATTTATGAAAAAACCTTAAGAGTAGAAGTGACTCAAAACCCTTGCAAACCCTTTCTAGTGATCAGTTTGAGAATATTTAGTTAATACAGATAAATGGAATAGTTTGTATATAATTATGATTGGAGGTTTTATAATACTTATTTAGGATACCTACCATTATGATTTTTTGTATGAAATTGTATGGAGTATAAAACAAGGTATTTTTGACTATTTTGTGCATTATACAGGTTCTAGGAGGTTTTAAGAGATGAAATAAACTTTGGAATGAATATTAAGACTTAAGATAACTACCCATGTATATTTAATTAATTTAAAAAAATCCTAAGTGTTTAAACAATAGCTCTCATCTCATACAGTCAAAACTGACATAGTGAATATAGTAGTGAAAAGAGTGAAAAGCTTCAAGTGGGTTATTTTTAAGGTGTGCCTAATACCTATAAGGCCATGGAGGATATTTACAAGTATCATCAGCTATATTTTATGAATTTTCATGTAAAATTTATTCTTTTTGGAGTCCAACCATGCAGGGTGTGTGAAAGAAGAGTTATTTTGATTATAAATGGTGATAGTTCATTTTGAGAAGATTATAGATGACCAAGAATGCAAATAATGCATAGAGAAGCATGTTTTTAACCCTTATATATTCATCCAATCATTAGGATTTTCCCTATCTAGTTTTGGGATGTTTAAATATGGCTAAATGATGAAGGTATTTTTTTTATGCAAAATGAGAACTCCTATGTGACATTTCAGGAGTTTCATGACTTGGGCTGACACTTGTGATTCTTTTTTTTACATGATGAGTTTCAAATTCCATTATCATGCATAATTAACTCATTTTATCAGATTTAAAATTTTCCTTGTGACCTTTGGACATCTTTCTTCTCCTATCTCTCTTAAATGTTATAAGTAACTATCATTTTGGCCTTTGTAATTGTTGATGATTTAAAATTGTGCTTGATTCTAATCAACAACAATGGGAAGTTTCAAGATGTGGGAATTGCATTCTTGAAACAATCTCCAAATTTTAGAGAAGCTGGCTCTTCTTTAAATTGAGTATATACTAGGAAAAGGGATAGGAATTTAAATCGAAAACATAATGCAAGAAAGAAAATATAATCTATGGTGATGCACCTGAATGTAATTCAACCTTAATCCTGAGCATAGTGAAACTATATATAGTATTCATTTACATTTAAGAGCAAACAAGTGCATGATCAATATAAAAGATTGAAACAATAGAAATAGAGGCTCACAGCATAGACTTCTTTTGCTGAGATACATAAAATGTCAATAAAGGCATACGGTTCAATCTTCTTATTTGAATTTCCCAATCACATAAGAGGCACAGAAACATGTATAGCTATGTAAACCTTCCAACTCAAGAAAATAAGACAAAAGAAAATGACATTCCTAATCACAGCTCTAGAAAATCTACAATCTAGACTACTTTTGCAAATGACACAAATAATATCAACAAAGGCATAGGGTTTAATCTTCTTATTTGAACCTTCTAGTCATACAAAAGGTGTAGAAACACATACAGTTATATAAACCTTTAAACTCAAGAAAACAAGACAAAAGAAAATGATATTACTTAGCCACAGCTCTAGAAAGTCTAAACTTATTGCAATAATTCTCTCAAAAAATTTCTCTAATAATGGATTTTGATCATCATTCTGGTGATCTATGCACCCTTATTTATAGCCTCAGATTCACTCCAGATTGTTTGCTTACTCCCAATCTAATGCTCCAAATGAAATCTCCTCTAACTGAATGTGTCTAATAGAAGATATCTTATAGATTTTGAAATGCTTCATCTTCTGGCAATTCATTGGCTGTAAGAAATTGTATGACACTCCCTTCTCTTAAATGCTAAGTAACACTTAGCCAATTTTCTTATTACTTTAGGAAATGCCAGAGGATGACACTTATTGTGTTCTATAGCACCTATTGAAAACACGTGGCACTTTACACGCAACTTATACTCTTTTGTGTCTTTGCTTAGCCATGTTCAGCCTTTGACACTTGTTGCTATCCACTTCCTTGAAACTTCAATAACTTGAAAGAAAATAAGACCCACAACATTTCCTAAACAAGTAACTTTTAAAAGGAGCATAGGGACAGGTGTCGATCTCTACTACTTCATCACAAGATACATGGCAATCTCCGCTTTACTCATATGGGGTTACGAGATGTTCTCCATTTCTTTTAGCTACCCTGTGGAAGATGACACTTGGCAGTCTTTGCTTTACTATGTTAATACCATAGAAATAAATGGGTCTTATTTCTCATTTACTCAGATAGTGACACCTGGTGGCTTCTACTTATTTTAGACACAAAACTTGGGACCCACCATGATCTTTTCTATATCAGTGAGGCAAAGATGAAGATAATTTAGACCATGACACGTGGTGACTTCTACTCTCTTTTGCTGGGGTACGTGGCATCTTCCATCACTTTTAGAAAAGTAACATTGAGTCCTTTCACTACTGCCACTTGGTACTTTCTGCTTGATACTAATACTTAGCTTATTAAAACCTTCACTAAAAAGAAATGAAATGTGGGTGTCGATGTGAAACCATGGATGCTAACACTTGGCAGTCTCCGCTTAGCTACTATAAGACACATGGCACATTCTGACCAACTCATAGAACATGTAGAAGATGCCTTAGATGATGACACTTGGTAGTTTCCACTGAGAAGGATACCTCATATGATGACACTTGTCAGCTTCCACTTTTTCCAAACACTTAGACAAAAATGAATCAAAAGAGAAAAAGAGCCTATACTATGTTTCAACATTCTACCATCTCAGACCATAGTATGCAAAGGCAAAATTTCATAGTGCACGACTGAAAAATAGAATGCAAAATAGAGTAAATTTTTTACTCTACAATTACTAGCGACCCCAAGGACATTTGGGTCTACTCAAAAAGAAATCCCGACTCCTGCTAGATCAAAAATTCAAAATCATAGCTTCAACAATGCTATCTAGTAAGCATAC
The DNA here is from genome assembly GCA_037957365.1 of Torreya grandis. NCBI lineage: Eukaryota > Viridiplantae > Streptophyta > Pinopsida > Cupressales > Taxaceae > Torreya > Torreya grandis. The sequence continues at coordinate 356,951 of JARHVA010007523.1, read as the reverse complement.
CACTCTTCATCAGATAACCCTTGCTTATTCCCCAATTCATTGAAGGCCAAATTAAGGTTAATGATATCCTTGAGTGAAAAGTTTTATATAATTTGAATAGTAGCCTTCAATTTGAATTTGAGTTGGGAAACAGGAACCAAAACAACTTCTATTTCAGGGACTGATGAATCATCCTTGAGATCCTAGAAAACTGTTTGATCATTCTGTTTGGCCAATAGCAATGATTCAATTTCTTCTACCATTAGCATGATATTGTCATCAAGAAATGGAGAAGGAACACCTAATTATACTAGATCTTCACCATGTTATTTCATTTCATTGATTCTTTCCTTCATGACACCTAGAAGCTCCTTATAAATGTTGGCTATGGAATTGCAACTAAGGACCTCATTTACTCATTTGGTATTGACCATTCTATCTTTGATTCTTGCTATTGATAGTTTTGCATCTGTTGTATCATACATATTTTGGAACAATGTTTTTGAGTCCATCACTCTCTCAGAGACTGTAGCCAGAGTATTTACAACTGAAATCTCCACCTTTTTGCACAATTCTTGTGCATTTAGTAGGAAGGTGAGAGATGGTCTGAGCTGAATAATCTTTGAAGAGATTCTCTTCCACATGGATTCATATAGCTCCCTTACTAGAATTAATACTCTAACACTCTTTGGCCTGTTGACTAGCTCTAGTGTCAAATGTGTTTCTCTTTGTTGCTCTACATAAAATTGGGTTTGTATGACTACAGTGTTATTCTATTCAGCCAACAGATTTTGTTGCAATTGGGTAACCTATAACAGGTGCTCCTTTCTTTTTTTGCAATGCTACTTTTTTATTTCTAAGGGTCATCACTGCTTCCTTTACTTTTGTGAGCCCTGCCTTTAAAGAATCATTTTGGTCTTGAACTGCCTGATGCATCTGAAGATAAATAGTATTTTAAAACTATTTATTTAGATTCTCTATTTCATTGTTTTTAGTATTGATCTCTAAGGTCAAACTGTTATAATTTGCCTTTTCCTTGGCTAGCTCAACTTCCATCTTCTATAGCTGTCTTGATATCTTTAAGTAGTCTTTAGTGACTACAAAAGTGGATTCTATCAGTAGCTCAACTTTGTCCTCTAGTCTAAAGAGTGACATGTTAGTGACTATTGCATTCATCATGTAATCCTCTAGTTGCATTTGTTCAGCTGGCTTTATTACATTTGGTGACAAATGAGTCATCATCAATTGTTGCTGGATGGGGTCAAATTGTGACCACAAATGGGGTATAGCCAAAGATTTATTCTCCTTAATCTTCTTCTTCTCTCTTCAAGCTTCCCTTGCCTTCCTAGTAGCATCTGCTTGGGTCTAAAAGGTGGAAGGAAAGGCAACATGCCCACCCATAAAAGGATGTCCTTGTGGTAGACCATACTAAATAGCCAATTGTTAGCTATGGGCAACCTGAGGGAAAGGTTTCTTAGGAATAGAAGGGGAAAAATGAGGTAATGTTAAAGCTTGCGGTGGCACAAATGGGATGAAGTGAGAAATGGGAATGGCAGAAGTGATAAGGGATGAAATAGACTGAGAAGGAGAGGGAGGAATAGTACTTTCTCGAGGAGAAATTATAGTACCCTGTAATTGGCATTATGATGTGTCTGTCTCTTCCTCTAAAGCTAATTAAAAATGTACCCTCTTTCATTTCTTGGGTGTCTCTTCTTCTGGCTACATTTTTGCTCTACTCAATGATGATGCTTATGGGGAACTAAGAATATCTATAATCAAGGCTGATGAGGAAGCTTGTGATGTTGAAGGCACCACACTTTTGTACATTTCTATGGTGCTAAGGGATTGAGGCCAAACTGATACAGTTGCTACAGCTATAGTTTGCTCTAATGTTTATGATTCTTGGCTTGACCTAGCCCTAGCTTCCTGCTCTTCACCTAGTAAATTACTTATCTCTAGGCTAGATGTAGGGGAGAGATGACATTCATCCCATAGTTCTTTCCATCTCTCATCTATGTCTACATTCCCAAAAGAATGGGTTGTTTGACAAATTTCCTGCCTATACTTCTAATAGGCCTCTATCTACTTAGTGTCCCAATCTTTATTCTTTAAATCTCTCTTTAAGTAAGAAGCCATTCTAACTTTAGGATCATAATCTCTCTACTTAACATAGAATGTCTCCCATGGCCTATTCTATGGAAGTGGCAAGTCTGTTAGCTCAACATAAAATCTAGGATTGTCTTCCCTAGGATTTTTCTTAGTTTCCCAAAAAGGGTGGCCCTCATGTGAAATTTTGATTATGACTCTATTAGTTCATATCTAGGAGTCTATGAAATCATTTGAGTCATAAACCCATTTTTCTTCTACTAGAAGGAAGCCCAGAAAGCCTAGCTTTTTGAGAAAAACAACTTTAGCATCTCTGGTTTCCAAAACCATGTTATTGATCATCCATGGTAGATTATATTTTTTCCTTTTCCTTTTCCCCAAGCCAAATTCATTGTCAATTATGGACACCTACCTAGTGACCTCTAGGAATGCTAACCTAAGAGTCAAGATCTTAGGTAGCAATATGGGTTCCCCATAAAAACCATGGACTTGTATAATGATATGGTGGGATCCAAAATAGAAATCACAAGGTATTGGGTAGCTAGATAGAAGATTTGAAACACTACGGAATAATCTATTCATAATTGGTTTGGGACTGAGATGGTAAAAAGTAGGAGTGACAAATAATTCCCAAAATTCATATGGGTCACTAGTCTTTGATAAAATGTGTGTCCATGTAGACACAGGAATGGTTCTTTGGAGATTAAAATCTACGTCATACATGTTAAGATACATATGTTGGGCAAAGAGAGCAGAGTTCTAGAAAAGCATGAGGTGGAACAAATAGGAAGAATACCTGAACACTCCATTTGATCTGAAATGGACCAATTATTCTACCATCAAGAATGCAATTTATTTTGAAAAGTCGAGCCGATACTCTTGGGTTTTGTATTTGTTCTACATACACTACCATATCATCTTTCATGCCAAATATGAGAGCCATCATAGACAATGTATCTTGGCTATCTTGTGTGAATTGAGCTCTTGGTGCAGGGAGTGTGGGTACCATATTATTATCATCACCCATTTATAACTCGAATCTCAAGAACCTTATCTGAGTGTTGATATTTTCCCACATCCTTTACATCTTAGCCATAGTGGGAAATGTAGTTGTACTATCATGATGTAGGGCTAACATATCCCTGCTAGCTTGTGGTGTGATTTGCACTATGAATGGGCCTCATTGAATGGTACATGAAGGTGCATGGAGCAATTATGCACATAATGCAACTAGGTTGGGGCATGAATGCACAGCTAGGATAATAAATTGAGCCAATTGTGAGGTCCATAACCTCATGGCAAATGTTTCAAATTTCCCTACTATGGCTCTCTGAAGACACCTTTGATGTGCCCCTTCTCTAAGATTTTTGCTACTAGATTTTTGAAGAATTGGATCCATTATGCCATTTGCATAATCTTTTATTTTCATTGAATCACTTGCTGGGCCAGCTCCAGGAAACCTGGTCCTTGGATAGGTTTTCATTAGCTGCATGAGAGCTGAAGCATATGATTTACTTGCAAGAAACTTATCAAGGGATTCATACATCCCAACTCCTTGTTGTGAAGATTGTGCTCCCTCCATATGTGTATCTTCTCTATTGTAACTTGTATGAACTTTTGTAAAATAGAGACACTTTTACTGAAGCAAGTTTACTAAGCATAGAAAATGCAAGTAGCAAGCTATTTTTCATGTAGATGTAAGCATGTTTGAGAATTTATAGACTTTTAAACCTTGCTAAGAGGTATTTATTGACCTATCAAGTCTTAAAATGGCATTTAAATCAGATAACCATTAGCAGATCCTACTCAATCTTTATGGAATAGTGGGATAGACATGTTATGCAAGTGGTAGTGCAAGGTACCTAGGGGATTTGTAAAGATTTGGAAGACATCCAATGTATTGGAGATCTTTTTTTAAACTGAAAATTTTGAGCTGTCAACTACATGTTTAAAGAACACTTATTTAAAATAAAAGTGAGAAAACAACAAAATGGGAAAACAAAGCAAGAAAATGAAGCAAGAAAATAAAACAATACAGAAAGGGAAACTACCTAACTACATCAATGAAGCATATTTGCCTACCTCCTAGATCAAAAGGAAGATTTCTTAAATATCCTTTATGATATGCAAACTTATGATGCCAAATAGGTGATTGAATGTTATGAAACTCTGATGACTTGCTCTTCTCATTTGAAACCTTAATTTGCCTGCATCTGGATGAATCAAAGTCAAACATGTCCCCAACACATACATACTCTTCTTGTTCTTTAAAACTTATTGAATGCTGATTTTTTATGCTATTGTATCTCATCAAGAAATCAATGTCTATTGGCTCTTCACCCCATGTCTCTTGACATACATCATTTTTTGGCTTATCTTCTTTTGCCTCATGTTCAGATTCCATTTCATGATCTTCCTCTTTGATTAATTCAAAAATATCATCTTCAATTTTATCAACCTCTTGAAAGTACAATTTTGACATTTTGCAGCAATTTTGCATACTTATTTGAGTCTCAATGTTGCCTTCTCCACCTGAAGCCAACTCACAGTCTTCTTGAATAATATTATAACCTACCCCAATGACTGCAAACAAGTCATTAAAAACATGTTCAGTTTCATTCTCGAGTTTCATTACATGATAATCCTCCTTGATGACTTCAACCTCTTGAAAGGATAAGTATGAAAGCTTACATCCCCTCTGCATACTTATCTGAGTCTCAATGTTGTCTTTTACACCTAAAGCTAGCTCACAACCTTCTTGAAGAATATTATAACCTGACCCAATGACTTCAAACAAGTCATTCAAAACATAATAAAAAATTATCTCTTTTTCATTAGAGATAGAAGCAAAAGCTTGTGACTTGTCCTCTGGTGCATCAAAGGCTGTGTCTATAGTGATTTCTTCTTCATCTGCACTCATGAAATCTTCTTGACTAGCCATGAACTGAGTATATTCCTTTGCATACTTATTTGCTTCCTCTAAAATATATTCTTCTTTGAAAAGGGATAAAGAAGAAGACTAATGGTTATACATATGCAGAAAAGGAGATAATTCTTGAGCTAGAATCAAATGATCCTCTTCTTTCCATTTGTCCATCACTTCATCTATATCAGATGAATATTGATAGTTATCTTGGAGGAATGTAGATAGGGTGTGTTCAGTCGTAGGATCTTCTGCTTGATCATCATTATGAGTGAGAGCAGTCTCAACCTTTTCAAGGCTTTAAGTAAAACTTTTCTCTTGAAAAGAGTTTGCAATTTTATCTTCTTCAAGATTCCTAGCTGGTTCATGATTTTCCCTCTTCCAACTCAAAATTTGAACATCATGTTGAGATATCTAAGAATTAGTAGAAGAGGTATTTTTTGGCGTAGGCTCCTCTCTAAGGTCTGAAATCTCTATCTCTCTTTCTCTAAGTAATCTCATATTTACTTCTAATTCCTTAGCTTGGTTAGCTAGATTTTCTCGAAAGAGCCTTTCTTGGAGCTCATAGGAATCATCATAGAAGTGGGGAGTGCATGAAGGCTGTAATGAAAAACAAGGAGCTTCTTGAGGAAGGGTGAGAGAGACTTGAGGGGAAAGTGAGGGTTTGGAGTCCACTTCCCTTGCTACCAACATAGACTCGACATTATTTAGGAAATGACCTTGATAGGTTCGACTTAGCTCATGAGCAGGGGTTGCAGATATCTGATATGAAACTTGTGGTAGTGAATATGAAGGTTGATTGACTTGGTAAGGCTATCTCTCATGAATGCTCATCTTCTCTTCTAAAAATGCAATCAAGCCACACACATCCAACATCTCATATGTAAGCCTTTACCAATTTGCTCTTTCAATGGGATCCCATTCACTTTTAATCAGATCTACTGCATTTCTTACTTGATGGATGACATGATTAGGAATTTCTTGGCCACATCCCCTTCTATTGTCAAGCTCTAATATGAATTTTTTATATCCCATTAATGTTGTTTTGAAGGTGGAAATGAGATTAGGTTGAGTATGAGATGTAACATATTGGGAAGATTAGGCATAAGACTGATATGGCTCATGACAAGGCTGATGCTAGTCGTAACAGACCTGTGAAGGGCAAAACTCATAACCATATGCATCCTTATTACTTGATGTGATTCCATGAGCAACTTGATCTTGATTTAAAATATATGAATGGGCATAAGACCCATAGCTCTAATTAATAGAATTATACATACCAAATGGTGATTTCTTGATGATACCTGAACTGCTTAACCAACTAATTCAACTCAGAGTCAATGTTGGTGTTGATAGAATAAAAACCTCCAAAGGCTGGTTGGCTGAAGAACACACCAAAAATTCTTCAACTCCTTGAAAGATTCATCCCACTGAGCATGCCAAAAACTGTTGAGGATTTAAAATTATGCTTGATTCTAATCAACAACAATGGGAAGTTTTAAGATGTGGGAATTACGTTCTTGAAACAACCTCCAAATTTTAGAGAAGCTGGCTCTTCTTTAAATTGAGTATATACTAGGAAAAGGGATAGGAATTTAAATCAAAAAAACAATGCAAGAAAGAAAATCTAATCTATAGCGATGTGCCTGAATGTAATTCAACCTTAATCCTAAGCACAGTGAAACTATATGTAGGATTCATTTACATTTAAGAGAAAACAAGTGCATGATCAGTGTCAAAGATTGAAATAATAGAAATAGAGGTTCACAACATAGACTTATTTTGTTGAGATACAGAAAATGTCAACAAAGGCATATGGTTGAATCTTCTTATTTGAATTTTCCAATCACATAAGAGGTTAAAAAACACGTACAACTATGTAAACCTTCCAACTCAAGAAAATGAGACAAAAGTAAATAACATTCCTAATCACGGCTCTAGAAAATCTACAGTCTAGACTACATTTGCAAATGCCATAAATAATATCAACAAAGGCATAGGGTTCAATCTTCTTATTTGAATCTTCTAGTTATACAAAAGGTGTAGAAACACGTATAGTTATATAAACCTTTCAACTCAAGAAAATGAGAAGAAAGCAAATGATATTACTTAGCCACAGCTCTAGAAAGTCTAAACTTGTTACAATAATTCTATCAAAAAATTTCTCTGATAATGGATTCTAATCATCCTTCTGGTGATCTCTTCACCCTTATTTATAGCCTTGAATTCACTCTAGATTGTCTACTTGTTCCCAATCTAATGGCCCAAATGAAATCTCCTCTAAATGAATGTGTCTAATAGAAGATATCATATAGATTCTAAAATGCTTCATCTTCTTGCAATTCATTGGTTGTAACAGATTGTAGGATGCTCCCTTCTCTTAAATGCTAAGTAACACTTCGCCAATTTTCTTATTACTTTAGGAAACACTGGAGGATGACACTTGTTGTGTTCCATAGTACCTATTGAAAACACGTGGCACTTTCCATGTAACTTATACTCTTTTGTGTCTTTGCTTAGCCATGTTCTGCCTTTGACACTTGTCGCTATCCACCTCTTCAAAACTTCAATAACTTGAAAGAAAATAAGACCCACATCATTTCCTACCTGAGTAACTTTAAAAAGGAGCATAGGGATAGGTGTTGATCTCTGTTGCTTCATCACAAGATACATGGCAATCTTTGCTTTACTCATCTGGGGTTACGTGATGTTCTTTGCTTCTTTTAGATATCTTATGGAAGATGACACTTGGCAGTCTCCACTTTACTCTATTAATACCATAGAAATAAATGGGTCTTATTTCTCATTTACCTAGACAGTGACACCTGGCAACTTCTACTTTTTTCAGACACAAAACTTGGGACCCACCACAATCCTTGCTATATTAGTGAAGCAAAGATGAAGATAATTCAGACCATGACACGTGGTGACTTCCACTCTCCTTTGCTAGGGTATGTGGCATCTTCTATTGTTTTAGAAAAGCAACATTGAGTCCTTCCACTATTGCCACTTGGCACTTTCTGCTTGATATTGATACTTATCTTGTTAAACCCTCTACTAAAAAGAAATGAAATGCAGGTGCCAATGTGAAACTATAGATTCTAACACTTGGCAATCTCTGCTTAGCTGCTATGAGACACGTGGCACATTCTAACCAACTCATAGAACATATAAAAGATGCCTCAGATGATGAGACTTGGTAGTTTCCACTGGGAAGGATACCTCAAATTATGACACTTGTCAGCTTCTACTTTTCCCAAACACTTAGACAAAAATGAATCAAAAGAGAAAAAGAGCCTATGCTCTATTTCAACACTCTGCAATCTCATACCATAGTATGCAAAGGCAAAATTTCACGGCACATGACTGAAAAATAGAATGCAACGTAGAGTAAATTTTTTACTCTACAATAATCTAATACCACACCATGTATGGTGAAGCCTTGCTAGTTTTGACATTGTACTTAGATTAGAAATTAAATTCAATATATTTTAATTTCATATATTAGGTTTTCCAAGTGTGTGAAGAGATGTATAGTGAATGGTTAAGAGATATTCATTTATCCTTACTTTCTCTCAATAATTCCATGTTTGAGGCAAGTGATTGCATGCCTAAAAAGTCATATGAAGCATTTTTGAGTGTATGAATATGTTCTTAAGTGTACAAGAAAGACTTGGTATATACAAATTATCTATATTTTGACTTATCCTAGATAGTCTTCATGTATGTCACCTTCATATTGAAATATTAATGTTAGTGCATTCCAGGACTCTTAGACTAGTATTGTATGCCTCGTCTCTTTGTGATAGAGTTGTAGACACCAATATCATGTCAACCCCCCTTGGTCCCCTTATAAACATTAACACTCCTAACCCACACTTTCACTTTTATTAACTTAAAAACTACTTATTTTAAATTAATTACCTCACCTTGGACACATCACCTAGACACCTCACCCTAGCTTGGCAGTCCACCATATCCTTTTCTAACATCTTTCTTGTTTAAGTTTCATTCTTACTATAGGTGTTTCCTCCACAGCCAAAGAGGAGCTCCCATAAGGATTGGATACGGTGTGCACTAAATCTGGGTAACATCAAACCCATAACCTCTTAGCCTTAGTTTCTTTCTCATTTGAATGCAATTAGTGAAAATCTAGAGAAACATTTTGGCACACCTGGTGGGACATCCAAAGAGGAGCTTGGTAGTCCACCATATCCTCTTCTAACATCTTTCTTGTTTAAGTTTCATTCTTACTACAGGTGTTTCCTCCATAGCCAAAGAGGAGCTCCCACAAGGCTTGGATACAGTGCACACTAAATCTGGGTAACATCAAACCCATAACCTCTTAACCTTAGTTTCTTTCTCATTTTAATGCCTTTCAACTTACTGACATCGGTGGCCTAACTGACATCAGTGATGTAAACACATAGGTCTTCTCTAAACTACCCAAAATCATGACTAAACAACCAGCCCTGACATTGTAGAAGTCACCTTAGACTTCTCATGGGGCACATTGTAGATCATATACATCTCCCTAACCACAACAAACAACACTTGAGATCACTTATATCTCAGCTTGACCTGACAAATGACTTCGAAGATCGTGACTATCTCCTCAGACCATGACCACTTTTGAGACAACTTTGCCTTGTTTTTTGATTGCATATGCTACCTCACGAATAGTTAGTAAATTATACACACCCCTCACACCTATTGTCAGATCATGACCAAGTTGATCCCCAATATTCGTGACATTTTCATGTTTTCTAGGAGCACTTCGTAGCTTGGATAATTGGAACATGATGCCCATTGGAGCCACAACTTTGATCATTTTAACCCAATCAGCTACCACTAATAAGTTGGGGACCAGTTACTTCAATTTTAGTCTTCCTCAACCATTCAAGCTATAACTTTGATCATTTTAACCCAATCAGCTACCACTAATAAGCTAGGGATTGGTTACTTAAATTTTAGTCCTCCTCGACCTTTCCTATGATAATTTGACCTACCTATCACGTGAAGTGGTATATGTGCAATCTCAACTATTTCAACATTCACACTCTAACCTCACCCTACCCATCCACTACCTATCAAATCAGCACGTGATTTTAGATTACCTTCTCTCAATTCCCACTTTGAGGGGGAATACTTCATCCCATTTTTGGGGCAACCTACATCTTTTTTTGTCTTCTAGTTCATCAGAACAAACCACAAGACAAAAAGGGCAAATGTAGACACCAGTATCATGTCAATCCCCCTTGGTCCCCTTCTAAATGTTAACACTCCTAACCCACACTTGCACCTTTATTAATTTAAAAACTACTTATTTTAAATTAATTACCTCACCTTGGACACCTCACCTAGACACCTCACCCTAAGACCATTTCTTAGCTTATGAGTCAACTTGAGACTAGGTCCTCTAAATCCTAACTACCCAATGAGACGTCGACAGTTCTATGCTGATGCTGGCAGGATCACCGATGTTGGTTACATTAGTCAAGCTCTAACATTGAGCTATCCCTGCCATTTTAGACATTAGCACACACACTTTGAGATTTCAAGCACCAAAACTCGACTATCATTCTCCTAACTACTAAAGCTCTACACAAATCATTCCAGAGACTGGATTGAAAGATTGTACGAGGACCTTGAGCTATTGAATTAAAGCAATCCATGTTCGCTTCATTGGCCCACAACACCAGTCACATCAGCCATAATGAGAATCATTATTTTGACACCTCTAGTTCTTCACCTTATAAAGCTAAGTACTCTAGTTTTCATTTCAGTGTTTTAAAATATATTGTCAATTAGTTTTCATTGATATTTCTAAATACTATCGAGAGGCCTGACTTCTTTCATGGAGGGGATGAAAGGCCTTTCCCTTGTTTTCACCCCCTTTTGACACCAATCCTCTACCTATACCCTTCCTTAGACCTCATTCACCTTCCCGCAACCCTGCAACAACCTCTAAACTTCTAGAAACCCCTCTGTCTATCCCAAAAATACTCTAAAAGCCATCCAAGGCTAACAACACCTACCGACATTGGTAGACCAACTGATGTCGACACCTTCACCAAACTAATATCAGCAACCCAACTGATGTCAATGACTGTGTTCTAAACTAGCAAACCAAAAAGCCATCCAAATAGCCCATCTAGACCAGACAAAACCCTCAACTAGCCTTCTATAGCATTCTAAGATACACAGACTACAGGGAACAGGTACACACCATCTAATTTTCTATTTCTTCAATCATTTATCATTTCTTCCTTTATAATACTATTATCTTTAAACAGTGGACTATCATCCCTTAAGGAGCTTCACGCTTCCAGGACTGAGCATGTATCTTGGCAGTCCACCATATTCTCTTCTAACATCTTTCTTGTTTAAGTTTCGTTCTTACTACAGGTGTTTCCTCCATAGCCAAAGAGGATCTCCCATAAGCCTTGGATACGGTGTGCACTAAATCTAGGTAACATCAAACCCATAACCTCTTAACCTTAATTTCTTTCTCATTTGAATGCAATTAGTGAAAATCTAGAGAAACAAGAGTATGATAGTCTTATGGTAAACATATTGGTGAATCACCCTATATAATATGTTTTATTTCATGTAAAATATAACACTTTTACCCATTAAAAATCAATTAGTATAGGTGAAATCATTTTAAGACACATTTAGGGAGCTAGCCCTTAGATCTAGAGATTCATCTCACCTATTGGTTATCCATAGCTTGTGAGATGTTTTCACTGTGCCACTTGGATGAGGAGGGTTGAGAAATATCCTCAAAGGGTGAAAATTCAAGTGACAATAGTACTTTAAAAAATCCTAAAGGGTATGTTCAAAAGGTCTGAAGGCACTTCTCATTGGGGAAAGGGCCTAAGACAAAATTCTTAAAGGGTAAGTCTAGAGGAAAAAGGGCCATCCAAATTTTTTTAAGGGTAATCATGAAGGGAAAAGGGACATTTTTAAAAGGCTAAAATTTAATTTTAAAGGGAAATTATCCTTGCCAAAACCCCTAAATAGTATGTTACACAAAGCTTAAAGGGTATGTGCCCTTACGGTCATTGCTTTAGAAAAATTATATTGGAAATATAGTTATAGTGAATTATTTTGGATTTTTGCATTAGATAAAATGTCCAAAAACAAAATTATGAAGGCTTATTTTGAGAGGTAAAAGTCATTGGGATAAAAGGTCAAAGGGTTTTTCCATAAAAACCCTTAGGGTACTTTCAAAATTCCTGAAGAGTACTTATTAAATATTATGAGGTCTATAATTTTGATGGTTTCAAATTGAATCTTGGAACTAATACACAATTAACCCTTGATAAGATCTAGAGAAGACTTATACACAACAACAAATGTATTATTAACTACCTTCTTTAATTTAAACACCTATTTACTCATTGAATCCTTTCTATACCATAATAATGATGGATAAGTTGCACCTTGAAGTATTTACTATGAGACTCCTTTAAGCACATTATAATACCTTAATGGGTGATTTTAAATTATATCTTTTAGGGTAACATGAAGGTATCTAAATGGGTGACTTGAAATTATCTCCTTAGAAAACTTTCACTCTAGTGAGCTTCCAAAATAGGAGGAATGATATATTATTAAAGAAAGTCCATATGGTCTCAAGATTTACCTTTGAATATGGATTATTTGTGGATAAATTTTTTAAGAACCAATGTTTGCTATGAGTAAGTGTTGCACACACATAGACAAATATAGTCAAATAGTCTCAAAAAGTTTGATATTGGAGAACTCAGAGATCTGGGCCAAAGGTTACTCCTAGAGGATACCTTGAAGTAAAAATCCACTTTTGTTCTCATTTGAAATGTATATCATTGAATCCCTTATATATCTCTATAAAATTGAGAAATTTCAACCTCAAGGTATCTGTGGATCATAATCCATGTTTTGAAGTTTTGGGTCAATTAGCCTTTTCATCATGAACATGCTTGACAAAGTTAGATAGGTGGTGTATCAACCTCTTCTTTCTCAGGTTCCGCTTATTCATTTTTTAGCTAAGTCTTGGTCCCTTTTTCTAAAAACACGTCATCATCATTCACCTTAGGAAATAATGTATTTATTTAAAGTAAATGCATGCCATTGGCTACGGGAAGTAGGCACTATTTATAACAATAATTATAGAGGAATTTTGAATAGATAAATGATTGATCCGGACAATAATTCAGATGACAATTCAGGTGATGGGTCCACCCCATTTGATGGCGGAACTTCCGGGAGCCATAACTTTTTCACCGTAGCTCCAATTGACTCACCGTTTGAACCGTTGGAAAGATAATAATGAGGGGAAATTCATGAGATAGAATTGAGCTATGCTCATTGAAGTTTGACCCCCTAAAACCCAATGGAAGTGTCCCAAATTTCAATTTTATTAGTCCAGTCTAAAAATAGTAAGTTTCTAAAAATAGTAATTCCACGAATTCTGTATTGTTGTAAATCGTGGAAGTCAAACCAATTAATCCCTCAAGATTGGTGACCTTCCACATCCTCCCCACACATTCAAAACATGTATAAATGAAGATGTAACCTGAAAGGGAAATCAAACATCTCTTCTCAAAGATAAGCATATGTTTGGGTCTGTAATTTTGATAAATAAAACATCTCTTTTCAGAGATAACATTATTTGAATTGTGTTGTTCTTATTTCTTTGAATTATATTTCAACTATAGCTTTTGAGTTTTGGATTAGTGGTATCAAAACTAATTCTCGAGGTTGAGACTCACGAAAGCTGGTGGGCCTGATCCACATCGATGCACGATGCGTCTCCACGCCTTCCGATCACCGGACTACCTACCACATGTTCCGACTAGGAATCACCTCGGGTGTCCTCAGACTGGCCATATAGTGGTCTGAAAGAGGATCCAAATCACTCTGGAGCTTTTGGTGTGATGGCCAGTCCTTCTATTGGTATCAGAGCTAGGTCTCAAGGCTGAGTCTCATGGAAGCTGGTGGGCCTGATCCACGCCGATGCATGACGCATCCCCATGCCTTCTAGTCACTAGACTACCTACCACATGTTCCAAATAGGAATCACCTTGGGTATCCTCAGACTGGCCATATAGTGGTCTGAAAGAGGACCCAAATCACTCCAGAGGTTTTGGTGTGACGGCCAGTCCTTCTATTGGTATCAGAATGGTTTGTCTTGAGAGTGTATGATCCCAAGGATGAGGTCAGGCTACAAGAAGCTTAGGTGGGAAACAACAGAGTTTCCAAATTTTCCACCTGTTCACTCCAAATGACTTCAAATGGTAGATGACACCGAGACATCTGATCCTTTTAAGGAAATGGTGAATGAAGCCCTCCAATGGCAACAAGCGCAAATGCTACAATAGTTTGCCCAAATTCTTCAAACACTTTTGATGGGAAATCCTAGCTTTGTGGCTCCACTTCCTGGCTCCTCAACCAGGGAACATCCTTTCAATGCCCTAACACCTTTCAAGGTCCAAGTAAATTTTGATATTCCTACATTTGAAGGCAAAATTAATGTTGATGCAGTAGAAAATTGGTTGGATCAATTGTCTTCCTACTTCTCTATAAATAATTTCATCGATGGAGAAAAGATTACTTTTACCCTTTTGAAATCAACATTGCCTGTGAAAAATTGGTGGGAAGTGTACAAAAAGAGGTTCAAAAAGAGGTTCAGCATAGATGACATTGGCCTTGAGGTGGAACCTACCTGGGATAATTTTGTGGAAGTGGTGAAAGAAGAATACTATCCCATCGGAGCATATGATGATCTCTACATATAATGGCAACAACTTTTCCAAGGTAAGGAACAATATGTTCAAGATTATACTGATATTTCTCATTCTCTATCTGTGAGATTAGGCATCCAAGAAAGTGAGAGACACAAGGTTCTCAAATATCATGGTGGACTACAATGGTACATACAGGGAGAAATGGAACTCTTCAATTTGGAAACCATCGGTGAGGCATACAAGTTCATAGTAAAGATTGAGTAGAAGCATGGAAGAATGAATATAAAGAATCATTCTTCAAAATGGAAAAGTGATAAAGAAGGTTAAACACGTGGCCAAAATTGGAAGTAAAAGGAAGGAAAGGCTGGGAAGTGGTGTGATTATCACAAATTTGGAACACACTCCAAAGAAGAATGTCGAGATGTCAAATCACTACTTTTTCAATCACAATCCTCTACTCTACCTCATATAGACCCTGCAGTCAAAGAGGTTAAAGAAATTATAGATGTCGATCCTGAAGCCATTGTTGCTTCATCACAAACAAATGACAAGATGTTAGATGACAAGGAAAGGTTGTTTCACTCTAAGTTATGGGTGAAAGGTAAGCCTCTACATTTCATTCTTGATAGTGGAAGTCAAAAGAATTTACTCTCTACTAATGTTGTGAAAAGTCTAAATCTTCCCATGAAGCCTCACCCAAAACCATACAGCATTGGATGGTTGAGTCCAGGGAGAAACCTCCGTGTCACCCACCAATGTCTTCTCTCATATGCAATACAACCTTTACAAGATGAGGTCTTATGTGATGTAGTCAATCTAGATGTTTGTGATGTAGTCCTTGGTTAGCCATTCATGTATGATCGACATGGTATATATGAATCAAGAACTAGAAGGATCACTCTCACTCTTGGAACACGGCGCTACAGGGTACCAGAAGTACCACCTTCTACATCTATCTCTCTAATTAGTTCCAAGAAATTTGTTCTCATGGTGGTAAAGCCATAGGAATCCAAAAGGGCCAATGTTACAGCTTTGACTACACAAACAACACAACAACAGAAGCAAATAGATATTGAGCTGAAGAAGTTCACAACCTTCTATCCATATACTGATGGTCAGATAGAAATGGTGAACAATCAGGTATGAAATAGGAATCAAATTAAAGACCAAACTTGATAAAAAAAATCTTGATGCAATGGGGACCATTGCTTCTCATGGAGGGAGGAATGATCCGGACAACAATTCAGATGACAATTCGGGTGATGGGTACACCCCATTTGATGGCAGAACTTCCGAGAGCCATAACTTTTGCACTGTAACTCCAATTGACTCACCGTTTGAACCGTTGGAAAGATAATAATGAGAGAAACATTGTGAGATGGAATTGAGCTCTGCTCAATGAAGTTTGAGCCCATAAAACCCAACATAAGTGTCCCAAATTTCAATTTTATTAATCCAGTCTAAAAATAGTAAGTTTCTAACAATAGTAATTTCATGAATTTTGTATTGTTGTAAATCATGGAAGTTGAACCAATTCATCTCCCTCAATATTGGTGACCTTCCACATCCTCCCCACACCTTCAAAACATGTATAAATGAAGATGTAACCCGAAAGGGAAATCAGACATCTCTTCTCAGAGATAAGCATATGTTTGGGTCTGCAATTTTGATAAATAAAACATCTCTTTTCAGAGATAACATTATTTGAATTATGTTATTCTTATTTCTTTGAATTATATTTCAACCAAATATTTTGAGTTTTGGATCAGAATAGAAGGACTGGTTGTCACGCCAAAAGCTCTGGAGTGATTTGGGTCCTCTTCCAGACCACACTATGGCCAATCCGAGGACACCTGAGGTGATTCCCAATCAGAACACATGGCAGGTAGTCCAGTGACTAGAAGGCATGGAGATGCATCATGAATTAGTGTGGATTAGGCCCACCAGCTTCTACGGACTCGACCTCGAGACCTAGCTCTGATACCAATAGAAGGTCTGACCATCATGCCAAAAGCTCTGGAGTGATTTAGGTCCTCTTCCAAACCACTATATGGCCAGTCTGAGGACACCTAAGGTGATTCCCAGTCAAAACATGTGGCAAGTAGTCTAGTGACTGAAAGGTGTAGAGACGCATCGTGCATCGACATGGATCAGGCCCACCAACTTCCATGGGACTCAACCTGGAGACCTAGCTCTGATACCAATAAAAGGACTGGAATAATAAAATTGAAATTTAGGACACTTCCATTGGGTTTTATGGGGTCAAACTTCATTGAGTAGAGCTCAATCCAATCTCATGATGTTCCTCTCATTATTATCTTTCCAATGGTTCAAACGGTGAGTCAATTAGAGCTACGGTGTAAAAGTTATGGCTCCCAAAAGTTCTGCCATCAAATGGGGTGGACCCATCACCCAAATTGTCATCTGAATTGTTGTCTGGATCATTACTGAAGCTGGTGGGCCTGATCCATGCCAATGCATGATGTGTCTCTGTGCCTTTTGGTCACCAGACTACCTGCCACATGTTTCAATTGGGAATCACCTTGGGTGTCCTCAGACTAGCCATATAGTGGTCTAGAAGAGGACCCAAATCACTCTAGAGCTTTTGGCATGATGGCTAGTCCTTCTACTGGTATTAGAGCTAGGTCCCGAGGTCAAGTCCTATGGAAGCTGGTGGGCCTAATCCATGCTGATGCATGATGCATCTCCATGCCTTTTGGTCACCGAACTACCTACCACGTGTTCTGATTGGGAATCACCCCAAGTGTCCTCAGACTGGCCATATAGTGGTTTGGAAGAGGACCCAAATCACTCCAAAGCTTTTGGTGTGATGGCTAGTCTTCTATTGGTATTAGAGCTAGGTCTCGAGGTTGAGTCCCATAGAAGTTGGTGGGCCTGATCCATGCTGATGCATGATGCGTCTCCATGCCTTCTGGTCACTAGACTACTTGCCATGTGTTCTAACTAGGAATCACCTCGGGTGTCCTCAGACTGGCCATATAGTGGTCTAGAAGAGGACCCAAATCACTCTGGAACTTTTGGCATGATGGCCAGTCCTTCTATTGGTATCAAAGCTAAGTCTCGAGGTCGAGTCCTGCAGAAGCTGGTGGGCCTAATCCACACCAATGCATGACGCGTCTTCACACCTTTTGATCACTGGACTACCTACCACCTGTTCCAACTGGGAATTACCTTGGGTATCCTCAAACTATCCATATAGTGGTCTAGAAGAGGACCCAAATCACTCCAGAGCTTTTGGCATGACGACTAGTCCTTCTATTGGCTAAGGGAAGTAGGCACTATTTCTAACAAGAATTCTAGAGGAATTTTGAATAGATAAGTGATTCACCATAGTGATTCTTCTAATCATCATGGGAATCCTATAGGTTGCTTCACATATCATAATTTCATCCCACATATATAAATATATCAATAGGAAAATTTTCATTGAGAGTGAGAGTTTTAATCATCAAAAGTATCCACTAGGAGATTACTTCATAGGTAACTTGAAGGTATCTCCTATGACATACCTTGAAGATATTACAAATCTCAATAACACTAGGCAAGTTCAATATCAAGGTATCCAATTGGAGATTATTTTAAGGGTTGTGTAATATCTTTATGGGTAACTTGAAGTTATCTCTTAAGAGATACCTTGAATATATTAAAAGGATCATCAAGCAAAGGAAAATTTTAGAGGTATAACAAGGTAATTATTCATATTTGAAACTATTAATGTAACATGGAAAATTGTTAAATTGGATTAAAGTGGAAAGAGCGTGTGCATAGGACCTAAAATGTACACTCTCCCAAGTATTAGAAGGCCCTTCAAGTTATCAAGTTATCAACTAGTAGTGATTTCAAGGTAAAGGAAATTTCTATTGAGAGATACATTCAAGGTCCCTTTAAATGTATGATAACACCATTTGAGGTGTCCACTAGAATATTCCTTTAAGGGCCTTGAAGTACACTTGTAATACCATCATGCTTAGCTTCAAGGTATCTTCTATGAGATGTGTTGTAAGAAAAAATCACTCTTGTGCATGATTGAAAGGTATCTCCTAGGAGATACCTTAAAGGCACTCGTTGCTGAGAATTTTTACACATATTAGAAACATACTTCCCCTCATATTTCTTTTTTGAATAAAATGTTTGTGGATTCCTTTGCCCATCAGATTCTATTTGTGGGTACATTTTTTTTTTTTTTTTGGTCATACCTTATTATTTTAAGTGTGAGTTAATGTATATATTATGAATATTTAATGTGTATTTTGTATTGTAGTTTAGAATTAATATTTTTTGATATACATATAATCATTGCTCAAACACAAAAAATTTCATGAATTTATGCAATATGCAACTTGCATTTTACAAAATATCAATATTTAAATCATTTTAATTACTTTGTAGAATGTCTTCAAGTGAAAAAGGAATTCCCACACTTAAAAGAAAAAAGAAGGCCTCACTTAAAGAGAATTTGGATAAAAGGTAGAAAAAGACCTCACTCCAAGAGAATTTGGATAAAGTACTATTTAAAATACCAAAACTAGAATTAAATCCACATCAACATCTTCCATTTTATGATGGAAACAAAATTCCTCTTGTTGATTGGTATTTTGAATTATTTAGTCCACTAAACATGAATGCAGATATATACTTGTTTAACAATACATTTCTAAAAGAATATTCTTCAATTGGAATAATCCTTTTTTTGTTATAAGGATGAACTTGAAGATTCCCTTCAATTCCAACTAGAAGTATGGAATGGAGAAGAGGGAATTCTCTATCTAGCAACAGTTAATTTCAATAAATTTACACCCAGTAAAATGGAGTTGACAAAAAATAATATTTCTCCTTCTTGTGAAACATTTGGGTTTCATTTGAATAACTATGACAACCTTCAAATTTATGGGTTGATAGATATAGATAATTTGTTCATTATAATACAAAATATATTGAAATAAAAACATGAATAAAGGGAACTAAATTATTCTACTTGTCACCATGAAAAAATGTATTTAAGATACCCTATAATCATGACAAAAAAAATATAAAAAAAATAAGACAATCAAGGCCAACATATTTGTGTGCAGATTTGAAATAGGCCATATAAGTACTCACACTAGTGGAGAAAAATAAGATCAAATAAAATGTTGGAACACTTTTGTTGACATAAACTTTTGATGAGACACATAGTGAATTCTCTACATGGTATATTTCCTCTATAAATTATGCCTTGAACATTCCTGGAGGGATCTATGAATTGGGGGACACTAATATCAAAATAAGAAATCTAAATGAAAGAAGGGTAAATGATATAATTCATTCATTTTTAAAACATAATGAGGTTTCAATGAATGGTGCTTTATTAATTACTTTTGATCCAAACAACCTTGAATGCATTATTGAATGAAAGGAAATCCTAGAAGATATGATGGATAAAAAAACTATAAGGTTCAAAATTGCAGATGGCCAACACATAATTACATCACAAAAAATAATTATTCAAAGGAGGAATACAATTCACAATCATTGAGAAATAAATGTTCTATTAGAAGGGTAATATTTTTGAAAACTTGTACTCTATTTCATATTGTACACAAAATATGTGACCAATTTAATGAAGCCAACAAAACAATTTATAAGGTTTTATTTGTAGAAAAAGTTCAACCTTCATGTAACCTTATAAAAATTAGAAGTTGGAAGAATCTTGAAATAGGGAAGAAAAATATGGAAGAAATACATGAACAAGATAGACACTTGTTCACACAAATGAACTACTCAACATAACAATTGTATGAGAGAAAATGCCTTCTTTTCATGGAACAACCCATTTGAGATTATTTTTATAAGACATTTCATTTGTTTGAAAGTGGTACTTTACCTGTTTATATAAATAATATTTAAATTTGATTGGTATAATAGTACTTAGAAATATTCAAGGGTTTTTAGACAAAAAAAATAGAACTAGTATATTTATTGGAAAATGGGTGTATTTTCTTATTGAAACCCCATGGGTATAACAACATGGATAATTAGTGAAAAAATGTGAATATAGAAAGTAATATATTATAAAAAAAAGTAATATATTATAAAAAATTATAGATTATTTTAGAAACCATGATACAACACTACCACCAAACCAAAAAATCACACCTGAAGAGGTAATGGAGCATTATAAAATTTATACAAAAAGGTTTGATGATTTTTGTGTCCTAAATGAAGGTATTTAAAAATCTAAAAAAGGCTAGGAAACATTATCTCAAGATTCATTAAGCATATTAAAAAATTATCTACATAATTATGGAGGTCAACTTCCTATGATATATATATATATATATATATATATATATATAGAAAGATTTAGTTAACATTATGGGCCCTCATTTCTTTGGCCATCCATTTTAGAATATTTTAGTGATTTTTTCATTCATGGTTTGAACATCAATTTCATAATTATTGATCTTTTGAATCTCACTAAAGTTTTTAAGGAAGAACATCTGCACCAATTTATTTAGGCATTGATTGATAAAGAATATGAATGTTGGTGATTTCCATTACATGTAAGATATTTATTTTATATTATGGGTTCCAAATAGTTATGGATTCGATTGGGCACATATTATAGGTATAATTTTTTTTCAAGATCCCACTCATTTTTAGCTATAATATTTCAACCTCCATTTAAAACAAAGTAGATTAGATGAAGGTTTTAACATCTACAAAGATGTACCAGCATTTTAAATGATTAGTTCACATAAAATAAGGTCATTCAAAAATGAACTAGATAATATCTTTTAGGAGAAACTTATCTCTACTTTCAATGATTTAGATGCATGTAACATGATAGGGGTATATACAAGAGATGGATTAGTGTGTGCTTGTACAAAATTACAAATAAAATTATCTTAAATTACAAAAATTGAAGATAAAGAAATTTTTAATGTTCAATTTCAAAATTATTTGACAAATTTAGGTCAACCAATATAAGAACAACCACTTTGATTAGTACCAAGTGCATAACATTTTTTATCTATTTTATAATTTTGCATCATTTTAAAAATATAACATCTTAAAAATGTTTTGGTGTGTATGCTTTATATTTCATACCTAAAAACTTAATGATCTTTCATTGTGTGGAACTAATTGTATTGAATATAAGTGAAGAAATAATAATAATGGAAGATAATATCAATAAACATGACATATCACATGTTGAAGAAGGTAACATAAGATCATGCATATTATTTCCATTATATAATTTTTTAGTTATCCACAATTCATAATATTGATAGAATATTTATTCATATATTTATGTCTCAATTAAAATAATTCACAACATAGATCTAGAACTTTGTGTCTCCAACACAACAACCCATGACACAACTTTGTAAGTTGGTGCCTCCATGAAAACAACACAATGTAAAACTCTACAACAACACACATTTTTAAAATAGAAATATCAAATCAATTGATGATGAGAATTTTTAGTTACTATATTATATAATACATTGCATGGAATAAAGAATCAAAGTTTTAACAAAAGAGTGCACACATAAAAATTAAAAAAAGGTAAAAAGGTGAAAACCCCTTTCAATAAATGTGTAATTATACAATTTCATACAAGTATAGAATTTATTAATTATCTTTATTTATTTAAACACATTACAATTGAATTTTTCTTCATGGATAGGAGATTCTAAAATATAATACAATATAGACTTGCATCAGCTTGGGATTTGGAAGTGTGGGTTAATTTTATTGTTGTGTAGACTTGAATGTGGATGTATTTACCTATTAAAATGTTATTTACATGTTTAATTTATCTAGTTTAAAATAACATAATATGTGCTATACTATGTCTTCTGTTATATACCTAGGGATATGATATATTATTGTGTATGGGTTGATGGAGATACCGATATGTGGCACACATCCCCCTTAGTAGTTATATGGGTCCAATATATTAGTAAGGGAGTAACTTGTGGAATTAGTGCATTGGCTAATGGTCAGCCTACATTGGGATTAGGTGGTTACCCATAATGTTGACATATCCATCAACCCATATATAATAATATATCATATCCCTAGGTACATATCATCTTTAATACAATAAATTTTGACTCAAAGAACCCATGTGTTATTTATCAATAAAAAATAATAAAGTGTATTGTGCTAGAAAAATAATATTTCTATTGATTTGAATAGTTTTTAATTTGATGTGTCTTATTAGAAGTACATGAAGGGGCTTAAGCTATTAGGGTGTATATTTATTTGAATTTAGTGATAGTGAACTATGACTTAAAAAAGTAAATCCTATTTTGTTTACTATGATGGGTTGCATAACCATATAAATATGTATTGGTATGCATAAGAACAAATGCTACTTTCATTATTGTAATAATATAGATGTTGGTTGATCAATGTTAAATTCCTATGAATGTCTATGAGAAATGAGTTATGGAAAAATTAGACTATTTTAGAATATGATAAAGTCATGGTCAAGTTATAAGGATTCAATATGAACTTTTATATGCATATGTATGTTACAAAATTTGTAATATAAATGGTCCATCCGTGTATAATGAATCTATTTATTTTTATTTTTATATGTGTTTATATGAATCTTTATAAGATTTAAATAAATGCAAATAAAAATGAGCCAAATGAAATGCATTATGTTTTTATGTTAGAATAAGAAATACAAATCAAAATTTCATCAATGACAAATAAAGTAACATGTAAAACATTCTCTTAGAAAATTTTAATATTATATTTTTTGTAATAGAATAATTTTAATAAATTATTAATTTCTTTTGTAAAAAATTACAGACATTTCAAAGGAAAAGATAAAATTGAATTCTAAAGAACTATTGATTTTGGGGCTAGATGACTTATTATTTGTTGTGCACAAAATAAAAGATATGTAAATTCATGATACAGGAAAAAAAAGATTATAAAATAGAAAATATGTCATACTACATTTGAGATCATTCCAAATAAATTTTAAAGGTGAAACTACAGTCTTTTTCTCACATTGGCATTTGGTCAATGATAGAGGACAATCATTTATGGATACTCATTCAAGCCATGGGTTATAAAAGTTTAAATTTCATGCTTGTTTGAGGGAAAATATATTTTAAGCCATTCAATATAAACATTAAAAAATAGGATGAAGTTATTTTTAAAAAGAACTTTGGAGATGATTTTTCAATTGTCAACACGTTGTTCATTGATTGTAATTCTCATAATTATATTATAAATAAAAAATTTAAAATGAGTTATGTTACATCAAGTATATATACTAGAAATAGAAGTCAAAAATATGAAAATGATTGGAGAATCCAAATGACATCAATCATCACATTCTTGGGAGAAAGCAAAAAATATAGGCCAATAGCTATGAACCAATGTTTAGAAAGATGTAACTTAACCATATTTTGATTATTTCAAGTGTTTTTTTTTTAATTATAAAATATAATTATATTAATAAAAATTATAATCAATTTCATACAAATTAATTCTAAATTATTTCAAATATAGGTCATTTAATTTCAAATTAATCAATTCTAATTTAGAACTACTTTGTTATAGTTAAGTACAATTCGATTTATAGTTGGATATTCAATGAAATTATTGAATTAGTAGATTGAAACTTGCTCATAAATTTCTTCCCAATGAACAACAAATAATTATGAATATATTTTATTATTTAGATAAACTAGATTGGTAAATATATTTTCATCCATAATTTGGCCAATCAAACAGTGCCACTTGTCCCAGTAATGGAAACTAATTCAAATGATCAATGATCAATATGAAGGCCTAGAAGAGTTATTTTAGTTCAAAAATATTCCAATATATTCAAAATTATCTACTCCCAAATGGTTTTAAATAATTTAATTAATTTGGAATATAGAAAACATATTTATGGAGAAAATATTCTCCACTCCATTTTAGTGGGTATAATTTCAAATTATTTAAAATATCCTAATTTAATCAAAATTATATATGTTTAAATGGTTAGAAATAGTATAATTTATGTGGAATAAACAATATATATTTTTTGAGAAAATTTTCTTCACTCCATTTTATAGGTATAAGTCTAAATTATTCAAAATAGCCCTATTTTTAAAAATTGATTTATATGCCCAAATGCCTTGAAACAATCTAATTTATTTTGAATAAAAAATATTTATGTTTGGATAAAATTATCTTCACTCCACTTTAGTGGGTATAAGTGGATTTTATTTACAATATCTCAATTTATTTGAAATGATCTATGCCCAAATGGTTTGAAATAGTCCAATTTATTTGGAATATAAGAAATTTATTTTTTGGAGAAAATGTTCTCCACTCCACTTTAGTGGGTATAAGTCCTAATTATTAAAAATAGTCCAATTAATTCAAAGTTATATATGTCCAAATATTTTGAAATAGTCTAATTTATTTGAAACATAAGAAAATTATTTTTGGAGAAAATTTTCTTCACTCCACTTTAGTGGGTATAAGTCCAAATTATTTGAAATAGTCCTTCGTATTATGATGGAAATTCTACACATGAGCCTCAAATTCAAATTTTATAAGTTAATAATATCTAATCATAGGAAGGAGGAAACCATAGGTTTGAGGACAATCAATGTCCTCTCACAATCCACTAGCGATGGGGTCGATTTTGACATAGTGGCATACTC
The DNA here is from genome assembly GCA_037957365.1 of Torreya grandis. Classification (NCBI taxonomy): domain Eukaryota; kingdom Viridiplantae; phylum Streptophyta; class Pinopsida; order Cupressales; family Taxaceae; genus Torreya; species Torreya grandis. The sequence continues at coordinate 331,512 of JARHVA010007523.1, read as the reverse complement.
TACAAAAAAATAACTATCCCAAAGTTGATCACCAGTGGCAATGGTGACTATATATATTATGTAAGAATGAGTGGTACCAATCATGTGTAAAGGATACAAAATTAATAATGAGGATTTGATCCTAACTTTTAATTTCATTTTTTGAGCTGTGTGTGTTGTGTGCAAAAATAAAATATTTTAATCATTCCCTTGATAAGGTTAAGAAGAGAATAATGTAGATATCTTTGATATTGTAAATAGTTGTATACGAGCGTAGATGACTGCATAAATCCTCTAACTTTAGATATCATCTAACTATTATAATTTGTTTAAATATGGTCCTATGGTGAATAAATTCAACTATAAGTAAAGTGAGATAAGATCTTGTATTTAAGTGATCAAGTGCAACAAGATCTAGACATCAATATTTAGATAGTAGTATGCATACCTAAAAGTACGTGTTGAAATATGATTCTATTTTCAATTCAATTGATGTAATATTTCCCCATGTAAAATATAAGAAGAGGGAATGCTATAATTTAGTATTTACATTGAGGTAAATTACTATTTGCTACATAAACTACCATACAGTAAAAAGTCAATATGGTAATATGGTTAGTAAGTTAGTTTAATATATTATTGTAGATAATATATTTCATTTTCAGGTTTGGTTACAAGTTGTTATAACAAGTCATAAATATGATATGACTAATATTAGGACATATGTTAGAGGCAATATCTCCTTGATTATATGAAAGAGTTTTCCTATATATTTGTATTATGTCAAAATATAATGTAATAAGAATATATTAATATATTGTGGTTATATTATTCTCTTTATGTATTCAGATTTAAGAATATTTGCATGAATTAAATCTCTCTTTATGGATTCTCTAATACCTACCATTGGTATAATAGATATCTATGGTCTTGTCCATATGAATAATTAGATTCCTATGAATTTTGCAGATTGTTTGAAGAAAATGACATAACCAAGAAATCAAATTATCATTAGAAAGGTGTATATGTAGCATATGTATGTAGCCATGTGCACAAATCTAGCTTAATAATTGAAATAATTACCAATTCATACAACATATATAATTCTCTATCATTCACATATTTATCTTGGAGTCCACTTTTTTTGGCATCATTATTTGTATATCTATGCATAGTTTGTGTATCTCTTTGTTCACATTAAGATAATATAGGTTTAAATAGTGTGACACATCAAAATTTAGATTTGACCACTGGATATTTCAAAAAAAATTATATCCATTGCATCCTTTTCTATTCCTTGTTATCTACATTTCTCACCAATGTTGATTAGTCCAACATAGATCCTAATCCATGTTTGATTTCATTGATCTTCACATTGATGCCAATTATTCTATTTTGGAGGCCTATGACATGAATGAAATGCACATTATTGATGTTATTTAAGATTTTGTTAATTTATTATGTGTAAGAGCCAAGGTTTCTATCAACATAAGTAGTGGATAAACAAGTGATACTATTGGGATCACCAAACCCTAGTGAGAGGGAGCAAATAAAATTAGGTATTGCAGTGTTATTCCATTCATACTATGATTTCATGTAAGTTGTTAAGCCATTTGATAGTTTATGCAAGTCATGACATTGAAATTGGCTTTTAGTTATAATATTTGATATTTATAATTAGTCAAGTAATATCAATTTAGTCATAGTTTAGTGTGTATAATTACCTTTCTATTTGGTAAAGCCTATATATATGAGTCCTTCATATTATTTGTGTTTATTTTTTTAAATTATATTAAAATTTTAGGTTCATTAAATTTAGTTTTATTTATTATTATGTTAAATTAGAGTTTATCAAGTTTGTGGTTTGAAAAAGTTTATACTTTTTTAGTTCTGTTAAATTTTTTTTTTTTTTTTTTTGTCTAAATTCATTTTAGTTCAATATGTTATTAGGTCTAGTTTATGTGTTAAAAGTAATCCCATATGTATATATGTTTATCCAAGTTGAAGTAAATTTTAAAATCATCCTATAAAAGTGCATTATTATATCCCAAATTTTTACCCTAGAGAAGTCAATCAGACCTTCTCGAAATTCGAATAACATGGAACAATCTCTGAATATAGGTAGATTTCTATATGAGATAGATCTCTAGATTATGGGATATCTCCATTAATATATATATATATATATATATATATATATATATATATATATATATATATATAGGTTATAGAATACACTAATATAATCATTTATTGGGGTGAAAAAGGAAGGAAGAAACATAAAAGTAACCTCTACTAATGGAGGTGATACACCAAGGATATCTCCACAAAACATACTTGAACTTTCACTATGTAGGGAGAGTAACAAAAAATTTCTCAACTCAAGGATATTATCTCAAAAGTGTTTATACATGAAGGTATATTTCCACACATTTCTAAATGTGGATGAATATAAGGTCTAATATTAGACACTGATAAATTTCTTTACACTTCAAATACACCTAAGAATCACTTGCATTTCATGAGACCTTTTATAATAAATATTACTTACATAATACATGCAAGAGTAGAATGGAATAAAGGATAAAAATCAGAACTTGTCATCCAAATGGACTACTTGACATACTTAAGCAATAATTTCATAGACTAAATTAGCTTAAGAACTTTATTCAAAGGCAAAAAAAGATGTCAAACTAGTAAAGATTTACCATAACAATTATATATCCTTTACAATGCCAAAATAACTTCAATATATAGAGAAATAGGAGCAAAAAGGTAATATTACCTTATGTAAAGGTTTAACATGAAGGGGTTGACCCAATTTAACATTTTGGCAATTTTTAGAGGTAGAATGCTTGGTATGCTAAAGACCATTTGCCTTGACCTTCTATTGGGCTATGAGGTCACTCATATACTATAATTGATAATCATACCAAACACAATAATAAATAAAAACACATAAAAATACAAAAATACACCCACATGTGCTATCCAAGCACTTAGGTAAAACATGCAAATAACTCACACCAAACAATGTGCCAAACACTTATAGATAACATATACCTATCCTAATATATACAAGACCTCAAAACACTTGAGCTGAAGACAAATTCTTCTTTCCCTAAACCAGGGTAAAATAAAATGTTTCTATAATCACTATTTCTCCATGAGAAGAAACCATCATATGATGAATGTTTGTCAATGAAAACATGTTTATGAAGATAATCAAATAACTTCCATTTTTGAATCTTCTACTAACTACATGTGTATCACTTGTAACTCTCATGAATACTCTATATATATTTCATATAGGTTGGCTTAAATTTGTAGTTTGTTTGAACTTTATCATGCTAACTTAACACTCCTTAATTTGATCACTGGGAGTGATGAAACCCTTCCTAACCTCAAATGTATTTAAATCATGATATGTCTACTATTGAGAGTCATCATGGTTGTCTTATGGTTTAGCAAATAATCCATGGTCTAAAAGGGTTATTTTATACTTGGTGGAGATCCCATGATCTTCTTTGTGTTCAATAGGTAGATGATTGACCTCACTATTAGGTCTCTATTCCTTATGAAGAGTTGTAGAATTAATTACCTCTTCAAACTTCTATGGCATTGAATTATTGACACAAATCATCTACCTTTTATTAAGGTTCATGCTCATGAATATTCTCTTCTTTGGAATGTGAAATTGAATGCTCACTAGGATTATCATGCACTATTACAAATAGAATATTAACATCATCATCCATGTGCAAAAGGTAGTTTCCCCATACAACTTGTCTTATAGTGTCATAAAAATTTGCCTCAAAAGATCGGTCACATTATTCATGGAGGATATATATAAAAATCCCTATTTATTCAATATATTCATATAGATCAAATCCATACTATTCAACCACCCATTCATCAAGGTATAAGTTATCTATGTCATTAGGAGGTGTTAGATATTCTTCATCACTAGGATGATTTTCTTCATAACTGATTTTACAATTCATGTTTGATGTATTTCAATAATAGTTTAATACCATATCTTGTCTTAAATGCCATATAGGACCAATTTGAAGTCAAGTATCATCCAATCTTAGAAATAACATCTATTGACAAGCAAAGGGAAAATTGAGGTGGCATATCCACAACCATAACATCTTGAAAAATAGTGAAAGTAGGATAATCATGAAGAATAAGTTGTAAACCTTTGATTATGACAATTGTCTTGGTAGTTGACCCATTCAGTTGTAACACTCCTTTAGAATGAGGCTAATACATCAAATTTAACTTATCAACTACTTGCTCATGCATGAGTGAAGTAATTTTTATACTTTTAGTCAAAAAATTATGAACCAAAGCATCACCAATGATGATAGATAAATAAAATGTAAGGGTTTCTATCTACTTTCTCAATTTTGTTTGGCTTTCCCTCACTATACTTCAATGTATTTATCAAGGCTTCCCATTTCCTACTAGGCTACTTGGTTTCCACTGTAGGTTTGGATAACTCTTTTTGGATAGGTTTAATTTTCCAAGTAATGATAGTATATCCCACATTGATACACTTACATGAGCCTTCTTCATCTTCTCTACAATGTTAGTGAAAGAGTTACTAACCTTAGGTTGTCCACTTATATAAATAGAGATTCCAATAACTTGAGATTTCTAAGGTGTGAAATAACTATTAAGATTCTAAGGTTTTTGATCTACTTATGCTTTTAGGACTGCATTAGACATACCAATCCCTTGGAGTGTTTGAAATCTCATTTATGTAACATTACTATCCCCTTGAATCTCTTCAATTGCCTTTCTCTTTGACCATGTATTTACAACTATAGAACTTGAGTCTTTGCTTGATTTTATTGGTAATTCATAACACGAGTCTTCTTACTACCAATTGACTAAAGTAGTCTCCACTTGAGAGAACACTCTCTCCATTGTTCTCTCCTCCACTAGGTACCTCATCTTGAGTCATGGCTATCATTGTTCCCAAATGTGCCATCAAATATTGATTGATGGACTCATTGGCATAGATACATGGATCATGAGGTTGATCCCATGGATTTTGGTCCTCATTATCTTGAGAAAGGGTTTTTTGAGTAGGAATTAATGCTTTTGTGATGGATGGAGCAGTGGGATTATAACCATTATATGATTTTTCTTGAACAAGTTGTTATTGACCTTGAAGATGACCTTGAAAGGGTGGTTTATTACCTTTATAGTTTAGATAGGATTATTTGTATTGATAGGGGATTTGGAAAGGTCTTTATTACTACTATTTTATGAACTTATTCAGACCTAAAATATCTTTTTCAAGATCTTTCATTCTTTCTCCCTCATTATATTTACTTGATTGGCTACAGGTAGATAGCTTATGTTTTGGTGTAGGGATGGGAGCAATAGTAGGTGTAGGGGTTTGTAAATCAAGAAATAGAGGCATAAGCAGTATTGGAGAAATATTTATATCCTGAATCAAATAGTTCTTATTTTTAATATATATTTCATAGGCATTAATCATTTTGTTCCCTCTCATAGATTGTACCATCATAGAAATATCACTATCAAAATACTTAGGATAATAAAGGAAAGCATGATGTGGAGTAGGCCTTACATAGATTAGGATTATATCCCATATCTTATGAAACCTTGTGTTGAAGTATTGAATACATTTTTGAGGTAATCTATATATGTTGGTCAACTACTTAGTTAATGACAAGTTATCATTCTTATCCTCAAACCTTCTCCTCAAAGTATCACCTAATTCATCACATGTAGTGATATATTCAGGAGTAAAAGTACCATACCAATCAATATAATTCCATTTAAATAAAAAAACCAAAAACCTAATTTCTATATTCTCATCAATGATAAGATGTATATTTTAGAAGCTACCAATATTTCTAATGTGTCTAATATGAGTAATGACAATCTCACATGTGGATTAAGGGAAACATTTGAGGGATGATATGGGAATATGATCACAATGAGCAAGTCTTAGAGGAATATAGCCATTGAAATAAATAAAAATTAATTTACTTTCCATGATAGATTTATTAATTTTCAATATTGGGCCAACAAAAAGCCTTATTATAGGTTTATGAGCAAGGTAGGATCTCCTTGGGTAAGGATGTGTGTTAAAAAATCTATTTTCTTTGATTGAATAATAAGGAAGCTCTTGGAAATAAAAGATAATGTATTTAGTATAAGATATTATGTTTGCCTTAGCCATGAAATAATTCACTATTATTCCACCAAGAGTCAATTTTGGAGTCACCATATACTGTAGGAAGTAGACTATTACAACTTCTTTGTTGTCAAGACCAACATCCACCTTGAACAATCTTCTTGGACCCACATGTCTCACTAGGCATGAAAGAGATTTTATATACAAAATTTGTACCTTATATAACTCAATCAAACCATTTAAAATTTGGGACAATATAGAACTATGTCTAAATATAGGTAGATTGCTACAAGAGATAGATCTCTATTTTATGAGCTAGCTCCCTTAATCTATCTATTTAGGTTATCAACTACACTAATCTAATCATTTTTTGAGATGAAAAAAGAAGGAAGAAACATGAAATTAACATATAATAATGGAGGTGATACACCAATGATATCTCCATGAAACATATTTAAAATTACATTATGAAGGTAGATTTTTAAAACTGATCTCAACTCAAGGATCTTCTAGCAAACCTATTTCTACATGATGTAAAATTTCCATGCATTTATAAAGATGGATGATTAGAAGGTCTGATATTAGACACTGCTATATTATTTACACTTAAAATACATCTAACAATCACCTATACTTCATGAGACTTTATAGAATAAATATTACTTACACAATACATGCAAGATCACAATGTAAACAAGGAGAAACAATAAATCACTTGTCATCCAAATGGACTATTTGACATACTTAGGAAATCATTTTAGAGACTAAACTAATAATAACTTTATTCAAAGGCAAATCAAGATGTAAAACTAGAAGGTATTCATGATACCAATTATGGATCCTTTATAAAGCCAAAATGGATTCAATATATAGATAAATAGGATAAGAGAGAGAAATAGTGATGTTAGATATTTGTAAGGCCATGTTTAGAGTCTTGAATACTAGTTAAAATGCATAGGAATGAGTTATAAAATAGATCATTAGTTCATTTTGGACAAGTGTTTATCTAAAATATAACATCCTCTTGAATTTGGCAGAAGGATACTTCATTATCCTTCTTGAAACTACTCTTCTTGATGAAGAGTTCACTAACTAGCTATAACTTACTTGGAGGTTATTGAAACATATGCAATAACTTTATAAGGTGAAATCATGATTGGTGTAAGTCATTATTCTCCCCTCCAACTAATAATCTTCTCTTTTCCACTTGTTATTTAGTTCTTTGTAGTAACTCACTAGCCCTCTAGGCCTAAACTCTCACACTTGTCACTGTGGTGACCTTCACGTAATCAATAGATTTCATTGTAGATATGTGAGATAATTATTTAAAAATTATTTTTCCTTTATTCTATCATGTAGACCTCAATAAGACTCAAAACCATACTTCTCATTATCAACTTGGTAATTACCTTGATTCTTACTATTATATCTAATAATGCCTATAAAAATAAAATTAATAAAGGAGTATCCATACATTAATAAGGTGATAATGGGGTATAATGAGTTAGAACACATTTACACACACCTCCCACCATGGATTTTACTCATATATTCCTTTCTACACATTCAATTCTCCTCAAATCTTGAAGAAAACATAGAGTTTTACCCATCCGTACATGTGATGGTAAAAAATAATTGAGTGGTGGGGAACATAAGATAGTTATAAGTAGATCCAAATCATTTTTTAGGCTAATTGATCCCTTCTAGATTCATTTCTCTTCATCTCTTTCTCATCATGTTCTTATGAGGGTTTAAGGTAGTTTAGGTTCTTACCAATGGTTCATAAAGGTTAGGCCCCTAAAATTTAAACCAATTCCACTAATTTCATTTAAATTTCCTCCTTAAACTCTCCCTAAGTGATCAAGACCCCATGAATCTTGTATATATATATGGGAGTGAAATAAATTGTCTATTGGGTAGCCAATTATGTATTTTGGACACCCTTGAGATAAATTGAGGCCAAAATGGCTAATATGAGTTATCATATGTAAACTAATGAATCTTATCAAACCTCCATTCTCCCATTAAATCCATCACATTTACTGGGAAGATCCCATTATCATAGGAATGAAATTAAAATCTTGACGTTCATGCCTAGTTCTAGTCCTCATAGGCTTAGACTAGGTTTTTTTGGTATGTGACCACTTATGAATGGTCATAGTGACTATAGGATCTCCCCAACACTTATAATCCTCCAATCCAATCATAAACATAATCCTAGAGTTACTTAAGACTCTACTATTCATTCTTATACCATAAATGCACTAGGTTTGAAAGTTACATTATTTATGGGGTGTCTCAGGGTAGTTGACCTAATGGTAGTGCCTACTGTGTACTTGAATGCACATGAGATTCATTGAGTAGTAGTATTTTTATGTGAGTATTTAACTATAATTTTAGGAGTTTTATGTATACTTGTTAAGGAATTGAGTCAACAAAACTCTCTTAGTGTTTTGGGTACCCCTTGCCCAAAGAATGGGCTAGGTTGTTAGAGGTACAATGATTGAGAAGCGATGGGGGTGAATCAGTTAGCCCAAATTACACAACTTCAATTTCTATATTTTCAAGCTCTTAATTAATTACCACAAGAATTCATGAAAAATACATATCATTCACATCAATGAATAAGAGAGACAATGCAAGATCAAGCACATAACAAATGACATATGTGGGAAACCCTCTTAGGGGAGAAAACCTATTGGAACCTATAATTGGACTACTATCCTATAATAATAAGAAATAATTTTTACTAGTTTCAATTGATCAAGGAAATATAGTCCCTTAGTGAGACTAAAATCCCATAGGGTAGTATAACACCTATCTAGCTGAGTTGCCACAATAACTATATCTTTATCAAGTTTCACCTTGTAAGGAGGTTGAAACCCCCTATATGTTGATCTACCAAAACACCTAAGAACACATCCACCTTTAAATTAATGTCTTCAACACCTAATGATGGACCTCTTATTATCACTCTTCACCTTTTCTCACACTCAATCGATAAGAACACTATTCTACCAATAGAAATATGACCTACAAGTCATACAAATAGTCCTCAATATATTCTACTCTTCAACTCATCCATTAGGCACGCACCCTCTTATTCACTTGAAAACTCTCACACACATTCCTCTTATATTTTCTCACTTAACTCATACAAGTCTAGAAACCATCACATTTAGTTCCACTATTTATAAAGGCTTTATGGTCACCAACTTCTTGGTCATACATTATGCATGACTTAATCCTTAAGAATCTCTCACATAAATACATGGCTCAATTACACCCTTAGAGGCTATTCATAGCATCCATGGGTCACCATTAAGCAACTAAACCTTTTAATAAGGTCCTTATAGCTCTTATAGGTCTCATGGAGACCTATTCACCCATATATTACTTCACTAAGCAAAAAAATAAACATAAGACAACTTTAAAATACATATATCCACTCCTTGTGTCCCTTAGGACATCCTCAAATTATCACAGTCACACTTTCTCGTATCTATGTATGCCCAAACAACTCCAACACTAACCCGGTGTACAGGAACATTATGAACAAACACACAGTTAATTTATTAACATTTATTCACATAAAATAATGATTTTTCAAACCTCAAAAGACCATATAGATCATCCTCATGGAGTTTACAACACTCCCAAAATATAATCATCATAAAACATCAAAACAACATCAACACAAGCTTAATTACTCTTCTTAGGTTATAGAATATACACAAACACATAGTCAAGTTTGAACCTCAATATATTTGAGTGTACAAACTTTCAGGTATTCAAATTTATATTTTTAGATGTAGATTGGAATACTATAAATCTTTTCTTTTTGACACCATGATCAATTTCTACATAAATTGAATGTTATATCCAAAATATAGATCACTAGTTTTTCCTTTGTTAAATTCTAATGTTTGAATTCAAATAGTCATAGTTAAACATTAACCACTTTGCTTGCATCTTGTGCCCCCGCTACTTAGATACATCACACACCATCAATTTATTCTAAAATTTAACTCATGGTGTTCCAATTCCCAAATTTTAAACCTTAAACATGTTGACCTCATCTTGTGTACTATTTCAATCTTGACTCAACACGCACTATTTTTCTCTGTAGGATCATCCTTACTTTAATAATGCTATAAAATTATCACTTTGACCTCTTGAATTTAATTCACACCATTGATATTAATTAATAGAAACACACACTCACCAATTATCCTTGGAATAATATTGATATTTATCTCTATTTGACATTAAACATCAAACACTTCTTACTATCTCCCTCAACACACCATTATATCATTCTTGTACAATTGATTGTACACCGTTGGATCTTCATTTGGTCTTGATCTTTAAATATATTAACCAACAAACATTTTCACCTATTTAACCTTCTAAAAACCATATATCTTCACTATACTAAAACCCATGAGCCATTATATCTCCATTTGGTCCTGGTCTTTAACACTTTCAAAATCAACTAAGTATGGGGACCATTGCTTATCTTCCTAGAAGGCCAACTTTAAATAATCATATGTTTTACCTCGCTCAATTGCATGATCTAAAATTTAGACCATATGATTTCATCATATAGGAGAATCAAGAGAAACAAATTACTCGTCATCATCATCTTCTTCTTCTCTTTCTTCTTCTTCTTCATCTTCTTCTTCTTCTTCTTCTTCTTCTTCTTATTCGTAGGCTTCATAGAAACAAATTACTCATCTACTATAATATTCTCTTATATGATTGGATTCATAATACATGGAAACAACATAGATTCATAACATACCTTTTCATCTGAAGAATCCACCTTGTAGTCTGGAACCTCATCACTAGACATTAAAAATTGATGTTATTTACATGAAAAATTCTCATTAACATAAATAATTTCACTTGGATCCATACTTACTTTAGAACCAAACTCAATCAACACCTTGGTATTTTCCTTGAGCTTGGTCTCTTTATTCGCAACATGAGCCAATAATGGGGGCCCTTGGCACTCTTCATATTCTATAGAATTCTCCACCATATCATATATATTATTTGGATCTATTGACTCATCATGATACACACTTACCACCTTTAGTTTCCATGAGTTCACTTTCCTTCTTCCATGCACTCTAGGAGCCTGATTGAACATATTGTGACTTGTAGGCCTTTGCTTGCAGAATCTAGTAATGTGACCAATCTTCTCACAATTTTAGTAAACTATACTCCTTGATGGAAACATATTTTGTCTTATATTTTTTAGATATAAATGTTGAATGTGTCTTATGTCATGACAAATGAAACAACCTCCTCATTTTGGTAAGGACTCACCTTGACTAATCTTTTGTGGACAATGGTTTTTTAAGTGTCCCACTACATGAGAATTGAAGCATTTAACTTGGTTCATAACTTTTTATCGAAGACCCCCATCATATTTCCATGGAAACTCATTTCTAACAGGCCTCTTTCATTCTCTATTTATATGCCCAAATTGATTACATGTGTAATAGTAACCATTGAACCTTGTATACCACATGGTATTTGGTTATTTGATATAATTTGTATTCATTATTTTAACACCTTCATTCCTTGTCTAATGATTTGACTTAAAAGTATGTTTATCATTGTTCACAATAGTCATCTTGCCTTGAGTAGCATTCACTGGTTCTTCTTTGTATCCAACAATAGTTCTATCACTTGTATACTTTTGATCACTTAGAATATTGTCTAGATCACTTGATCTCTTTTCAAATATCATAAATGACTTAACCTTACTAGATGTCTTCTTTAACTTAGCTTTCAAAGACTCATTTTAAATTACATACCTTCAACATTCATCTTATCTAGTTTTTAAACTTGTAGACATAATTTATAATTCACAATTGAGATGATGAACCATATCTTCATGATCATTGGCATCTTAATTAATTATTACTTCAAACACAGTGAATTGATCATAATCCTTGAGTTTAGATTTCATCTTCTTATTGATCTTCTTCTCAATCTTAATTTCTTCAAAAGCATTCATTAATATAGTCTCACAATCCACCTCCTCTTCATCACCATTTGAATCAATCCAAGTAGCCTCCTTTTGATGTGAGTAACTTCCTTCCTTAGCCATGAAAAGGGATTCATCTTCAATAGGACCATCAACATCATGATCATACTTTGAGTCACTATCTTCAATCTCATCTGATGAGCTGAAATATTTATTGGTATAAAGACTCTTATTTCTCTTGAAGGACTTCTTATTATTATACTTTTTCAATCCTTTGTTCTTGTATGTCTTCTTGTATTCATCTTAGTCTTCATTGTGTTCATCATCATCATGCTTATGAGGACACTTTCTAGAAAAATGTTGTATCTCTCCACAATTGAAACGTTTAAAGGGTAGTTTACCCTTATACTTGTATGAACCTATTTTCAACTTCCTTGTAAATAAATCAATTATTTCATCCTCATCAATATAAGAAATGTCATCCTTCTTAGGATTTTTACCTTGAAATTTTTCTTTGGATTTTTCTTTGTCTTCAATCTTGCCTCCTTCTTTGTTGGTATATCATCATTTATTCTCATCTCATAGGAAGTAAGGGTGCCATGTAATTGATATATCTTCAATTGAGTAAGATCATGAATTTATTATATAGTAGATACTTTTGGATAAAATTTGAGGCATAGAGACCTTAATTACTTTTGAACTATAGTATCCTCTTCAAGGTTCTTTGTAAGACCTCTGATGGTGTTCAAAATCTCATCAACTCTATATAGAAAGGATACCACATAATCTTCTTCTTCCATCTTGAGACTCTCAAATTATCTATAGTGAGTCTATAACTTTGCCAACTTAACCTTTAAATATCCTTCAAATATAGTCTTCAATTTATCCCATATTTCCTTGATATATATTCAATGGTTTAATTTTGTGAACTAGTCTCTATAAGACCATAAGTGATGGCATTCATTGCCTTAGAATTGTTCTAAAAACTTTTTTATCTACAACACTAGATGGAGGAATAGTAGGATCAACATAACCATCCAAACTAGATTTACATACATCAAACCCTATGAACATAATATATACCCTCATCCTAACACTCCAAACTACATAATTGGATCCACTGAACATTGGTTATTGCTTAGTATAAAAACCACTCAGACATTCTAACTAGCCATTATACCTTAGATCACCTTCAAACTTTCATGCCTTTACCAAAAGACCTAATCTGATACCAATTGTTAGAGGTAAAATCACTAAGATGGGGGGGGTGAATTAGTGAGCCCAAAATATCTAACTTTAATTTCAATATTTTCAAACTCTTAATCAATTGCCACAAACATTCATGAAGTATACATATCATTCATAGCAATGAACAAGAGAGCCAATGTAAGATCAAGCACATAACATATGACATATGTGGGAAATCCTCTTGGGAGAGAAAACCCACTAGAACATACAATTGGATTACTATCCTATAATATCAAGAACCAATTTAGACTAGATATAACTAATCAAGGAATTAAAATCCCTTATTTAGTGAGACTACAATCCCATAAGGTACTACAACACCTATCTAGTTGATCTACCATGAGAACTAGATATTTATAAAGTTTCACCTTACAAGGAGGATGGAAACCCCCTAGATGTTGATCTACCAAAACAACACATAAAAACATATCCACCTTTGAACTGATGTCTTCAACACCTGATAATGAACCTCAAATTGTCACTCTTTACCTTTTCTCACACTCAAGATGCAAGATCATTATTTTTCCAATAGAATTATGACCTATAGGTCATAAAAATAGTCCTCAACCTATTTTTTTCTTCAACTCATCCACTAGGAACCCACCCTCTCCTTCACTGCATAACTCACCCACACACTCTTCTTCAATTCTCTCACTTATCTCATATAAGTCTAGAAATCACATTTAGTTCCACTATTTATAGAGCCTTCATGGTCAACAAATTCCTGGTCCACCATTAGGAATGCCTTAATACTTAAGACATATCTCAAAAAAATACATGGCTCAATTATACCTTCATAGGTTGGTTGTGACATCTATGGGTCACCTTTAAGCAGCTACATCTTTCAATAAGGCCTTTATAGCTCTTATAGATCTCATGGATACCTATTCACCCATTTATCACTTCATCAAGAAAAATAATAAACACAAAACCACTTTAAAATATGTAGGTCCACTCCTTATGTACCATATGACATCCTTAAATGATCTTAGTCACATTTACTCACCTCTATGTATGTTCAAACAACTCAAACACTGACCTGGTGCATATGAACATTATGAAAACATACACAATAAACTTTTAAACTTTTATTCATATATAATAATGATTGATAAAACCTATAAAGACCATAAAAATAATCTTCATAGAGATTAAAACACTCCTAAATATCTAAGTCATCATAAAACATCAGAACAACATCAACAAAAGCTTAAATACCCTTCTTGGGTTACTTGTAGAACATGCACAAACACACATTCAAATTTGAACCTCAATATATTTGACTATTCACACTTTAAAATAAAAAAAACTATACTTATAGATGCACTTTTGAATCCTCTACATATTTTATTTTTATATAATGATGAAATTATTCATAGATTGAAAGTTATAACCAAAATATAGAGCACTAGTTTTTCCTTTGTTAATTTCAATTATTTGAATTCAATAGGTCATAGTTAAACATCGACCACTGTGCTCACATCTCATTTCCTTCCTACTTAGATCAATCACACACCACCAATATATTATAAACTTTAAATCATAGTGTTCCAATGCCCAAATGTTAAAACTTGAACATTTTGACCTCATGTCATGAACTCTTGTAATCTTAACTCAACACACACCATCGATCTATATGAGATCATCCTTGCTTTAACAATGATAGACAACTATCACTTTGAACTCTTGAATTTAATGTGCATCATTGATCTTAATCAGTATGAACACCCACTCACTATTGATCCTTGGAAGAATCTTGATCTTGATCTTTTCTTGATATTAAAAATTGAACACTTATTACCATTTTGCTCAACATGCACCATTAGATCATTATTGTGTGATCTCCCATGCACTATTGGATCATCGTTTGGTCTTGATATTTAAATATATTAAGCAATAAAATTTTTGACCTTTTTGAATTATTGTGCACCATATATCTTCACTATATGAACTCCTGTGAACCATTAGATCTCTATTTGGTCCTAATCTTTAACACTTGAAAAATTCTCTAAGTATGGGGACCATTACTTATCTACCTAGAAGGCTAACTTTGGACCATAATATGTTTTACCTCACTCACTCGCATGATATGAAATTTGGACCATATTATCTTCACATATATGAGAATAAAAACATGTGTCAAACTACTCCTTAAACCTTATCACATATGAGACATAACACCATTAATATGTTCACTCATATTTTTCTACCATAGAGCTAGCTATGTTAAGAACTTACCTAAAAGGCCAACTCTGAACATGCATAACTTTCTATGTGCTTTAGTGATTGACATAAAAATTATCACAAATCAATTATGCATAAGGTTAAACAAACAAATATGATCACCTTATCCTTAAACATCCACACATGGAAATGGTCACATCAAAAAACTACTTATATTTTCTACCATTAGACCCAAAATGTCTAGATGAAGATAATGATCAACAAGATGACAACCACTTATGCACACAATCTCCCTAATCACCATTCACCTCTTAAAGGACCCTTTTCACATGATAAGTTATTTAGACTCATCCTTAATCACCTATAATTGTGTAAACTTTAAATATCAACTAAGCCATCTTCAAGCATACTAGGACAATCACATTGCACATTTTCTCATTGTCACTTAGGCCATCAAGATACTTAATCTACTCAAAAGGACATCTCCATGACATCATTGAAAACTCTCCAACATAGGTCTGATACAAATAAGTGAGTACTTACACTATTATTCTGACCTAAAGGATATTTTGGAAGTATTTTTAGACCCATGATGACACCCTATACCAATTTCCAAATCCTAATCACACACACACACACACAGATATATATATATATATATATATATATATATATATATACACACACACACACACACACACACCTTAAAACTCTAAATTCTCAAAACTAGTTATAGACCTATTAATACATTCTTAGATTCAATAGGGCTTAAGAAACTTTGCCCAACCTTAATATATTCATCCTTCCCTCTGAGAATCATAGGGAAGTGTGATATTATCAGTCTCAGAGTTATTTATACATGATCATATCCATATAACACCTTTACCTACTAACCAAACCTTCATCTTTCATTACCTTAAGTCTAGTCTATTGTCCCCCAAAAGTATCAACTATTTTTGGTACAACATTTGAATTTTTTTGGTCTTATAGAACAAAATTATCTCTTCCCTTTCCAAATTTTGTCTTGGGTATTCAAATTCCTCATTTTTCAAGCTTTTCAGAAATCTACAGACTACAAACAGGCTCATTTCTACAAGTTCAATGGGTTTCATGACTTCTACAGGTGTGTTCAATCAAAATAATTGGTTTCTAACAATTGATCATTTTAAGAATTGGTTCATCACCTTAGTTCAAACTAAAATTTCCATCGGCAAGCATCAGTAGCAGGTTCAATCAAGCAGTTCAATGCTTTGTTTCAACATTTGGTTCATTCACTCAGCTTCAACACTTTGATTCATTCTTTGGTTCAATCAATAAGTTTTAAAGTCGGTTCAAAGCTTTGTTTTAACCATTGAACCAAAATTTGGTTCAACGTCTAAGTTCAACATTGGGTTCAATGCTTAGTTCATCGGCTTGGTTCACTCAAATTGAACCATCGACTTGAACCATTTTTGGTTCAATTGATTAGTTCAATGTCTTGATTTAATGGAATGGTTCATAGCCTAAGTTCAAAGAAGCTTGAAGGCCATTCAAACACTACCTAAAGGGTAGATACCCTTGTGGGAGGATCTTCTTGACTCAAAATGGGTCATTTCTTAAGGCCCAAAAAGGCAAGTATAATTTGGAAAAGAGCCAAACAGAAAAGTTGAAAGAAAACAAAGGAATGACATGCCCAAAAACATCAAATTCAACACAATGAATTAGCCATTGATCCTTTAAATATATAGACTAGAATAGATTCATAGATCTCAAAGCCAAGACCAGTAGGAAGTGGAGAAGGAACATAATAGTAAATTAAATCCAAGATCCAATTTAATTAACCGAACAAGGAGGAATGATGAAGATAAGATCATATCGCTAGGTGAATGTTGAAAGTTGCAACTTTCAATAAGAGTGACTTATTTCCTTACATTGATAAAATCAAATGGGTAAAGCTCCCCTAAGTTCTGGCATGTCTCCTTAATAGATTCCAATGCCAAAATGATGTATTGATTGTTCCCAAGTCCTTCTTGAAGAGGCTATATAAGGGGATTTCTTCTATTGTAATAAAGATCTCTTTTTTGGACAACTAGAACGAAACTCTGCCCAAATTGTAAGGCATTGCTGAGACTTTGAGCTCAGATTGCTGACCATATTTTGTTATTGGAATAAGAAAGCAAGTGGTTTTTCAGACTTTGTACTGTAATATCTTTGTTATTGAGGAAATCATTCTTATGTCTTTTTATTCAATATATCTTCTATTCCTTTAATTCAACAAGCAAAATTAGTGATAACAGTTGAAAAAGGTGTCCTAAAGAGTTGACTATGGAGAGAATTTGTGCCCCCATAATCGCCTTTAGTTTGTTTTCTTTTCATTTCTGTGTAAAGGACCTTGAGGTGACTTTGTGCCCTCATTGTCCTTCGTATCTTACTCTTGAGCAATCCAAGTGAAGACTTTGAGTTGCATCTCGATTTGCCAGTTATTGCATCCTTTGCTACATTTTGTTGTTACTGCCAGGAGTATTCTTGTGGTTTGTTGAATAGTATTTCTAAAAGAAGAGGAGTACTATCTATCATTTCCCCTAAGTTTTTCCTTTGATTTGATTGCATCATCTCTGAAAGAAGAGAGATGGATGGTTTGTCCCACCCATGAGTATTATTTTCTATTTATATATATATATATATATATATATATATATATATATATATATATAGAGCATACCTACAGGGAACCTCCCCTTGATGAGAGGAGAGATCAGTGTATTTTTGATGTGGTAAAACTACACATTTGGACAACTAATCTTCCTACTTTGGCTGGTTAGACCTATTTTGTTTATCAGTACACTGATCAACAAAATATTCAACCAACATAGTTTATCTCTTGAGTCAAACTATAGGTGATCATTATGGAAATTAAGAGTTTTTTTTAGGTGATGATACATGTTTGATCACTATGTCTCACACTTTTGGTTTCTCTTGAGTTCATTAGAGTTGTATCACACCTAAATGGACTCATTTATGCCTTGAGACAATGCAATTATCCCTTTACCATCAGTGTACTATAGGTGTCACTCATAGTCTTCTAGGTTCATTTTGGTTTCTTAACACTATAGTTATCTAGGAAATTCATTATAATCTTGACTTAGTTGAAATCCCATTCAACCATCATTCTATCTTTAACTAGTAACCTCTTCTTATGTTAAGATATTACCTCCAGGCCTAGGATGAAAGAATGAATCCATTAATCTTACCTAGACCTCATACACATTCACCATGAGATGAAATTATATGGATAAGAATCCCTTTTTTGGAGGAACTTAGGTAAACCTTCCCATTCTAAAACATTCTTTAACCCTAAGAAAATAGAGGTGGATGTGGTATTTGATATTTAACCCCATATTAGACTCACTCTTGAGATATCTTTTAGCAAACCTTCAATGGATAATATGATCAACCATGCTGTGAGGGGTTAAAAACAAGTGTATTAACTTTGAATTTAAGACACTCATAAAAGGATAAAATCTTCAACTAGAAAACATTGTTCTTAGATTTCATTGATGTTCACTTCTAACACAAGGGGATGATTCTACCTATATTACATGGCCACACATTCCAAACTAGGTTAAAATAAACATGACATTGGTGGATATGTTCTTCAAGTTGATGGTCATTACTTGTTTCACATATATCAATCTCCAAAGTGGAACCATATGAGAGAAACTAGGCCATTGGGATTGCATAGGTAGTTGTAGGTACTAATAATCTTAATGATTTTTTATACAACATAGAGCACCAATCATGAAACTATGACCATATAATAGAATCTCATAGGACCCCTAACATCCTCCAAGTTCACTCACTCTAACTCCTCTTCTCTAGTCTATACCAAATGAAAACCATTAACCCTTTATGAGCTATCTAATAGAGTGATATGAGAGAAGAAAATATTTTCATCAATTTTGGGTCTTTTTAAACCATTTGAGCTTGAAAATTACCTATGGGGATGCCAAAACACCTTATTAAATCATTCACACCTAAAAATGAGTCACCTCAATTTGCACAAACATCTAAAACTAACTTGTTTTAGGTGATCTTATTCTATTTTATGTTGGACCTAAAATATTTTAGTTTTAAAGCCATCTCTGATCCTTATCTAACATGAAATATTTTAGATTGATTCTTAAAACATATTTCCTTTTGATAAAATCATATAATTCCTTAAAATAACCAAAAGGTGGCATAAAAAGACATTAATAAAAATGGACAAATATGACAAAGGCTAGTGCATGTCATATGACCCTTAAGGTATGATGTGACCTCATTTAGGACCATGGTGACCATTTTCAAACCTACAGGACCTTATGGAAAGTTTGGACATGCAGGGATTAACATAATTTGACTTGGGATAAAATCTTGGTCAATAGTCATCAAGAGTTTTTGTGTCTAATACATCAACAATTTCATCAATTTATTTTATGGTTTTATTATCATCTTGTCAGAGTCAAAACATTAAAAAAATTAATTTTTTTTGTATTAATTGAAACTGGAAACATTATCTCTTATATGTGAGATCCATATTATGGGCGGTGATTATACACATGAGCATCAAGTTTAAATTTTCTAAGGATGGATGACATAGGAGGTTGGAGGATAATCATCATCCTCTCACAAGCCACTAGTAAAAGGATCAAATATTAGTATAGTGGCATACTTTGTCCCAAAAATATTATGTTGAGGGTGATTTCTAGTGGTAGTGGTGACTATCTATGTTGTGTAATATTGAGTTGAAATAATCACATAGAGGATACAAAAGTAATAATGAGGATTTGATCCTTATTTTTAATTTCATTTTTTTAGTTGTGTGTGTTATATGAAAAAATATAAGATTCTAATCATTCCCTTTCTATGTTTGAGAAGAGAATAATTTAGATATCATTAATATTGTAAAAAAGTGTAGAGGAGAGTAACTGACTACACAAATCCTCTGATTATAGAGATCCTTGAATATCATATTTCATTGGAAAATGGGTGGCCAATGAATACGTTCAAATAGAATTGAAATTGAGATAAGATCTTGTATGTAGGTGATCTTGTATAACAAGATATAGATAGTAGTATGTATACCTCAAATTATGCTTTGGCATATGATTCTATCTTCATTTCACATGATGTAGTTTCTTCCCATGTAAAAACTAAGGGGGTGGGGGTATTTTAGACTTTATTAATTCGCATTGAGGTAAATTACTATTTACTGTTATTTAAATTACTATTTTTTGTTATGTAAATTACTATATAGTAAAAAATCAATACTATAATACAGTCAGTAGGTTAGTTAGTCAAATATATTTTTTAAATAATATATTTCATATTTGGTTTTGGTTACAAGTTTTTAAAACAACTTGTAAACATGATATTATATTAATAGTATATTTGTTGGGGAGAATATCTCGTTGATTATAGGAAAGAGTTTTCCTATATATTTGTATTGTGTCAAAAGATAATGTAACATACATATAATAATATATTATGTGTTTATATAATTATCTTTATTTATTTTCTTTAAGAATCATTAAATGAGTTAAATATCTGTGTATGTATCCTTTAACACCTATCAAATGATACGCTAATGAGATATTTTTCAAACATATGAGCTAAAATATATTTAAGAGCTTCAATAGATAAAAAATATAACATTGGCACAAAAGGACATTCTTGTTACATAAGGCAAAAGAGGACAAAACTATTAGACGTGAGCTCTTTGACATTGTAATAGGTTGGGGAATCCATTAATAGAGTTTGGAAAACCAAAGTAAATAATTGACCAAATCCAATAGCATAAGTCATAATCATAATAAAAGGACCACTTAATCCTATGATAATATTTTTCAAGATGAAATATGAGAAATATAGTTTATTTAAGAGAGGTTCTCATCCACTCTATTTAGTTTCAAAGAAAAATAATGTTGTTATAGGTTTATCTATTTTTAATAATAAATTTATTTCTCATGTCTAATAATGTAAGGTAAGAGGAGCCAAACATGGTTAGCAAGAGCCTTAATAGTGATTTTGTATGACACACTAAGGAGGGTAATGGGTTTCTAACTAGTGAAAATATTAGGATCATTGGACTTGGGAATTAATTTTATGTATTTTATTGATAAGGGAGTT
Organism: Torreya grandis; assembly: GCA_037957365.1. Lineage (NCBI taxonomy): Eukaryota > Viridiplantae > Streptophyta > Pinopsida > Cupressales > Taxaceae > Torreya > Torreya grandis. The sequence goes on along the minus strand of JARHVA010007523.1, from coordinate 309,772 downwards.
GAAATAATTTATCTACATATCTTATTTATATAATTGAATCAAATCATGTCTGAAAAAATCCAAAGTATATTTTAAAAATTTATAGGTAAACCAATTAATACCTAGATCTTTATCATTACTCATGCATTGAAAAGCATGAAAGAGCCCACCAAGAGATAAATGTGCATCAAAAAAATTATTATTAGCTAAATAAAAATTTCAATGAGAATCATCCAAACATTCTTCTAAATCTTGATCTCTTTTCATTATTTTTCCTTAGCTTAGAATAATGATTTCTAGTGACCCACAAAAGTGGCAGATATTTCAGGGAGACTAGTAAGTCTGAGTTGAGTTGACATGATGGAATTCATTTTATATCGATATTTATTAGATCATAGATATTTTTAGAATTATTTGGATGCCTTATCCCCAATTTAAATCCAATATAAGAAAACACAAATTTACTCTCCTCTAGCTACATGACTATCTCCAACTTTCATATGGTGTTTGAGAAAGGTGGCCAATGCTTACATTTATGATTCAAATGGATTGTTCTAAAGGAGATAAGATATTTTCTTATATTATATGATCCTAATCCCATTAGCTTGTTTTTTAACACATGATATACATTTACCATAATGTCTAAGAAAGGTGATGATGAAAATCATGGCCTCACTAAACCACTTAGTTTAATAGGTGGTGTAAGGTGGTCATGGTGAAAGATTCCACACTCTAAAAATGATACATATGGTTCCATTGTGGAAAACAAGGAAGATGTTAAGGAAGAATTTATTGTTTAAAACTTTTATGTTATTCTTACTCTACTCCATTATTCAAGTGATCTAATTTTGGTCTAATAAAACATATTAATAATTCATGACATTAGGTTGACTATTGGAAAAATTAAAAGAGAAGACATTTTTTTATGAAATTATATAATGGTCTAATATCTTAATTATTTTTTTAGATAAAGTGTGAAAAATGTATGATGTGAAAAAGTAGTGGCATTTAATGGTATCTGGTATAGGAGAGGTTCCATCATATCCCATTTATTTTTAGAATAAAACCATTCCTCACATTATACTAAACACCATCACACTGATAAGGCCCCAAACTGTACTTTGAGACTCTTAATTATATTTAAATATCCTCACACAAGCCACATGGAAAGGAGTAGGTAGTAAACCAAATATCAACATAAATTTAATTTGTCAAGACTCATTGATGTCTTAAATATTAATGAGCCATAATGAATGAAAATTAATATTAAGGACAATCTAAATACGTTGATCTGACAAATCACTTGTGAAACTTAGATGATAAATTTTAGGGAAACAAAGATACTAGCACTACCACGAGCCTCTTTATGAAAATTAAAAAATTTATTAGTATAATAAAAAATATATTTAAGAGCAAATTACATAATATACTTGCACTTTTTAACTTACTACAGAAAAACAAAATCTAAAGCTCCCAAAAATTGATAGGTAGCTTGTACAAATAATTATGAGAGGACTCTATCAAACCTTAAAAAATTCAATAAAAACCATTCATTAGGGAATATCATCCATGAGGAGTTCCCCTAACCTTATTTAATATATTTAATATCCATAAAATGTTTTCCCATAAGAGTTTATTGGTTTTGTAACATGGAATCCCCAAGTGAGATGGATTGGATTTTAGCTTCATTTTCCTCTCATGGAGAGTCAACACCACCATGAGGGAGATAAATTATAATATATAGGTAGGAACACTTTTAAAGGATGTCACAGTAGGATATAAAATCATGCGAAGAAAAGTAAATTATAAATCATGCTCTTTGAGGCCATTAGAACACCAAAAGGATGAAGGGGATGATTTGTAATGTAAACCTCACAAGAAGGTTTTATCATAGAATATGAAATTGTGTGTTTGGTATTATTTGTGGAAGACTTCTTGTTAGTTACCATTATATATCCATTATTATTCTCTACCACTATTCAATTATAAGAGCGTGTCTTTCCATCTTAGGGTCTTAATCAACCCATGAGAGGATAATTATTATTTTGATGGTCCAGAGATTGTCAATGAAAAATATTTTTAGAATATTTAAATAAATAATGTTTGATGCAAGTCATGTCAGGTTGAATTTAAAATCAACTAATTATTTTAAATCCTTATTCAATTCGACCTATATGTAGACACACTTTTTAGGGCATCAAGAATTAAAAAAATTATGTTCATGACATAAAATGCATCACATGGGAATGACAACTTCTTCAATAAAGGCTTAAAGAGGAAATGGAGGATGGAAGAGATTGATCTAAACATGTACTTGAAGCTATGTTTGGTCAATATATTTGAAGGTATGGGTCCATGGGGACAAAATCAAAATATTTTTTATTAGGAACCAACAAATCAATTAGAAATAAGAGTTTTTGACTTTAGATGAATCTTTAAAGGAAAAAAGAAAGAACACATTTATTATTTTTTTAACACCATTTACATGGACACCCAAAGGTTCCCACTAGTGTTGAAACCAATAATTGAGAAACTTATTTGAGAGGATTTTTCCAAAAAATATATATAACGGAATAATTTTCATATCATTTACATGTATTTTCTATGACATAAGCTTATATGCAAAGATCAAGCTAAGAGGTAGAGTTGGAAGTTATACCTCATCCTAAATTTTTAACATTAATTATGTAGCTTTTTTAATTTCCATCCTTATTATTTAAAAAAGTATTTTTAATAGAGTTTATAAATCCCATTATATATTTAAAAATTATTAAAAGGGTGGTAAATAACATCAATTAAATACGTAAATTAATTTTAAACCTCTCGTAGAGGTGGTGTAAGAAGAAAGAAAAAAATGAAATCATAAAAACTCAAAGGCAACATGAAAATATAATGGAGCACATTCTTAAAAGCCTCTAACCCTAAAAAAAACATGGAATATGTTAATATGTATTTTTATTACAATTTGATTCAAATTAATTTATCTGTACTACATGCACAAAATAGAATTATCGAGTGGACTAGCCATCTTAACCAAGAAAAAATTAAAATTTAATTTTAGGATGAAAATGCAAATGTGATAGGCATAAATGATGGTATATTTAAGTGTGACATATATGTGAGAACGAATAAAACATAAAAAATCATGACTAAGAAAAAGGTGTGTAAAAAGGGGGACACATGTTAGGCTTTCCTAGGTATACATTAAATATAATTCATGAAAAACCTTAAACTAATGGCTATATCAAACTCCATGTCAAAAAAAATGGTGATTATAAATGCATTTTCACCCAAGAAATATAGTTTCAAATATATAATATGGTGACACATTGTCAAACTAATGATTCATCCTATTAAAATTAATGGTCATTAATGACTCATCCTACAATAATGAATAATGAGTATTAAGATATTGAGCATGGATATTTACAATATTTTTTATTATCTAAGTGGATCTTACATGTTCCAATAATTCCATAAATATAAATTCCTAAATTATTAGTTATCAATCATATTAAGGATGATGAAAAAATTAAACTCATATTTCCAATAAGTTAACAAAGATTTATGCATTTCACATTCTTATCATATGCCCTCTTAGACTTTACCATTCTAGGATAGGTTAAGCAATTTAGGAGGATAATATTAATCTTTTACCCAATTTATTACTTTTATAATATGGACATTTAGTAATTCTAATTTATCAACCATATTTTATGGCCATGATCAATTTCATCCATTCCCAATAGTATCATCAATATTTACCCCCATAATATATTGAGTTAATAGGGCCACAACATTTTTCATAAATCATGATGCAATTTCAAACCCTAATGATATTTTATTTATATAAATATGGTCTATTTTTTAAGGTGACAATGATCAAAAGTCTAAAATTAAGAAATTCAAGTTAATCATGTGTATAAACAATATATTATGATCTTAGGACAAAATAATTCAATATGGGAATCATGAAGGAGTTTATATAGGGAAACTATACCATTTATCTATAGATCAAATTTCATGGTAATAATATTGTTTCTCATTTTGTTTTTTATTATTTCTCCTTTTGAAAACTTAATTTATATGTTTAATGACGATTTGACCATGCTTACCCTATAACTCTAGATAATTATTTAAAAAATGAAAGAATTAGACAATAGATCTAAGTAATGAAATAAACTCTCTCTTAAAATAATCAAGTTTTTTATTTGATTTTGATCATGTATAACTTGGTTTTATTCCTTTTTATATAAAATACAATGGTGTGTGTTGTGTTGGATTTTAATTAATAATATTAAATCAATGCCAAGATAAGTTAGATCTGTCTCTAAATATTCTTTTGAAAGTATATATCAAATGACATCTAGGAAAAATAAATATATTAAAAAGACAAGGAAAAAAATTCAAGTTAGTCAATAAATTTCAATGAGTTTTTCCACTCAAAAGATCTCAATGGCACAAGTAGCTTCATATCTAGTATTTTCATTTTCATTGTCATAGTTATGAATCTTTTACTAAGGTTTTCCTTTCATTTTATTTTTATTTTAATTTTTCATAAGTTATATCTACATATATATTCAAAAAATAGAGCAGAAAAGAAAAATCAAGACATTGATCTCATTCATTTAACATGAGAATATATTGAATGGGTTGTAATATGAATTTTCTTGCCTTTATTTTTAGGTGTTTAAAATCATGATATAAAACCCAGTAAAATTTAATATGTCATTTTAAAACAAAAAAAATTTATAAATGATGATTTTTCATGTGTGTGTGTGTGTGTGTGTGTGTGTGTGTGTGTGTGTGTGTGTGTGTGTGTGTGTGTGTGTAAATTGAGTTATTTTCACTAATTATATTTGATTTTATAAACATGGAGATTTTATAGAGACAAAATGAAATATTGGATACTTTTAATTAGTAATATAAAGAATAGGGAGTTATATAACAATCATTCATTAGTCTTAAAACCACTAGAATGTTATACAACATTGTACAATAGCCATTCATTATTATTATAATTATGAATGTATAATAGTATAATCTATAGAGTTAGAAAGTGTTGAACTACTTGATTAAAAATTTTATTTATTTATGTTAAATATTCAAACATACCACTTCTCAAAGCCAACAAAAACATCTATTTTTAAGTTTTAATTGTAGTGAAATAAAAATAGTTGTTTCCATAGATTTTACAAAGTGGTATGTTTTAATATTTAATATAAGGAAATTCAAATTTTAATGAAGTAGTTCAACACTTTCTAGCTCTATAGATTATATTATTATACAATGATAATTACTAGAATAATTAGTGGTTGTTTTATAATGTCATCTACTATTATAATGGTTTTAATTCTAACTAATGGTTGTTATATAACCCACTGATCTTTCTATTATTAATTTAAAAGATTCAATAATTAATTTTATATGTGTAAAATCTCTATGATAATATAATAAAATATAATTAGTGAAAATAGTTTAGTTGTTATATATAGTTTTAAAATATGACAAAACCTAATTTTTAGTATTATAAATTTTAAAATGTTATATATAAAAATTTACCAAGTTACATATCATGATTCCAAACACATGAAATTTAAAAAAACAAAATTCATATTACATCTCATTCGATATATTTAAAATTAAATGAATGAGATCAGTGGTTTAATTTTTATATTCTACTCCTTTTTAAATATATATGTAGATATATCTTATGAAAAATAAATAAAAAAATAAAAATGAAAGGAAAATCCTAGTAAGAGATTCATAATTATGAAGATGAAAAAACAAAGTACAAGATCTAAATCTACTTGTGCTAGAAATATTTTTGACTAGAAAGACTCATTGCAATTTATTATTTGGCTTAAAATTATTTCCTTATCTTCTTAAATATTTATTTTTATTAGATGTTTGATCTAAACTCTCAGAAGACATATTCATACAGATCTACCTTTTCTCTACATTGATTTAATATTATTGATTAAAATCCAACACAACATGCACCACTGTATTTTATATAAACAAAAGGAGTAAAACCAAGTTCTAAGAGATTAAAATAAAATAAAAATGACTTTTTATTTGAATGGATAGTTTATTTCATTACTCTTAGATCTATTGTCTACTTTTATTAATTTTAAAAAGAATTATCTCAAATTCTAGGGTAAGCATGGTTGAATATTCATTCAACATATAAAATAATTTTGCAAAAAGATAAATAATAATGAATGAAATATAAAACATTGTTTTTTACCATTAAATTTTAGCTAAAAATAAATGGTACATTTACCCTATAGAAATTCCTCCGTGATTCCCATATTGATTTTTTTCCTAAGCTCAGAATATATATTTTCTATAGATGTTTCCCATTGATTTCTTAATTATAGACCTTTGACCATTGATACATTAAAAAAGGAGAGCATATCTATATAAATAAAATGCCAATATGGTTTGAAAATGCATCATAATTTGTGAAAACTATCCTAACCCCATTAGCTTAATAGATTGGTTGGGTTAAATATTGATGATTATGTTGGGAATAAATAAAACTAATCATGGCCCAAAAATATGATTAATATATAGCATTTAGTAAATGCCCATAGTAAAAAAAGTAATGAATTGGGATAAATATTAATATTATAATCCTAAATCATTTAACCTATCTAAAAATGGTCAAGCATAAGAGTGCATGAGGAAAATAATGTGAAACACATAAAACTTTATTAAATTATTGGAAATTTGACTTTATTATGTTCATCATCTTTAATATGATTGGTAACTAATACACTAAGCATTTATATTTATGTATTTATTATGACATGTGAGATCAACTCAACTAATAAATTTTTTATAAATATTCTTTTTCAAAGTATTAATATTCATTGTTCATTGTTGTATGATGAGTCGTTTATCTCTATTCATTTTTATAGACTGAGTCATTAGCTTTAAAAAATTTCAACCCATTTACTATTTGAAACTATATTTACTAGGTGCTAAGTAATTTATGATCCCCATTTACTTTGACATAGATCTTGATATAGCCATCAATTTTAGGGTTTTAAAGAATTCTATATAATGTATACCTAGGAAATGCTATATGTGTCCCCTTTATTACAATACTTTTTCTTTCCTAGGATTTTTATGTTGCATTTTCACTCAAATATATGTCATCCTTGAATAAACTATTATTTAGACCTATCACATTGGAATTTGTATCTTGCATTTAAAATTTTCTTGGTTAATATGGTTAGTTCACTTGTTACTTTTATTTTGTGCATGTAATACAAATAAATTGATTTAAATCAAATTCTAGGAAAAAAAAGTATTAATATATTCCATGTTTTTGTTGGGATTTAGGCTTGTGAAAATGTAATATATTAGAGTTTAATGTTGTTATGATTTGTTATGATTTCATGATTTTCTTTATTCTAAAAAAATGTCTATGAGAGTTCTAAAATTAATTAGAATCTCTATTGTACATTACTAAACAACATTTGCATAGTTTTTAAATATATAATGGAATTTGTGGACTTTGTTACAAGTATTTTTTTAGACAATAATAAGGATGGTGATGAAGAAACCTATGAAATTCATGTTTAAAGTTTATGATGAGGTATAAATTCTAATTCTCCCTCTTAACATTATCATTACATACAACCTTATGTCGTATTAGCTCAAAAAATTGTCAAGGAAAAAATTGGTTAGTTTGAGTCAACATGACATAAGGTTGTATGTAATGATAATGTTAAGAGGGAGAATAGCATGGGATTTTTAGTTTTAGTCAATAGCATGGGATTTTTATGCACATAGTTCATCTAATTCCTAAAATTATTGGCTTTCTATGTAGGCTTTATAGTCTTATTTGTAACTTTTTCTCCTCTTCAAGCTCATCATTCATAGGTTGAACAATTATTATAATTTACTAAAAAAATGATCAACTTAATTTCATTTGTGTGATACAAAACCAAAAATACACTTGAATTCCAAGATATAAATTATTCATGCCATCATAGGGATTTTGAATATACCTAAGCCTTATATGGAAGCATAAGTGTGTACATCAAGATAGAAATTATCCATGCCAATATTGGGATTTCAATGAATGTTCTTACCTAGAAATTGATGGAATGTAATTCAAAAGGTGCACAAGTTTTAGAGTCTGGGTTCTTAGGTTTCAAAATAGCTAAATGAAATAATGGCACAAGGAATAGTTAGAGATCACTCAAGCATACCTAGATCTTCACCCTCATGTGTAGTCATCTTTAGAATCTCTTTTATACCTATATATAAAAATACCCATGCCCACACATAGAATCCTACATCTATGCCCTTGAATTGCATAGATAATAGCCTTCCTTTTGTTGTTGCCACATGATTTCCCTTTGCTCGATCAAGCATGAGAAAGCTCTCAATTACCCATAATAAGTGTCAAATTTCCATGTGTCATGACCATGATATTCTTACCTAGTGAACCAAAGGAATTTTTAGAGAGCCCATAAAAGTGCCACATCTCAAGAGGTAATCAAATACAATGAAGGTTATTGGAAGTAATTGGGAGGATCTCAAGGCACTGTCAAAATAATATAAAGCAAAAGCAACTAATTGACATTGGGACTTGATTACACACCATCCTCTAGCATTTTTAGGGAAATATTCCATTCTTCAATACATGTGCATCTAGAAGTGATCCTCCAACTAACACAGGTCCAATCAATGGATAGACTTCAAGAAGCATGTTCACAGTGCCATAAATAAATTAAATGCTTTACCCATCACCTAAGTGGCACATTTATTAAAAAACCAGCTTGATCTTTGATAAAATCTTGGTTATTCCATTATAAAAGGGTAAAAACATTTTAGCAACCTTACAATATTGAAATTGCCCTCCATGAGAACTTATATTGGCTAGATATTACATTCTAATGAGAATTAAGTTCACTTCTTACTATTATTTTGATGATCTATGTGTTATTTATGTTTTTTGATCTTTGACTATGGGTAATGTTTGCCCCTCTATTTGTCATCCATTCATTTTACCTCTTCATCAAAATTAAAACTCACTTACTAGTCATATTCTATGTATAAGGGTTTATGTTGATGCTTCCTGTAGACTGTTTGTTGTCCCTCTTAGTGTTACATTATGTTCCCACACCTCTATGTGAAATACTTATGCATTTGGAGTGACTTGGTGGCAACTATGTTATATTGTCTTGTTCTCTAAGGTTTGCATTATGTTTATAACAGTATGAGCACTCATTCTATTCTAGGTATATCACCTCTTTTTTATGTTTTTGCATATCTTACCTCTTCCCTCCTTTTTACTTAGAAACTATTAGGTTTAAGATATCAGTAGTTTACCTTTCTACTCTTTAGGCCTACACATTTGTTTTAAGCTAGGTGTGCTTAGAATAGAAGGAATACTGCCTACTCTAGAGACTCGCCCCAAGGAGTGCAACGAGTGCACATATCTAAGCTACAAAACCTATGTGCCCAATGCTAAAATCTTATGTATCTTCATATAACCTTTACACATATCACCCCACAGTAAAACTCTTCTATGCTCCATAGCTGCACATTTTGAATGAAAATAGTTTGTGGTATGGGTAGTGGGACTAATTTAAGAATCTCAAGGATAAGTGCTTTTATTAGATATCAAGTGTAGTAGATACTCATCAAGAGAACTTGGTGACTCCCAACATCTCTGGTTCACATAGGTCAGTCCCCTATTTACATACCAAGTAAGGCAAGATCATCTAGAAGAGGGATTGATTTCCATTTCACTAAACTTTCAGTGCTATATAGAAGAAGGAGAGTTGGAGCATCTCCATCCCCTATTAGAAGGCAAAAATCAAGTTAGTTCCCAACCATATCCTAGTATACATCACCAATCAGAAGGTTCTATTCTAGATGAGGTCTCTTCCCTATCCCATTCATGGTGGTACAAAGGAATTAGGTATTTGTTCCCTTTAATGGAGGAAGTCCATTAGTGTTATCATAGTATGATGATATTTTGGTGTTTGGTATCAAAATTGTACCTTATATCATGGGTTAGAATTCAATCTCCCATATGGAGTATGTATAAAATATCATGAATATCTGTGCAACATACCATATCACCCAAGATAATGTTGTAGTTAGGTTACTAGCTTCTTCCTTGAAATGAAATGCTCTATAATGGTATCAAGGCTTGCAATAAAATTCCATTCATAACACATATGAACTAGGTGAGGGATTATGTAATTAATTTAAATATCAGATCGATCACTTTTCCATGATTAAGTAGCTTATGACTATAAATCAAGCACCACACTAAATAATGGTCACCTTCAACTTTAGATTCTAGAGGGTCTAGGATGGAATCCCAGTATTGTGTAAGCAATATCCTAACACTACTTTTTTATATTTCCTTAAAGCTGTTTATATTGATATATTAGTGGGGATTCAAGCTACTAGAGGCATAGTTCTCCTAGATGCTTATGAAGTAGTTGTACATGTAGAGAATTACTTGATTCAAGTAAGAAATATTATGCATAGAACTCTTATGCCTATATTCATAGATACTCTCCCTAATAAAGTATCTGTGTAACCCATGCTAGTTCATATCCATAATATAGTAAGTACACCATCTTTATATTTCATCACTTTCAATGAATTACATGAAGTAAACACATTATTACAAAGTTTTGGGAATGAGCTGGTTGTTCTCAAGAGGCAACAAGCATAGTACCCCAGGCATCATCAACCTTTCACTCAATAATACTAATCAAATAGACACCCATACCAAGGTAGAGAACAAACTAGAAATTATCTCACATATGACATATCACCTTATATGTAAAAATTCAATGTTACTAGTACTCCAAAGCCCTTATTCTAATACAAGATAACATGGAAAAAGATTATGAGTGGTTCTTCCCATGCAACCAACTCTATGATCAAGATACATGCACTAACATATTTCTAAACTAATCAATCATAGTGCAAGGCATGACTCAGGTGTAGGAACAAGTGAATAATGCACCCCTATAAATGGGAGAAGTCTAAACACCATCTTATCCATAGGATGGGTTAGCCTTAACTAATTGGTAGGAGGAGGATTTCAACTATGTGAATCAAGGTAGTGCACCTAGTACTAGAAGCACTCCATTTGCTTTAAACACAATATTCAAAAGGAGAAACATAAAAGAGGCCATACCAGCTGTAATAACCTCACCTTTAGTGCCCTAAGTCAACTACATAGGTGCATAGGATAGATCACCCACACCACCTTTGCACCCAAAAAAGACAACACAGAAGGAGGGACCACCTCAAACTAGTACACCAACACCAAAAGAGGTTGTTTTTAAAAATTTAAAACCAAAAGGGTCCTAGGTTTCTTTCAATATAATTGAGAAGATGAAGAAGATGAACCTTAATATTAAAATTTGGGATGTGCTCACTATTCTATCATAATGGAATTTATTATAAGATTCACTAAAGGGATTCCAAGAGTGTCATGACCTTAAAATAGTGCCTGATACTTCTATGATCTTGTATAAACCAAAGTAGGAATCATATGTGCACAATGTCAACAATAAACTAACCTCATTATACATCTCTTTGATCATCAAGCAACACCTATTGCATGATTACATGATTGACTCTGGCATAATTATCTCGGTAATGGCAAAGAATATTTCAAACATGCTTGGAATTATGTACACCCTTGTTTCAAAAGATGGATTCCATATTCATGGCATGACAGTGAAAGATATGGGTATATCTAAAGATTTAAATATAATTTTTCATGTATGCCCAAGCTTTTCTATTACATAGGACATCATAGTCATTAACTTGCCACCCTAATTTACTATTTATCTCTGTAAAGACTTCAAGGCAAATATGGGTGGATATTTATCTTTATATTGGTCATATATGCTATTAAGAACTAAATACGAGAGCAAATTGACCATCAAGGAATAGCCAATCTTCAAATGCCATGTCGAGCCATACACTCTCAGTCTAATTGATAAATTTTTTTCAATGTTCAATCAAGGGGAGAATTCAACTCTCCATGAGGTCATTATACCATTGGAGGAAACCCCAAACAATCTACTGAATGAATAAGCACGTGAAATTTTTAAGTGTAACCCTTATGATAACATAGAGATAGGACTTGGTACATACTACAACATGGAATAAAATGTCATGATGCCCAAGCTCATGAAGGTGTATGATAACCCTAAAGGAGTGTGGTAGTTGTAATTTGATGGTTCTCAAAGTAAGAATAGTGTAGGATCTAGTGTTATGTTGGTCTCCCCCTAGAAGTAAAAATAATTCCATGATTTTAGATTACAGTTCACTTGAATGAATAATGTTACTAAGTATGAGGTGCTAATTCAGGGCCTTCAACTTGCATAAAAGAAGGGGATCAAGGCACTTCAAGCACTAGGTGATAGTGATCTAGTTTTCAACCAAGTTAGAGTGCATAACATGACCAATAATGTCTTGATGAAAGACTATAAACATAGAGTCTGGGATATGATTGAGGGCTTTGATGCATTGAAGATAATTTCAATACCAAGCATGTAGAATGTCAATGTAGATAGGCTTGCTACTATAGGTGCACAATATGACATCTCATGTGACATAATGAAAGAATCGAAATAGCTCATCAAGCTTGTGGTTAAACCAACAATTCCTAATAACATAGAGAAATAGCAAATACTCAAAATTGGTGAGAAAATCATCATTTTCCTTTAGGATGAGGCATAATTTTATGCCACAAAACAAGTGCAACTATGATCCCAATATGAAGATCAATTCATCAAATTGAATGTAAATAAGATGCTAAAGGGTTTGGTCACCCTATAAAATATCTTTGATTCTAGTGACCAATTTAGAGGAGAAAGGCACAACATGACAACCAAGGAAGATATCTCTACACCTGTAGTCATTTTGGGGGTAAATATCTTATAGATGGTTAGGTTTTCTCCATGCTAGAAATAAAAATATTCATTCCACTTTGTAGGAGATATGATGACATATTTGCATGGAGATACAAGGATCTTAGAGGTTTTGATCCATGTATTGTAGAACATACAATTGAGTTAGACCCTAGTGCATAACCCATGCACAAAAAATAGAGTCCTATTAATCCAAAGATGGAGCCATTGATACATAAGGAGATCTCAAAACTCATTGAGGCTAGTATAATATTTCTAATCAAGCACTCCTCATGGGTTGCCAACTTGGTACTAATGTAAAAAAAAGAATGAGGAGATACATGTCTACATAGACCTCAAGGACCTGAATAAGGCCTCTTTTAAAGACCATTATCCTCTCCCACCCATGGAAAAAATCTTGAAAATGGTCATAGGCAAAGAGAGATTTTCATTACTAGATGGTTACTCAGGGTATAACCAAATTTAGGTGAAAGATTACGATTAATACAAAATTGTTGTTTACCACTATGTGGGGAACCTTTGCATACTAGCACATGCCATTCAATTTTATGATCGTAGGAATGAGCTTATAGAGATCCATGGATATGTATTTCAAAGAGCTCACCAACAATGTTATCTTGGTATATCTTGATGACATAAATATTTTCTCTAAGCATGCAAAAGATCATTTGGGTCACCTAGAGGAGGTCTTCCAGAAACACAAAAAATTTAGAATATCTCTAAACCCAAGCAAGTGCATCTTCATATTTCATGAAGGTGTCCTTTTTGGGTACATTGTTTCTAAAGAGGAAATCATAACTAATCTTAAATGAGCTAATTTTGTCTCATTTGTTCCTCTTCTAAGCCATAAGAAAAGTCTCCAGAGATTCCTAGTGAGAATCAACATTGTAAGGAGGTTTATGCCTAGTTTTGCCATCCTGGTCAAGCCCCTCACTATGATGTTAAAATAATACTACATTCATATGGATACACAAAGGCAAGGAAAGTTTTGAGGCCATCAAGTGCACCATTATGAAATATCTCACCTTGATCAACCTAGATTATAGTAAGGATTTCATCCTTTATTCATTTTGTAAAACTAAAGGCATCTAAGCCATTCTGATGCAACATAATAAGGATCATCTAGAGCAACCAATTGCCTTCTTCAGCCAAGTGTTAAAGGATTATGAGTTGCACTAAAAATTTATAGAGAAATACACACTCATAGTTGTGAGAGATCTAAATAATTTTGGGCACATGATCTCCAAAAATAAGGTCTGGATTATGGCCACACACAAAGGTATCAAGGAATCATTTCTCAAAAAAGACATAAATGAGAAAAGATATGGCTAGATCATAAAATCAATGGAGTAATAAATAGATATCTAAGTCACTAATCTAGTTCAAGGAAAGTGACTATGAAAGCAGTTGGCAGAAGTAACAAAACTAGAGGACGATGCAGTCTTAGTATTACATGATAGAGAGTGTGAAAATAAAGAAGTTATGACCAATTGGGCACAAGAAATGAGAACATTCATTTAGCATGATGTATGTCCCCTTAGCCTCGATAAACCCAATCATAGACATTATCATTTGTAGTCCATTCCTTACATGTAATTAGGAGTGATTTTATACAGAGATCTTAATGGAGTTATCTTAAGGTGTGTTGAGCTAGAAAAAACAAGCATAATTATTCAAGAATTCCATGATGGCATTGAAGGAGGAAATTATTCACCTAAGACTACTACTATAAAAATCATGCGAGCTAGATATTACTAGCTAACTTTGTTTAAAGGAGCACACGTTCATATTCAAAATTGTAATAAATGTGCCTTCTTTATATGAAATCAAAGGCTTGAAACCCTACCATTACACCTGATTCAAGCTGATCAACCCTTTGTATAGTGGGGCCTATATTTCATCAACATGATTAATCTACCATCAAGCAATGGGCACAAGTAGATTCTCATAGCCACTGACTATTTCACAAGGTGGATAGAGTTAGTTGTGCTTCAAGAGGCTAATGAGACATTAATCTTGAGATTTTATGAACTTATTATAACAAGATTTAGTGTTCCCACCACCATTATCTTTGATAATGTATTGGCTTTACTTGGGACCAAGATTAACATTTAGGCCTTCAATCACAACATCTATTTGAGTTTCTCATCAAACTATTATCCATAAGGTAATGGCATATTTGAGTCCATGAATAAGAATATAATTCACATCATAAAGAGGAATCTAGAAGATAATCAGTGATCTTGGAACACTAAGCTTAAGACCACCGTTTGGGATGATCGTATCACACCCAAGAGAGTGTTCACAAACATACCCTTCATGCTAGTTTATAGAAGAGAAGCCATTTTAATATCATACCTCACTTTTACTTCTTTGGAATTTTCACATCATTTGGATATGTTCAAAAGTGATCCCGTTGAAGTAAAAATAGCAGAGCTCATGGAGATAAAAAACTAGAGCACACGTTGTGTGTACCATAGAACTTCATCAAGCATAGACCAAGAGAGTCTTATATAAAATGGATAGAGAGAGAAGTTTTTTAGGAGGGAGACTTAGTGCTAAAATGGTAGATAGATCCAAATCCAAAAGACACACCATGTTTGACACAATATGGAGTGGTCCATATACCGTTACTAATTACAAGCCATCTAATGCCTTCCAACTTGCTAGAATGAATGGAGAATAGTTACTTATCATAGTTAATGGGATTCATATCAAGCACTATCTCTATTAGACCTTATATAAATTATAAATAATTAGAGTAGATGTTTTTCATTTCATTAAAGTATGTCTTGCATGCCCTCTTTTAGGTTAATTTTAATTCCTTCAAGAACTTGTGCATAGTGTTTTTTAGCTTAGGTTATTTCCTCTAAGTGCCTTGGTGTAGTTATCTATTTTTAAACGTGAACCTTAGCTCATTAAAATGCCAAAGGTATGTATTTAGTGCATTCACAAGTGGAAGATTCATAAGTCCTGAAGAATCTATGCCTAATGGATTGTTCAAGGACTACTAGATTCTCACTTAGTAGGAAAGTGTCCTACAAAGGTCACCAAAAGCATTGAATTTTTAAGTCACCCCTTAGTTACTATAAGGTTAACCAAATCTTATAGAATAATTCATGAAGCTATGATATCCTAAGTTCTTCAAATAGAAGAAGTGTACATGCTTCTGGTCTACACTTGAGCCCTAGATGCAAGCACAAGTCTGTGCAGTAATATCAAAATGATTTGTGCCATAATAAGGATTCTAATGCATGTCCTTATGTAGAAATTGATGGAATGAAATTAAAAGAGTGCACAAGATTTTTAGTGTGGGTTCTTGGGTTTTGAAATAGATAAATTAAAATAATGGAATAGGGAGTAGTTACAAATCACCTAAGTGTGCTTTTATCTTTACCTGCATGCATGCTCAACTTTAGAGTCTCCTTTGCACCTATCTGAAATAGTCTCATTCCCTTATATAGAATCCTACATCTGCACCATTAAATTACATAACTTACAACCTTTCTTTACCACTTGTATTGACTTCCCTATGGTTTCTCAAGTATGAGAACGTTCTCAATTTCCAATAATAAAAACCAAATCTCCACATGTCATGACCACAATATTCTTTACCAACAACCCAAAGGAATTTTATGACATCTCATAAAATCACCACATGTCATGAGGTAATTAAATACAATTAAGGTCATTGGAAGTATTTAGGATGAGATTGAGGAACTAACAAAAAAATAATAATATAAAAGTTACTTCTTAACATTAGGACTTGAGTACACACCATCCTCTGATGCCATCAGGGAAATATTCCATTCTCCAATACACGTGCATCTAGAAGTGATCCTACCACTAACCTAGGTCTAATAAGTAGATAGACTTCAATAAACATGGCCATAGTGTCATAAACAAATTAAATGCTTCACCCATTACCCAAGTGGCACATTTATTGTAAAACTAGCTTGATCTTCTATAAAGGCTTGGTTCTTCCATTGTAAAAGGGTTGACACATTTTAGCAACCTTACACTACTAAAATTTACCTCCATGAGAACTTGTATTGGCCAAATCTTGTATTCTTATGAGAATTAAGTTCACTTCTTGTTGTTATTTTGATGATCTATGTTATTTCATTTTTTATCTTTGACTATGGATAATGTTTTCCTCTCTCTTTGTCATCCATTCCCTACACCTCTTCATCAAACTTGAAACTCACTTGTAAGTCATATTATATGCACACAAGGGTCTATGTTGATGATACCTATGAACCATTTATCATCCCTCTTAGTGTTTTGCTATGTTCCTACACTTCTATGATGAATACTTATGCATTTAGAGTGACTTGGTATAAACTATGTAATATTGTCTTATTCTTAAAGGTTTGTACTATGTTTACAGAAGTAGGAGAACTCATTCTATTTGGGTGCTCACCTAATTTAATGTTTTCACATATCTTACCTATTATTACCTCCATTTTATTTAAAAAGTATTAGGTTTAAGCAAGCAATAGTTTACCTTTCTACTCTTTAGGCCTACATGGCGATCTCAAACATGATGCCCTTAGAATAGAAGGAATCTATCCTTATTTACAGACTCATCCTAAGCAATGCAAGGGTCCCATATCTTGGGGACATTTTCATCATTATAGTGAGATAATTGATGCTTGTGTATATAGCCAAGCTACAACACCTTCATTCCCAGTGATGAACTCTTTTACACCTTTACATAACCTTTGTACCTAGTAACCCACAATAAAACTCCTCTGCACTTCAGAGTATCCATGGGTGCACATTTTTAATGACAAAATTATTCAAATACAACCAAATATACCATGTGCAATGTTGAAACTTTCAAAAAATCATAATAAAATACTTGTAGAATTAATTGAGTTGTTTTCCTTTTGCTTATATTTTACTTGCTCTCCTTCCAGGGAAAAATAAAATGAAAATTTGATCAATTTCTTTGGCTTCTTAGATTCAATTATTATTCAAATCTTTTTCATGATTTAATGGTGTGGAATGGATTCAAAAATTTTGGAATATAGGAAGTTTTATTTTTTTCATGATTTAGAGGTGAATAAATCTTGTGTGCATGATAGTGGAATTTTTAAAAGTGAGTTACAAATTAAAATAATTTATAATTATTGCAATTTTTTTTTAAAATTTTATAATTGTAACAAATGAAAATATGGAAATAAAAATTACATTTCTTGAAAAAGTGTAAAATAAATTTAACACAACTTGGGGAAAATAAAAAACACTTTCATAGCTTGAAAAAAGTAAATGAAAATTTTACATAGTTGTGGGAAAATTTTACAAATTTTAGCATGGCAGAAGAACTTCAAAGAACATTTGCACATTTTCAGGGAAACAAAATGTTTTCTCACAAGTTTGGTTTTTAATTAAATTAATTAATTAATAAAAAATAATTAATTGACTTCCAATTTTTCAAAATTGAAAATCTTATGCCCAAACAAAAGATAATTATAAAAAATTAATTTAATTTTTGCTACTTTTTAAATAGATAAAAACTGTGACAATAACTAACTCTGATTGAGATTTCAAACTACAATTGACAAAAAAATATTAGACTCTAGTTTTTTAGGCAATTTATTTTATCCATTTGGAAACATAGTTTTAAATTTGACTATAACTTGATCAAATGGGAAGTAGCAGATCTTTGATAGAATTATGGATCCTTAAACCATCATAATGCTATCACATGTCAATGGACAATGTATGTGAGGGCGTGAGATACTCAACCTGATATACATTATCACATATCCCAAAGGATAGTGTATTCAAGGGCATTTTTCATTACTTATTTTCACATAAACTAAAATTCAAATAGAGAAACCTTTCCTTCATATACTCAAGAGTGACGAGTCTTCTTTTTTTGAAAGAGGCATAATCGAGATTATCAATACACTCAACTTTGTGACTAAAAATGATCAAATTAGGGTTGCCCAATATATTCTATTTTAATTTATTTGCTTTCAAAATTCTACTCTGAAAAAACTCAATGGCTCCTCATTTAGAAGTTTGAAAAATAGTACTAATCTTAGTAAGTTCTCTAAGCCTTGTCTATTGGGTTACTTAGTCGATGTCCCATTCTAAAAAATAATTACTATCCTTGTAATTGAGAAATATCCCTAGAAAATTTTATATCCAAAATTTTTACATCATAATCCAACCAAATGATATCTAGTTTGACTATTTAAATCATATGAAAAATAAACATGAGTTGTTGGGCCAAATCCTCTATTCTAAAAATTTACATGTCTACCACCTATTCACTTGAAGAGATCCATGAACAACCTAATTATTCTATCATTTTAAGAACAAACATCCATATCACTATTTTTTATACTAAAATATTTATTCTCTTAAATATGCTATCATATTTTATCTTTTAGATCCACCTAGCTAAATAACTTCAATGTTTCTTTCAAAAAATGTGATCTTTTCATTGACCCTAAAACAATGACTATTTTGACATTTTTGAAAATCAAGTGATTTCTCATGATAGTTCCCAAATAAAGATCATATCTAAAAATATGTGCAATAAGAAAAACCAAAACATGGGGAAGAATAAACAACAAATAGACTATTGCATTTATTAAAACTTAACAAAGTCACCAAAATAGAAATGAGAAAAGGAAACAAGAAAAAAAAGTAAAATAACTATTTATATGGAGTAGGGAAAAATGAGAAGAATATACAAATCCATTCACTAGATTGTATAAGTACCTACTATTTTGAAAAAAAAAATGATTTGACTTATGATACCCAAATACATTTAGTAGTAGTGACTAAGCAGGTTGGAAGAGTGAATTACAATCGTCATTTGCACAGAGATGATTATGAATATGCAAATCAATAATATCTCTAGGTTTAGAAATGAAATCATTAACAATTCATTGATCTTATACAATTACTCTTGAGTAGTAATAGACTTATACAATATCTTCATGAATGTATTTTAATGCATTTATGCCTAATATGGGATCTAAATTAGATAAAAGAGTGTTGCATGTTTCTTTCTAATATGGAACATCAATATGAATAAATTTTTAGAGTGAATTTAGTGTTGATATTCTTTTTTGATTTGATTCCCATTGTATAAATGAATTCATCAATGAATGAGTCATCATCATCATCATCATCCTCATCAATTTACTAAAGTTTCCATTTCACTTGTAATGAATATTGGGCATCATTCATTTTGTTCCATTTTCACATATTTTTTGATTTCAAATTTCACATGGCTATGGTTTTCACTATACATAGGCTTAATTTCTTTGGATTCGAATCCAAGAGATATGTTTTATATAATGGAATATAAAAAGGAAATATTAGGAGAATATTCACTTTTGACAACTAAATCTTCTATCCTAATAAAAGAGGGATTTTGTACTTTAATAAAAACTTGTTCTATATTATCTCATCCTTTAGAAAGTGGAACATCACAAACTACATTAATGATCATTTCTATTTATGATTGAACTAATTGTTTCTTAAATATCTCATTTTCTCTGAGGACTATGAAGTTTGAGAAATCCTTTTAAATAGACAAATATTTCTCTTAGCTACAAAGGGCTAAGATAAATTCTTCATCTCTTCTCTAATCAACCATTAGTTCTTTGAATTGTTCCCCTTCTTCTATAATTATGAAGATGAAACAATCATATGTGACAGGATGATTTTATTTTTATTTTTCCCTATTAGAGCTCTAACATGTTTGATCAATAATTATCCTTTGAAATATATTTTTTGAATGATGAGGACTCTTGATTATATTATGTTTCATTACTTCTTCAAAACTTATGGTAATTTTAATATATTTTGAAGTTTCTTTCTTCAACAACCCATATAGAATCATGTTATCTTCAGTTTCAATAGCTTCATATTATGCGACTTCCAAGTCATCTAACTTATTCCTCATCAAGATGAATTTGATATTTGGGTGTAGAGAACCAATTAAGACATAAATATTATTATTTGGACTTAGTTTATTTGGATGAGGAATCAATCTTAATAATTTGTTTAAACAGGCTACAAACTCTCTCATTATCTCATTATCTTACTTCTAGATTTTGATTAAATATGAAAATAATTCACACACATCCATATATAATTTGAATATTTTCAATAATATTTTTTCAAGGAGTTTAAATATAAAATACATCCATATTATAGGTGCCAAAACCATTCACCAACAGGCCTAGTGAAAGTTTCAACAAAAGGACTCACAATGACATCTTCATGCGTAACTCCTAAAAGGCTATATGAGATTGTCGATCTTAGGATATGGTTATTTGTATCTTCATAATTTTGACCAAAAAATATTTGGAAATATCTTTATGGAGAATGGAAGTAATTCATTTTATAGGGGCAAAGGAAATATACCAAAATGCTTCCCATCTAGGATATGGGGAACATTGGGGTTGGCGTGAACCAATACCATTTATTCAATTAAAAATATGAAGGCACTATGAAATTTATTATAATGGAGTCACAAAACTCCATTCCATGGGTGGTTCACTAAAATGTCTATAAATCATGCGCATAAAGTGCCTCTATCTCTAGTAGAATCATTAAAAAGTATTAGATCAACAAATTATTAGGGGGACAAAATGGTGAATTTGAGTCAATAGTATGGGAAATGAGTCATTACATTAGTCATAAATTCAAGGATAAATTCCCTCTCCTATTATTATGTGTAACTACCTTTATTAAAAACTAAAAGGATAAAGAAGGGAAAGAGTTATTCACAAGTATTCACAACAAAAAGGTGTTTTACATGGGTATTGTAATTTTAATAAGAAAGTATAAAAAGGAGAAAGGAAGGATAGTAGGTGAATGAAGGGAATGATTGTAAATAAAGGAAAAGAATAAAAAGAGAATTTGATTATTATATCCATTTAAACACAAAATCTATCATGATAACCCTAGGAAAAATGAAAGACAACTCTAAGTGACTAAATACAAAGATTCACTAAAATAGCCCAAGAAGGAGAAAAATTATGCTCATGGAAATATTTTATAATTCAATGGGTGGTAACGACATAATTATACCCAAGTATGAATGTAAAACATACATTAACATAATTCTCTAATATTGATAACAAACCAAAGATAACCATCCCATATTTACTCATAAATAATAATTAAAATATTGCTTAAGCTCCACTGAGATTTCAAATTTTTGGAAATAATAGACATAAATTCAAAAATAAATTCTACTATGCAATTTCCACATTAAGACTAATTGATAACAATTATGACAAAGTTTCAAATCAATAATTTGAATAAAAATGAATCATACTCACAGTCATGATTCGTGAAGAGAATCTAAACA